>OY829509.1:10529952-10658713 GCA_963691665.1 Clepsis dumicolana
AGTTTCTATGACAGCTGGAAGTACCCTTTAGGTTTTCTCACTACGGCGATTTGTATGGAAACCACCTTTTTAACCGACTTCAAAAAAAGGAGGAGGTTCTACGTTCCACTGTATGTATATATATATAATATATATTTTATGTATGTACATCGATTACTCCGTCAATTGTAGACCGATTTTCAAAAAAAAAAAATGTTCGAAAGGGTATACTCCTGAGGTGGTCCCACTGTTACCAAGTCATGATCTGATGATGGGATCTCAGGGAAATCGAGGGCAACCCTCAAATTTTATAGGCACGTATCATGTGTTTCATATATTTTCTAAGGCTATTCAAGTATTTGCGTCCGGTAGTCATCATCTTATGTTGATGAGCTGATGATGGAAGGTACAACTCCTTAACGGTTAGGAGTTGGAGGATAATTCTGAAAATGTTAAATCAACGTAAAATTGTGAAATAAAACCTTTTAACAAAAAAGTAAAACCGCCTTAAAAAAAGACCTTAGAAAAAAAACGTAAAATAATCCTCTAAAATAATGGTAAATAAATAAAATAAAATAAAATGCGTTTATTTCGGACAACAGAAACTAAAACTTAAAGTTTTATGGCCTAGCACTAAGCAGCAGAAATATGAACTCGTCTCAAACTCTGTCATGTAGTCGCACCAGTGTTGTACTGTCCGACTGTGTCGTACCTACTACTAACGTCCTTTTGCTCACTAGTTGGCGCCACTATCGAGTGAGGTCCTGAAGTATTATGGCATGGCTGTCAAAGGTTGTAATTACGAACGGACGTGAAAACAAAGTTTACATTTAAATCATATTTACTTACTACCAGGAACCATCGAGCATGCCGCAGTGTTGCGCAGTCCCTCTTTGTTCGGTTCATAAGTTTCCGAAAGATAAAATTGTCTCAAAGTCATAGCAGCAACATTCATTGACCCGTAAATCATATTTGCCATAACTAATCTTTAGTACCACAAAATATTTACGTAAATTAGTTAAAGCCTGGAAAAACCCCGGCAAGTACAACTTCTATAGTACTTATACTATTTCACATTTCTTTAGACCTCTACTCTACATCAGCGCCTCTAGCGGCGAATTCATGCGTGATAGCCCTCATTGAATTATGACTCACTGTAAACCTCACAATAAATGTCATAATAACATGGCTATGCCTCACAAGTAACATGAGATTCACTGCCTTTCGTAATGCGTTTCGTACCTGTGGGGCGTTCATATTTACTGATGTGATTGTAGTAGCAAGACTAACCAACAGATTGCGGAGGGATGTGCGCCGCGCGGTGAGTGCGGACGAGTCTAGCGAGGGGCTGCGGCGCGAGGCGAGCCTGCTGCGGCGGCTGCTCCGGCGGCCAAGGACTCACCGTACGCTCGACAGGTATGACTGCTCAATACTCGACTATACTGTCAAGATATTACACATAAATTAAACGATAATCCATTTGGAAGGCTCTTAAAATGTATCATCATTCTTCAAGCCATTATTGCAAGGCTTATTGACACGATGTGTGCTGTTAAGAAGTAACAGTCTAATCACAGAGTCTAATGGCCTTATTAATAAACGTCACTCAAGCGTCAATTAACTTGGTTTTTTCTTCTTACTAACCAAAATGTCAATGTGACAAAAAAGGACAAACGAACTTTAACTTAGTATATATACCTATTCTTTGCTTTAACGGCATTTTAGTTAAAATAGGTTTATGAATAACGGGGTAAGAGTTTGTAATTGTTTACAGATGGACACCTCGAACTTTGCGTAGATTGTTAAGTTCTGATTCGGATACACCACATGAAGAAAATCAAGCAAATGGTTAGTAGTCAGTTATTATTATAGTAACAGTGAGTAGCTGAGCAGTGAACGCAACTTATGTATTCACTGAACAAATAGCATTATAGATTATAGTAATTCTTAGCGCCATCTTGTATGGAATAGCAGTACTAACATAGTCACGTAACTTCTGTTTTGTAACTCAAGGTATCGCAGTTCATAATTCAGCACGGATGTATAAATGCAACTTTCAAGTTCCAATTTCCTTTTGATTGCTTGCGCTCTTTGTTGGTGGTCATCACTCCTACATTATGAGCAAAGGTGTGAATTTTACCAGTTGAACTTTAGTTAGACAACTGAGTAGGTAAAATATATATTAAAACGCATTTTTTGTTGTGAGCAGGAACCACGAACGACACCACGCTTGAAACATCATGCCTGTCGATCGGTCCCAACGGGGTCGACGTCAATCCGGCAGCTGCCGACAAACCTAACAGTGACAAGGATGACTCAGAACAAGAAAACGATGTTAGTCCGGTAACTAACATTGTATGGATTTTTAGAAACTGTCGTGAGATTTGAATAGCTACAGCTTTTCGACAGACATACGTGAGTGATCCGTTTATTTCACTATGATTGCGTGGATCACTATTGAATTTTCCAAGGACAGGTCAGGCATTGCCCCTGCCAGCCTGCGCTGGTATTTTGTCATTTATTGTGCAATAGTCTCACAGTAAGTCACAATTACCACCATGAATTGGAAATATCACACAAATTGAGATCGGTTTTGTACAAAATCATAAGCTCAAAACGGACAGTTAGCAAAAAAGTTTTGATTATGCTATCATGCACTGGCAGGTTCGGTAATTGGATATGGATTAATGGCATACGGCTGCACTTTCAAAACCTATCTAGACAAATTGTTAAATATTCAGACCAGATTATAAAAAAATTTAGTAGATAATAAAAAGACGAGAAAAATATGTAATGATGATTATAAAAGGTTATTTAAAAAGTTAAGTGTCCTGCCAGTGCATGGGATAGTTAAGTATTTAATAGCAACCGACCAATATCGGGAAACTGAGCATAAAATCCCCAGACGTATACATGTAATCTAAGAGCCACGTCACGTCTTAAGTATGTTGAACCTAAAGCTAACAATTATAAGTAAGTAAGTAAGTAAACACTTTATTGTACAAAAAACAGGATAAAACACAAGTTACAATAATAACATTTGAGTACAAAGGCGGACTTATCCCTTTAAGGGATCTCTGCCAGTCAACCTTTGAGTGGTGGAGAGGAATAGTTCACCGGGGATCGACACAAAGTGAGTTCATAATTATAAATATCGAGAGACAATACAATACACACACACATACAAAATCCTACCATATTACAATATACTACTAAATACAAAGTAGAAGTAAATACCAATATATAAATAAATATATATGTACACATATAATACATACAATAAATAACAAGCACAACATTAAAGGAGAACTCCCAAATATGAGAAGGGGTGAGCCACATCTTCTTCAAGCTTTCCCTGAAAGAATACACAGACGAAGATTGCCTGATGGACGTCGGTAACCGGTTCCACAGCCTGGCAGCGTGCACAGAAAAGGATTTGGAATAGGTTCTGGAAGAGGTAGAATGAGATGCTAGAAGGAGATTGGTACTAGACCGTAAACGGTGCCCGCTGCCAGCAGCTAAATAGCTGAAGCACTCGGAGAGGTATGGAGGAGCGGAATAATTAAAAAGAATGTTGAATAGTAATGACAGAATGTGGACGTTCCTACGATCCCTGATAGGCAACCATTTCAGTTGCGCGCGAAAGTGTGACACGTGATCGTACTTACGAAGCAATTATTACGATAAGAGAACGAGGATGTATATCATTCCACGATTGTTCAATAATATTTTCCCGGAAAGTGAATGTAATAGTTTGCAAATTTTTAAGAACAAAATAAAAAAGCTTCTTTTAGAAAATTTTGTATCGCAAAATTAAACGGATTAGTGTAGGCAAGTATTGTAGTCGCAAAATAATAACTGGTATTGTTAGTGTACAGAAGCATGTACAACGTGCGGCCCGGGGCTCGGATGTGCTCGCAAGGTTGTGCCATATTGCAATGGAATGGGGTGCAGGCTTGAATGCATGGCTCGGTCCTGGGCTATATATGTATAGTTGGATTATTTAGTTTAGTTTAATGTAAACAGGGTACAACTGTGGTTGAAGTGAGCGCAGTATTCGCCAATAAACGTCATAGTTTGGCGAAATTAGTGATGTAGCATAAACTATGTACCTTTTGAGAATAAAAAAAAATCAACTGGTTTGACCGAGCACTGGTTGACAACTTGAGACTCATCACTTACCCAACTCCTCCGCCGAATTAATTGTTTAACATTATTCCCACAGAACTATCGTTATTTTTTTTTATTACAGTGCGCGATATGGTGGGCGTACGCGCGCGCGTGCGGCTGGTGGGGCGCGGCCTACGGGGCGGCGGCGGTGGCGGCGCAGGGCTTCGCGCTGGCCGCGGACTGCTGGCTCGGCTACACCGCGGCGCAGAACTCGCAGACGCCCCTGACTGATCAACAGGTTTGCATTTGCACTAAATTTGACGACCGGATAGCCTAGTGGTTAGAGACCCTGACTATGAAGCTTGAGGTCCCGGGTTCAAATCCCGGTCGGGGCAGATGTTTGTGTGATGAATATGAATGTTTGTTCTCGGGTCTTGGATGTTTAATATGTATATAAGTATGTATTTATCTATATAAGTATGTTTATCCGTTGTCTAGTACCCATAGTACAGGCTTTGCCTAGTTTGGGACTAGGTCAATTGGTGTCATATTGTCCCGTGATATCTA
Organism: Clepsis dumicolana; assembly: GCA_963691665.1. Classification (NCBI taxonomy): domain Eukaryota; kingdom Metazoa; phylum Arthropoda; class Insecta; order Lepidoptera; family Tortricidae; genus Clepsis; species Clepsis dumicolana. Next base: position 10,534,609 of record OY829509.1, read on the forward strand.
TATATATATAAAAATGAATCCCTATTTCCCTTGGTCACGGCATCACGCCTGAACGGCTGGACCGATTTCGCTAATTCTTTTTTTGTTCTGTTCGTTATTATCAGGAGAAGGTTCTTATGAAAGAAAAAATTAAGGAAATTGCGCGGAAAATTAGAAAATTTGTTAACTTAATAAAATCAAAAATCTGCTCATTTATGGCGTCTAAGGCGGAACAAAGTTCGCCGGGTCAGCTAGTTAATTTATAAATATCACTCAGTAAGGATTATTGTTTTGTATAATTTTAAGGCACTTTTCTTCTTCAAGACACGGCTTTCTGTAGCCATTTTAGACTTACGAAAAAATATCCTAGCTAGTTTTTAAGAACCTCCTCCTTTTTTGAAGTCGGTTAAAAGACTGAATTATTAGACAAATTATTAGAACCAAACCTTTTTTTAAGTTTCCTTTATGTGGTCAGATGTGGCGCTCAGTCCGTACGTACGCGTGGTGGTCTCTGTGCGGCGCGGGCGCAGCGGGCGCGGCGCAGGCGGCGTGCGCGTGCGCGGGCGCGGCGGCGCGGCGGACGCTGCACGAGCGCATGCTGCACGCCGCGCTGCACGCCTCGCCCGCCGCCAGCGTGCCGCCCGGCACCGCGCTGCAGCGGTTCGGACCCGACATCGCTGTTATCGACAAGGTTAGTTTCCTCGCTGATGACCGTTTGAAACTAGCTTATTGCAAATAGCATCACATAATGTACCTACCCACAGCAGAAAGTTTTCACAGTATTTTTTATACGACAAGGAAGGCAAACGAGCGAGTGGGTCACCTGATGGTACGTGATCACCACTGCCCATAGACACCCGCAATCCCGGGGGTTTTCAGATGCGTTGCCAACCTAGAGAGGTAAGATGAAATACCTCTCGATTACACCGGCTGTTTTACTCTTCACACCGGAGCAAGCACCGCTGCTTAGCGGCAGGATTAGCGAGCAGGCAAGTAAATGTCATAATGATTTTCCTTGTCAGGCATCCCATTTTCATTAAGACATTGATTGTGAATACGTTCCACAGTGGATCATGATTATACCTGTACATGTACACCTATGGATAACCTGCATCAAACACTTGAGTATAGGGACGTTCGTCGCATTTTGAAGTGTATTTTTAATTGACACCTATTTTGGGCAGAAACTGCCGATAGCGGTGAGCCGCTGGGCGCAGCTGGCGCTGCTGTGCGGCGCGGCGCTGCTGGTGAACGCGGCCGCCGCGCCCTGGACGCTGGCGGCGCTGCTGCCGGCCTGCCTCTGCTACCTCGGGCTGCAGGCGGTGTATCTGCATAATGCTCGGTAAACCGTGATAGACTACAGATCCTAAAGGAATGGAAAACACGTGACAGGCGGAGCTACCGACTATGCGAACGTGCTACCTTTGTATATTTATACTTCCATATAGTTCCATATTTAAACACCCTATAGGCCCTAGTGCCGTCAGTTGATAATTGTAGCTAAATAAATTTTTGTAGCGGCATTAGCGCCATCTAGTATTGAGTAGATGATATATGATATACTTCAACGATGGAACTAGCTTAGAGTTGCAGGGGTGTGGTCTGCTTTGCGCTATACTTATTCTAACCAAGGATGCATAAATACCGGGCCTCTCAAGCAGAGGGTCGTGGGTTCGAGCCCCGACTCGCACCTCTGAATTTTTCGGAAGTCATGTGCCAAATTACATTTGTAATTTATCATGAGCTTTTCGCCAAAGGAATCCAACGTGACGGAACTTGCGCACTCCTGCGAAGCAATTCAATGGTGTGTGCGAAGTTCCCGATCCGTACTGGACCCGCCATTGAGCCATTCTGCGAGGAGGCCTGTGCCCAACAGATGGGACGTAAAAAGGCTGGTGATGATGATGCATGAATACCACTTCCGACACTCTGCCATCAAATTTAAATCCCCAGGTCAGGCATAACATCTCCCTGAAGAGATATTCCTAGAGACTTCCATCCTTATGCCACATGCGTCATCTCACGAGCTTTTTGAACCGTAATCGTCATATTTATCAATTCATCATATACATATGTAATGAATTATATTTCCAGGGAGCTGCAACGCAGTGAGGCGCGCAGTGCCGCACGCGTGGTGTCGCTGGCGGCGCAGACGGCGGCGGGCGGCGGCGCGGTGCGCGCGGGCCGCCTGCAGCCGCGCATGCGCGCCGCCTTCCTCGCTCGCCTTGATGCCAACCATGCGTCTTTGCTGCTGCTCAATGCTGCCAACCGCTGGCTGGCATTGACACTGGTAAATAGATATATCTACTTCTTTCAGTATTTGTATTGATGGGATGTTTAATCATATAATAATAAAATAATAATAATAGTAATTCATTTATTTCAGACAATGTCCATAATGTGTATACCCTATCCGTTACGTGTTACCGAGACTAACAACTAAGAGCTCTCATTATTTCTAATTCTAAAGAAGTCGTTTCTCATCGCCTCATGGGACTTGATGACGCCATTATGGGCTAAAACGAGATATAACTGGCTGACAAACGGCTGAGTTTAGCTCGTTACATACTTACATTCCCATTTACTCGTGTCACTGCAGCTCTCAATAAATTTCATGCTTATAGAAGCAGACTAGACCTAGTTAACGCGTGTGGTCGACCAGCTTCCGGAATGTTGCGTAGGACCTGGTGGGCGCGGGCAGCGCGTGCGTGTCGCTGGGCGCGGCGCTGCGCGGCGGCGGCGCGGCGGCGGCGCTGGCGGGCGCGTACGCGCTGCTGCTGCCCGCGTTCCTGGCGCACCTCGCCAAGTGCCGCGCCGACCTCGACCTGCAGCTGGCGGCCGTCGCCCGGGTGCGAGCCCACAGCGCCCTGCCGCAGGAAGACTATCGAGAAGACTGTAAGTTATTGTAGCTGTGGAGTAATACTAGTTTATGCAACTGTTACATAATTAGTGTTTTAAGGCCTAATTATGTGGAGTTGCATACATTACTTTATCTACACACATATTATAAGTACTCTAAGATGGGTTCAGAAGCCGAAGGCATATATCATATCCATACCTGTCACGAATTTGAACGTTTTTTTTTTATCATAGACAAACATACCGAGCTGACGTTCCGTAAACTATTTAAAAAATATATATATATATCACATTATTAATTATACATGTCGGACTGAACTCGACTTATATACGTGAGTGATCCGTTTTATTTCACTATGATTGTAAATTACGTTGGTTGTCAAATTCGATATCGAAAAGTCATTACGATATCGAATTCGATGTCGTAATGCCTATTACTTTACTGCTGGACCTGCTGGTGGTGGTGGTTGGCGGGGGGAGGCGTCGTCGTGCTGCAATGCTGGTCATTGTCTACGGTTTCTGAACGCATTATAGAGGACTTATGATATGTGTGTAGATAAAGTCTAGTTCTCATCAGGCCTCTCATTCCCATCGGGAATTCTGGGCGAGTGCCCAGGGCCCCGCGGACGACGAGGCCCCGTAGTCAGCGCTGGCCTTAGCCCCTGTTCAGGGTAGTGTTCCATCCTCTTTTCCGATAAGTGCCCAGCGTCAGTGGATAAAAGACGGCCCTGGAACTCATTCTATCAAGGAGACTATAAGTTACCGTTGCTGTTGAGCAAGTATTAGTGGAATTCCAGACTAACATTATGTAAATTAAATGGGATGACTAGACTGTCTTAATTCGAATATCTTAGTTATGTAACAGGGTTATCAACTTTAACCTAACAATAAGTAAAATTTCAGGTCCGATACCTACGGGATGGGAAAGAAATGGAAAGATCGAAATTGAAAACTTGACTGTCCAACAAGAACCGGGGACGCTTCCAATACTGCACAACATTAACCTCTCCATTAATCCTGGCGAAAAGGTAAACTTACAAATAACTTGAATCACAAAGAAAATATCACGATTCTGTGTACCGTCACCATCGACGTCGCTAAGTACTTAGCTAAATCAGATGACCAACTGAAGTAAATGGTCGTGACATATATCAATCATACATAAGCCACGCAAGAAGTAAGATTTTGCGGAGTCGGACTTCTGTACTTGTACCTACTATTATGTACGAGGGCTGTGTGATAAGTACCCGTTTATGAAAAAAAAAATTTTTTTTTGTATATATGCATTTGTTTTTCTACGTAGTCACCTTTTAACTCTATACATTTGTTCCACCTATACTCAAGCTTCAATAAACCATCCAAAAAGTATGATTTTGGAAAGTCATTAAAATAGGCCTCTGTAGCGGCAATGACTTCGTCATTTGATCCAAATCGCTTGCCACCGAACCATTTTTTTAGGTTGGGAAACAAAAAGAAATCGCATGGGGCCAAATCTGGAGAATATGGGGGGTGAGACAAATAGTTCGTAGGGTAACTGTGCTAATTTAGCCGTCACAACTCTGGACGAATGAGCCGGGGCGTTGTCGTGATGAAACAGTACTTTTTTCTTTTTTAAATGGGGTCGTTTGTCCTTCAACACGGCGTCAAATTCATCCAATAAATTGGCATAGTACTGCCCTGTTATTGTTTTTCCCTTTTCTAAATAGTCAATATGTATAATACCCTGCGAATCCCAAAAAACGGTCGCCATGACCTTTCCAGCCGATGGGACGGTTTTTGCTTTCTTTGGAGCAGGTTCACCCTTTAAAATCCACTGCTTCGACTGCTCTTTCATTTCCGGGGTGTAGTGGTGGACCCACGTTTCGTCCACGGTCACGAAACGACGCAGAAACTCCTTCGGGTTACGTTTGAACACGGCCAAGCACTGCTCCGAAGTAGTCAGTCGGTTCCGTTTTTGCTCCTCCGTGAGTAAACGCGGCACCCACCTCGCCGATACTTTCTTCATACCCAATTTTTCTTCTAATATGTGTTGTACCCTCTCGATTGAAACGTTTACAGCATCAACGATTTCTCGAAGTTTAATTCGGCGGTCGGCTAAAACGATATTTTAAATTTTTTTAACAATATCGTCTGTAGTCACCTCAACTGGCCCGGCCTGGGCGATCCTCATCAAAGACGGTTGTTCTCCCCCGCTTAAACTCGTTATACCAATATCTGACGGTTGTCATAGGAGCACATTCATGGTAAACCGCTTGCATTCTTACTTTTATTTCATCACATGTTTTTCCTTCCAAAAATAAGAATCTAATTACAGACCGATACTGTTCTTTCTCCATTTTAACAATTTTAAGTTCACGCCTTCACTGAATCGTTGTCAAATGAGAGAAAAAACAAAAGAATGCCATTTTTTTTCCGCCTCTGAAAAATGGCTTAAAAAGGTGGTATACTTATTTGCGGCCAGTGATATTAATATATTTAGAAAACGGGTACTTATCAAACAGCCCTCGTATGCTGTGATAACAGCTTCAAAATACTGGCTAATGAAGAACTTTAGCAAAATATTCGATTACATCGTAGTTCTTGATTTTGCCCTCGGCTTTTGTTTTAGCACATTAGTGACATTAGTTACAATGCCCCTGCTAGTCTTAAACTATGTAATTTTCCAAGTTGCTGACCATCTGGTCAACTGGTCTGGCTAGGAATAAACTGGGCATCTGCCCGTGTTTACTTTTTTAATATAAAATAAATTATAGATTCATTTTAAAAAACGGGAAGTCGGAGATCGACATTTAAATTGAGTATTTAATATCAAGTAGACTCGGGAACCATTTTCATCGCTTAACAATACAAATCCCCCATCATAATCCAGGTTGCAATCTGCGGCCGCAGCGGCAGCGGCAAATCCACCCTCCTGCTGTCATGCGCGGGCGCCGCCGCCGTGTCCGGCGGGCGCGTGCTGCTGGACGGCGCGGACGCGCGGCGCGTGCCGCTGCGCGCGCTGCGGCACCGCGTCGTGGTGCTGCCGCAGGAGCCCACCATGTTCTCGGGCACGCTGCGGGAGAACCTGGACCCGCTCGCCGTGCATACGGATGAAGAAATCTGGCACAGCATTAGAGCTGTTGGATTATACGACTTTGTTACGTCACAGCCGGCCGGTTTAGGTAAGGAGTGTTTCAGGTCCGATCTAAAGCTGGATGGCTCGAGGCCGTCAACCTGGCGCCACCACTGTTAGGATATAACAGCCTACGTGCGTAACGTTTCAGAGTGTGGAGTGGGCAAGGCCCGTTGCGGATGGAGCGGCGGGCGCGCGGCGCGGGCGAGCGCGGCGCGGGCGCTGCTGCACGCGCGGCTGGCCAGCGCGCTGCTGCTGGACGAGCCGGGCGCCGCGCTGGACGCGCCGGCCGAGCGCGCGCTGCTCGCCGGCATGGCGGCCGCCGTGCCCGACACCACCATCATCACCGTTGCGGTAATTACGCTGACCCACTTACTGTTGTGATGATGCCGATATCCTTTACTTTCGACTCCTTTTCAATACCACTGCAACCAAGTTCCCGTAAGACCCAATTAATTAATAGTTTGAGAATCCTCATTGGCAGACACCTCGAACTGGCTATCCCACTATCGAAACTTAACCGCCCAAGACCAGTCAATCCAAATGATTTCGCCGAATAATAAATGCAACCTTCTGACCGTTCTGTTGGTTCCCAGCACCGGGTGTCGTCGGTGCGCGGCTACGACCGCGGCGTGGTGCTGGACGCGGGGCGCGCGGTGGCGCAGGGCCCCGTGCCGGCGCTGCTGGCCGCGCCCGGCTCCCGCCTCGCCGCTATGCTCGCCGACCCATATGACACTTAGGACCTCCGAGCTAAAAGGATCTCCACAGCGGTTTTTGCATTAATAGGCTACCTGGCCGATAGGTGAAAAGAAACAAGAAAACCGTCAGTGGCGGCCTCGGTGATTGCCAAGCCGCGCCCCGCTAATGTAACAAGCGCTGGGTTTAAAGTTTCTGCTGGCGTGCCAAGACACTTGCTCATTCGACTTCCTCAAAAGGCGAGGTTGTAGTGCCAAATTAACATTCAGATTGAAGTTGGAATATCTACCGGATAGGCTGTAGTCGACAGACTCGTCCGCAAGGCTGAACAACGACTGAAAAGGAGATCGAACAGAAGTTATCAGAACTATCGTTATTGACATGGAGTCCCTGAGTAAGGCTATGTTGTATGTTCTGAGTAAGGCCTAAATATAATATGATAAGCATTGATGAATATTCGGAGATCCTTCAACCGTGGCCATAGTCTAAGGTAGCTATAGCTTACCTTAGAAGGAGGCCAACCTGATTTTACTATGTTTTTCCTACAGCCGAAGAAACGACGAAAGCCTTGTATGGCATGAATAAAACATTTCTGATAATGAAAATAATTATACTGAAATACATAATTATAATCCGGCATCAATTTAAACGAAACATGACTGATTTGAGTAGCTATTACTTACCTAATTTTAGCCATTTTAGATTTTTTAAATCTTTTAAATTTTGTAATGAGAGCATTTTTACGTGGATACTTTATCGTAAGTATAATAATAATGTTAGGTCGAAAAAAAAATGACGATTGCTATTATTCATAATGATATCACTTTTATTATTGTAATTTTAATATTGAAATGGATATTTCAAATATTTGTACCAAATAGTATTGATTTTTTTTGTAAATAAAGGTGAATGATGCAAACATATGATATGACATTGTTAAGCGAGGGAGTAAATAAATGATTGAAACAGCGCGTGGTTTTGTTTCCAAACTGTATTCCAATAGAACAACAATTGCACATTCCTCATTAAAGCTCGTGCGCGCACGCAGTCGGCGTGCTTCAGAGTCCACGTTACATCATAAAATTATCACTACATAACAAATTACAACAATATTTACGTTGGCACCGATTTATATAGTCATATAAAACATTTGTGTCACCACACAATCCATATAAAAATATTTACTTAAAGTACTTACGTAAATATACTTACAATTTACTCTAAATAAATCTCGACATCATCAATAAATTCATTTAAACTTATATCGGATTGTAAGTATTGGTTTCACATCTCGCCGGCAGGCGGCAGGACGGTCGCTGGTGGAGCGAGTCGGGTCTAGGTCGTTGCGTGCTTCAAACGTTAGTATTACATATACAATTTACTGAAAACTACTATATCTTTGGTAAAGAAAACATCAAATCAACTTGGTGCGAGATGATGAAATATCAGATAAAGGCACTAGATTTAAGCGCATTGATCAAATATATACAAATATTTACACTCCAACTTTAGTTATATTCGAGCGTAATCAAATTTCCTCAGAGATAAGAGGTCCTTGATTTGCTAACGTCAAGTTTAGGTGTTGAGCTGCCAGACTAAACTCAGGGTGTAACTTGTCAAACTAACTTGATTAAATATTATTTGTTTTATTATCTTGTATCCGTTTTATTTATTTTCAAAATATTTAAAGCAATGAAATTTGCATGCTTATATATGTGAAAGAGTTTTAGGGGGTTTTATTTTTCTGGATCGCCTATCACCGTTCCTGAGTTTTAAAATTTAAGTACCTCAATGATGGCTTTACCCAAATCCTAAATTACGGGCTTAGTGAAAGCATACATTAATTTTGTGCATTGTACACTTCCTTCTCTATTGAAAGTGAACACCAACTAATTGCAATTTTTTCTGTACTGCCGCCACCGTCACCAATAACATTTTTTGTGTGCAAATACCTAGCTTGTGAAACGTTATAGTTATTTATTATACATCTCAAATATATTAAGTGTAGAAAAAGCTTGTAATAAAAGACACTTGGTTTTAACATTATCACAAGAAGAAATTTCAGGAACTGCAATCCAAGTTTCGAGCACTTTACACAGCATTAATATATCTATAAACATAAGATTTATAATAATTCATCAAAAAAATTTCGTTTTCAACTTCATTGTCGTACGGTGCATTACAACGCTTATTTCGTTTTAATTCGTAATTGTTAATTCTTGACTTGAGGTATTTGTACAATTTTATGCCTAAAACAACACCATACAACATAAAAATAAAGTGATTCTTCGCCGGCGTAGTAAGCTTTCGTACGTAAATATTAAGGTTCAAATAGTACAGACAAAGTAGGTAGGTGATCAGCTACGAAATCAGAAATCACATAAGTATTTCAAACACAACCCTATGTAACAAGTGAATACAACCATTGAGGGGAGTGAGATCGTTAAATTAAACAACATAGTAAAATTATTGTATCTGCGAGTTACTTCGCGCCAAAAGGGCTTTCCAACTTGAAAAAAAAAAATGGATTACAAGTACTTAAATGCTGAGCTGAGTAAGAAAAATAATACTAGCGAAACTACAGGCTATTTTCGCCTAAGGCTGACATTACATTAGGATTTGTCGGTAATCCTTGAGTCGCCAGTTTAATGTCAAACATTCATACAATTACTCCTATTTAAAACGTAATTTTTCATTAACTTCATGCAAGTGGTAATGAAATATCGTTACCTAACATACAAACTGATCAAAGGACACGTTTCAATAAGAATACTAGTATAGCCGGCGAAGAGACAAATGCCACGAGTTCTTTGCACGAGGGAGGACGCGAGCTCTGTCACTGAGCAGTCTTTTTTAAACCTGTATGTGAAATTGTTGATTTAAGAAAAAGGTGGCACTATTTGGGAGAGGACTAGTTTAAAAGAAAGCAGAGGAACAGAAAATCAATATTTTAACAATAACATAGTTCCTAACTGAAAAAAGCTGACACTAATATTCAAGGATGGCTGCATAATTATAAAAACCGAAGTGGGAAATAAACATTTTAGCAATGTCATAGCTCTAATGTAAAAGATCACAAGTTTAAAACTTGAATAATCAGCAAGTTAAGTATTTCCCAACAGTGAAAAGAAGTGTAATAGGGTAAATCGCCTATTACTGGCCTCCCCTTGTAACCATCACCTGTAAGAGAATGAAATGCTGATATTATGTAATTAAATGAAAATTTAGGTATATAACCAGAACTGTGACCGAGACCATTCTGAAGTCATAATCAGTATCGCCATACAAAATAGGTGGTCACTGGTCTGGAACTGAATGACATTTTCTAAAGTGGCCAGAGTGGCAATTTACCCTATTGTGTCAATAAGTGGCCGCTTCATAAAACGATAAGTAACTAATTTTTTAATACAGTTGCTCAAAAAGTGGTACATTTTGTGGCTACGTTTCATGCGGAAATGCTTTTTACTTTTCCAAGGCGAAGGCGGCACGGGGCCGTCTTCCTGAGGCGGGTGGTGGTAGGCCGGCCCGCCCCCTCTTTGTAATTTTTTCGCAAATGTATTAAAAAACGTCGTTTGGTACACGTACGGAAGTGTCATTTTCACTCGTCCCGAGACTCGACCTTCGCCTTGCGGCTCGGGCCTAGACACCTCGGGACTCGTGCATAATGACATACTTTCCGCACTTATATCAAAAAGTAAATATTAAGGTTAATATTACGGTTTGATAACACAAAAAAATATTACGAACTAAAAACAATTAATTTTCTCACCCTGTGGTCGCACACGTCTAAAACAGCTACGTCTATGCTACAAAAATATGTTTTCATGCACACCCCACCTCCACAGCCAAATGAATCAACAAATCAAGAAATTGAATAGCAAATATGTTTTCGATGTGAACTGAAACGGTCGAATCACGTGTGCAAAGAACTCATTAACCACGTTAAAGTCTGTGTAAACAAATCCTTGGTAAACAATGAACATGTTCGTCAAACCTCGGCGGCGGCTACGCGGGCTCGGCCTTGACGCCGGCGGAGGCCGCGGCGGCCGCGCGCGCCTCCTCCGCCAGCCGCTCCGGCGCGGCCAGGATGTCGGTCGTCGTGCACAGCACGCGCAGGGAGCTCAGCACCGCTGGAACAACATCCCTCCGGACTAGTGCAGAGAACAAGGGCAATACCGTCCTGCTAGCCCGGGACGGTGCAGTCGGGAGATACTTCACATGTCAGCCTACTACTGCTAAGGGGTAGGTACTGGAACAGTCAGCAGCAAAAGTAGCTAAGCAACCGACGCGTTAACAATTACTGAAGCACGGCTCTATTATTATAGACATAAGAGCTTGCAGATCATTGTGATCGCTTCGGTTGCTTAGTTACTTCTGCTGCTGACTGTACTTGAGCTAAACTGAAACCAAACTCCAACGCGGCTGGGTACATGTCTCGTGTTCTCTGGTCTGCTGCCTGCTGCGTGGAAGATTTCGCATAGTATTTTGCTTAAAAGAGAGGTAGGTTGAGATGCGAATATTTTGGAAGCGCTCGGGGCTGCTACCAGGGCTGCAGGGCTCGGTAAGATACGGAATGAACTCATATTCAAACGTCTACACGTTTTTATTTACTTTCAACTTTCCCAGTCTGTAATCAAATCTTGCAAGTTAAATTTGGTCCAGTGGTCGGATTGTCTTGAAATTTGGTAGATGAGATGACAATACAAGCAACAAAATAGACAAAAACGTACAACCGGCGAAAAGGTTTGTATGAATTTAATTTATTAAAAAAAAAAATTGTTAACTTGAAAAGTTGAATCTCTATGGGAGCTGCGCTGACGCTGTTTATGCTAGAGCAACGGTTGCAGAGCGTTAGGTATGCGAGTTACCTGGGCGCATCTCGACGAGCGAGCAGTGCTGCTCGGCCCACAGCAGAGTGGTGCGCACCAGGTCGGCGCCGCTGCCGCACGACACGCACGCGCTGAACGAGTCCACCAGCGCCGCGCACACCACGCTGAACTGGGCCTAGCTGAGGACGCTATTGGTACGAGTACATGACGACCTTACATCCTAGTTGCTATACATTTAATCCCACATAATTGCATAGCGATAAATGGATAAAGTGGCGAACAACAAGTAACAACACTAAAGAGTACAACTTTAACGAGGGCGCCACCTTTATCGGAACTATTTAGCAGGTAATTATAAAAGAAACCCATAAGTAATCACATTATATATTAATCACCGTCACGTGATCGTCAGCATTATTCATTGTTCTTGATTTTCATGTATGGATAAGGGACTTACGTGGGCGGGATTCGGGATTAATCAAATCAAATCAAACGTAAAAGCAAAACACAAATTCAAATCGTATCAATCGCAAGACCACGCGATTCAATGTTACTAACCAACCATTGACTGCTTATTCAGCTACCATTCCACATTTTCAGAAAAAAGATGGACATTGATTCACATGCCGACGCAAGGCAAGTTTCCAAGCCTCGTACGTGAGGCTAGAGTTAAATATCTAAATTTTTAAATCAGCTGTGGTTTTCATGTATTTGATATCAAGGTATCAAGGCATCTTTTATTCATACTGGCACCACTCTTAGCTACTCGCACTAGCGTTGCGCTATTTGCATCCCCGTCACTCACTTAAAAAACGATTTAGTGCATCGCTTTCGACGGCCTAGGTAGTATTTTGTGGAATGATCAAAGCCTTAATTAGTGCGAGTGTGAGTGGTGCGGCGCGGGCCTGCGCCTCGTGGTGCAAAGGATACGAGCCAGTACTTCCAGGAGTGCAGCGTGCGGGCGGCCACGTGGCGCGCGAACATCTCGCGCAGGCGGCCCGCGCGCGCGCGCGACACCGGCGCGCCCGTCGCCGGCAGCAGCGAGTGGCAGTTGCTGCAACAGTTACATGTTTAATACAAACATCTTTGTGACGAATGTACTTTTTGTTGACTGTACTTGTACTGTCATCCAACTCACATTTCCATACCAAATTTCAAGTCAATCCGACCACTGGAAGTGGGTCAAATTTTACTTGCAAGATTTGAGCCGCATACGTAGTTTCATACATAACTTCAAACATTGCAAGTTAAATAAAAGCTTCTAACACATATGTTATTCTGTACAGTAGGTACGCGTCAAACGGTTTTATCGCGGTCCCGCTCCCATATTTCCGTTAGTCTCGGTGAGTCTCGTTTCCCCTACAAGTGACCGACTTAATTCTAGACGCATTTAAGTATTACATATCCGATAGCAAATTATAACAACGTCTATTTGTACGAAGTAGCACACCTAACTACACATGTAAATGATCGTAAAACACATAAATCTCATTTCAATCGTTCAACAATTCGTTACCTGACAGTAAGAATGTTCCAATAGCATTGAAAATCTGCAAGGAACATTAGCCATATGAGTGCTGTATTAACACTCAAATTACAAATAGACGAAAACGTTATAAATATCATTTGAATCCTCAGGGCATGAACTTTCGATAAACACACCCTCCAATCTAAAATTATCTCACTCAGGTAGACTGATCTTTATTTGGGAAGCATCACTATTTTAATAATAATAACTTACGCGATAGAATTGTTCAAACATTCTATTTGTTGTCTTAAACTTTCCATCTCCTCTTTTATTTGGTTCCTTTCGGCCTTCAGCTGTTTTATGTACTCGGCGCCTTTTTGCAACATGGCGGCTTTGCTTATCTGAAAATATTACAAAATGAAGCCTTTAATTGCTGTTTATGCGTCGCGAACACACCCGGCAAAGCCTATCGGAATTAAGATTCCCATGTTTGTCTCGGGTAACGGTCTGGGTGACGTAAAGTAATTTAATTATAATCGGATCATTGGTTTTTTCATATCACTATTTAAATAATCAGAATCATTTTACATGTAGGATTAGTTAGATTGACACAATGCTAGTATTTGTTGCATAATATAAAAAAATTACATATAACAATACAATATAACAACACAATATAATAATAATACAATATATTTATTAGTATAATACGGATCATTTTGCTGTGTACGCTTCAGAGTTCAGCATAGAGCGCTAGAGACGACTCCTATGAATTATATGAGACGTGTGTAAGCGGTACGCTAATTACTTGCATTAGGCTTGCACCCTGCTTCGTCACTCACAATCAAAGGAACGCGGCTGTATAGTTTACAATTGCGAGCAGCGAGGAGAGGACGAGACGAGAAACAAAGGACTCTAAATGAGCCAAAAGAACCAAGATAGCTAAATGATGCACGGCCTGATGAATTTGTATAGTACTGTTAGCCTTAGGTGCATATAGACACGGGTATAATGGGCAGGTGTTGCTCTTCTCTGTCTTCAGTATTTAGTTTATTTTCATGATTTAACGAATACACGACTTTTCATCAATAATTGTTAAGAAGTCGCGCTTGTTTGCTGTGTTCCAAAACGCTTTGCATTCATTGAAATTCAAATATCGAATTAACATTAACACCAACATCAACAAGCAGAGAGCGACCTCCTTACATATCCCTCTCCCTCTCGTAGCAGTACGCACTGTACGCAGAGTACCTTAGCGGCGGGGTTGGCGTTGAGGTGCGGGATGAGCGCCTGCAGCGTGTCGAAGCCATTCTTGATGTTGTAGCGCCGCTTCTGCTCGGCGTGCATGTGCGTGCGGCGCGGCTCGCGCGGCGACCCGGCGCGCTCCGACCCCGGCGACGCCGGCGGCGACAGACTCTGCCAGTACAGATTGCTAGCACTTTATGCAACTGTTGCGGTGCATAATGAGAGTCCTTAAAATACAAGTGTCCATAATAAGGCCACGCTAGTGTTTTAAGGCCGAATTATGTAGAGTTGCCTACATTATTTTATCTACACACATTATAAGTACCTACTCTAAGATGGGTTAAGAAGCCTGAAACCTGTCACGAATTTGACTGTTTTTATTATTATCTTTAATGACAAACGTGAAGAGCTGACGTTTCGTGTAAAAGGAATATTTCAATTGTATTGGTTTTTGAAGATGTTCCCAATTTGAAACTCGTAACGTTATCGAATTCGATGTCGTAATGACGTTTATTATTTATTTACGATATTTATAAAAGCTACTTCACTAACGATTGAGTTGCGGATGATTTAACCTTTGCAGCCCGCAACGACGGAGGCATCAGCACTCTGCATTACAGGTTGAACATTAAATAGGTACGGAAGGATAGCGTTTACAACGTAAAAGTGGCCTACGCGTGTTGGCATTAGGATGCATCTTTACCACTCGAAAACTTACTGTAAACCCTTTATACTATAAATAAGCGCTAACAGAAGAGGAGTCGTCCACTGGTGTAGTACAGTACAGTACAACTCGCAAGTGGCTTTATGTAATACTATAACTCGGGCCTTTAGGAAGTAGGTAGCATGCTTTGACCGCAAGACAAATGTATCGGGTACAAAAAGATAGTGACAAAACTATGTAGTTTCACGTGATAAATACCTACTAATTTACAAAAATAATTTATATCCTCTTGTCGATAGTTGGAAAAAGTTACATTAAACTGGACCTAGCAAATACCGGCTGACTCGTAAATAGCCATTACGACAATCTTAAACAAACTTTATAGGTCAAAGTCAAGAGATTATTGTATGTGCGGGATTCATAATATACGCGCTCAATTTCAAGGCGAGGAGTCACGTGTGGCTCGCAATTATCTTGACCCCAAATTCCCAAAAGCTCTGAGATAACTAGAGTTTAAAAGCAAAAATAAATAAACATATATCGTGGGACAATTGACTTGCAGCATACTTATATGTATGGATGAATACATAGTAACCATCCGAGACCCGAAGCTTCGTAGTCAGGTTCTCGAGTAGACTACTCGGGCGTCATTAGACTAAAGAATTCTAAGTGGTACTCAAGAGTATTTTTGACGATTTCGCAATACCTTCAAAGATAACCGGCAATCTTATAATCCTTTTTGTCGCTATCTCAGATTCTGTATCAAGATTACTAAGGAAAGATTATGCGTTAAAGGTTGCTGACCTGGTGGGGAGACATGACGTCGCTACCCGGCGAGGGCTGGCCCCGGCGGGGGGACTTGGGGTCGCCCTCATCTGCGGCTGTGTTCAGCTTGTACAGACTTTGTGCTGGGAAAAAAACAAAAAAAAGTCATCATCAAAAATCAATGGCAATTGATGTCTCACGCGTTTGCATGGTATAGGTATGAAATAAGTATTATTTCACAGTATGTCGATGGGTCAAATAATTGTGATTGCAGAACCGAATGACAATTTAAATAACGGTGAAAATGTGTTCATAAATTCAGCAACTAACAAACTCTTACGCTTTTGATAAAAGGGTTCACATAAGAACAGCGAGAGCAAACATACTTTGATTTCTAGTTTACCTATCTGCAGATTCATAACTCATGAAAGAACGCCGTAGTTCTAGAATTCGTAAGGATACTATTTTTGTAAAAAAAAAACGAATTACAAACCAAAAAAAAACATTAATCAAGTACACATTTATTTACAATTTGTTAATTTTCAGAGCTATGTTTGTGACTTTGTTTCTGTGTCGAATAAACGAATCTATCTATGGAACCCTATAAATATAACAGCTATGAGTGTGTAGCGTAAGTACTGACAGTGCTGCGCGTTCAGCAGCTGGGCCAGCATGACACTGGCTTGCGGCAGCGCGGGCTCGGACGCCACGCTGTTGAGCGGCGGCGGGCGCCGGCCGGCCGCATCGCCCGGCCCGCCGGACGTCGATCGCGACCGGATGCGCAGCGTGCTCGTGTTTAAGTCGCGTGCCTGCTGGGGATTTAAAAAAATATGGTGAAGTACTCCGATAACCCATAGGAGTAGAGCGGTCATTGTTGGAGTGTTCTGTTCTTGGCCACAGAATACAATCATTACGAACGCAAGTGTTTATCTATGTAAAAAAGATGCTCGACTTGTTTTAAACATGACAAAGAATGTGCAAAGTAAAACTAGTTTAGAAGACCGCATAAAAACTTGGGCTCTAATACAAGCTCGGCCATCTTTAATAGGATTTTACTTATCATTACAAATGTGAAACCTCGTTTGACTGAGACAAACAAACAGAAAAGAATAACGTCAAAACTAGTACCTACCCTAAATGTTCTTTGCAAAAATAGTTTTTTGTTGGTTTGTATGCGATCGATAGTTACCCTCTGCGAGTGCCTGTGCGCGGCGGCGGCGGCGGCGGCGGCGGGCGCGCTGACGCTCCAGTCGGTGTTGAGCTGCGCGCCGAGCGGCAGGCTGTGCGAGCGGTACTGCTCCTTGCCGCCCGGGGCCGCCACCCCGCCCTGCGGACACACGAGGCATTTCAACCCCAACTCTATTGCTTCGGCAGCTGTGCAGGAGCATCAGGCGAGTCAAGGCAAAAGCAGATTTACTCATTACAGCGGTTACATAGCTTCTTTCGTCCTTGAAAAGCTGCGGGCGAATCAGACCAGTAACTTAGTCGCGTAATACGAATAGAATTTTTATATGAGGAAAAGCTCCAAGAGTTCATTTAAAAAGAGATAGCAAACACGATAAAAACTAGATACCCCTAGCGACGACTCGTTATTACTAACATGACAATGCGATTAAAAATGTTTATATATTTTGTTTGCGTACCTGCTGCGAAGAAGTGGGAACTAAAGGCGGAGATGGCATCTTAAACGCACGCGTGTTAGCCGTACTCGTAGTGGGCTTCGCCTTGTACGAGTCCACCGAGTTCGGCTGGAGATACTGCATCGGCGGCTGGGGCTGCCGCGCCTGCCCGCGAGGCTCGACCCCGGCCGGCTGCTGGTGCTGGCTCGCGTGCTGCCCGTAGCTCGCGTACTGACTGTTGGGAAGCTGGCTCGAGTACATCGCCAATCGAGGCCTGGGCTTCTCCCGAACGTAACCGCTGCGACCCTGAATCACGATGGCGGAGGCGTATTTCTGATTCTGGACGGGCTGTTGTAGTAACGACACCGTTTCTGGAGCGGTCTGAGACGGCGTCACGACTGCAAAGGAAATATTTGGTTTTTTAATTTTAAATCAATCCAATGAGGCTTCGGGATGTGATTTATCTCAGTTTAAAGAACATTTTATCGTTCTCAGAAAGAAAATAAGAAAAACTTCACTTACATTGACGTACTTACAAACTGTACTATTCAAAAGAAAATTGTTACGTGTAAATTATATTGAACAGTATTTTTTTAATAACAGTAATACAAGGCTTTTTGTTTCTATCTATTCAGGATAATAATCATTTAATTAAGTACTCCATTGTTTCACTTATTTCAATATACTGTTTAATATAATTTTCATGTAATGCCCCCTGTTCTTTTGAGTAGTATACTATATACTACGTATTCATAGGTAGGTAAATAATTTACATTCAGCGCGCAGCGCTCGGCAAGTTACCGATATATTTTTGTTAAGCGGGTAGATGTGGGCTCGCTCGCATACATCTCTCTGCGCCTGCCGGCGTCGAGTTGAATGCTAGTCCCAAGCGATGCAATGCGAAACGAAAAAACATCGGGCTCCTAATACTAACTACATCTAATTATTTATAGTATTCATACCTGCGTTGTACTTGTAAGCGGTTTCAGGTTGTGATATGACTTTAGACGTGTACTGGACGCGCGGCTTTTGATCGTACACGTTGTTCATCTGCGGAGCAGGTTGCGCCGTACTCTGTTGCTCGTAAGAGCCGGAGGAATATGGCGACATGATGTCCTGCGCATTGAGCATGTTGTTCTGAAGGTCCGTCTGAACGAATAACCGTCCGTTGTCGTACATTTGCATATGCTCATTCTTTATTGTTTGATCAGACATTGACATCATTTGAGTATTATTAGTGGAACCTTGAAAGAAAAAGCCATAGATTTAGAACACTACGAGGGCTGTTTGATAAGTACCCGTTTTCTAAATATATTAATATCACTGGCCGGAAATAAGTATACCACCTTTTTAAGCCATTTTTCAGAGGCGGGAAAATTAAAAAAAAAATGGCATTCATTTGTTTTTTTTTCTCATTTGACAACGATTCAGTGAAGGCGTGAACTTAAAATTGTTAAAATGGAGAAAGAACAGTATCGGTCTGTAATTAGATTCTTATTTTTGGAAGGAAAAACATGTGATGAAATAAAAGTAAGAATGCAAGCGGTTTACCATGAATGTGCTCCTTCTATGACAACCGTCAGATATTAGTATAACGAGTTTAAGCGGTGGAGAACAACCGTCTTTGATCAGTTGAGGTGACTACAGACGATATGGTTAAGAAAATTTAAAATATCGTTTTAGCCGACCGCCGAATTAAACTTCGAGAAATCGTTGATGCTATAAACGATTCAATCGAGAGGGTACAACACATATTAGAAGAAAAATTGGGTATGAAGAAAGTATCGGCGAGGTGGGTGCCGCGTTCACTCACGGAGGAGCAAAAACGGAACCGACTGACAACTTCGGAGCAGTGTTTGGCCGTGTTCAAACGTAACCCGAAGGAGTTTCTGTGTCGTTTCGTGACCGTGGACGAAACGTGTGTCCACCACTACACCCCGGAAATGAAAGAGCAGTCGAAGCAGTGGATTTTACCGGGTGAACCTGCTCCAAAGAAAGCAAAAACCAAAAATCGGCTGGAATCGTCATGGCGACCGTTTTTTGGGATTCGCAGGGTATTATTATATACATATTGACTATTTAGAAAAGGGAAAAACAATAACAGGGCAGTAATATGCCAATTTATTGGATGAATTTGACGCCGTGTTAAAGGACAAACGACCCCATTAAAAAGAAAAAAAGTACTGTTTCATCACGACAACGCCCCGGCTCATTCGTCCAGAGTTGTGACGGCTAAATTAGCACAGTTACGCTACGAACTATTGTCTCACCCCCCGTATTCTCCAGATTTGGCCCCATGCGATTTCTTTTTGTTTCTCAACCTAAAAAATGGCTCGGTGGCAAGCGATTTGGATCAAATGACGAAGTCATTGCCGCCACAGAGGCCTATTTTAATGACTTTCCAAAATCATACTTTTTGGATGGTTTATTGAAGCTTGAGTATAGGTGGAACAAATGTATAGAGTTAAAAGGTGACTACGTAGAAAAATAAATGCATATATACGAAAAAAAAATGATTTTTTTATTCCATAAACGGGTACTTATCAAACAGCCCTCGTATAGGTAACAAATGATTAAGTAAGAGCGGTGTAATTAATTGTGTACCATGGATGGTCATTTGACTGGTGGGCATAGTGGCGGCGGTGGAGCTGTGAGTGCCGGTCACGTTGTACCCGTGGGGGTTGTAGGCGTCCACCGACATGCTGCTGCGGTACATGGTGTCTTCAGGCGGGAGCGCCGTCTCCTCGGGCACCGGCGGCAAGCGGGGAGTCGAAAACAGATCTGAACAATATACCACAAGACAACACAATCATATTCAAAATTCATGTGTATAAAATAGCCGGTCTGGTCATGCCAATCTCTCCACTTACCTTGTAGAGGCTCCAATGTGTCCATAAAATCGTCAAGATTAGGTTGCAGCGGCCCTAAGCTTGGTTGAATGAAGTCTGCTAAGCTTGCACCTCGGGCTAAAATTTAAAAATAAATAAGATAAAGTCACTTTTAACATGAAACTACCGTAAGACTCAATCTCAGCTCGACTGACATACGTGAGTGATCCGTTTATTTCACTAAGATAATGTCAGTGAGACACTGAAGTACTATAAAAAATTGTAGTAGGTACCTATTCATTTGATAATAAAATAAGTGTTCGAGTGAAGGCTAACATTGGCTGTTAAGTATACATACTACCCAGCAAGAAACTGCATGAAATGCATTAGGAGTCGAACTTCTACTTTATGTCGATTTTTCAGAGAGTGATTTTCAATCAAAGGGCCGAGCAGAAGTCAAAAGGAAACTGCAATCGTGCAAGCTACGCCCCTGGAATTACTACATCTTTCTATACTCAGCGATTAGCTGGGTAATGAGGTTCTACAATTAAAAAAGTCTCATTAGTTGCTAGTTACCGATCTCCCTTGGGTCGGGGAAGGCGAATGGCTGGTGGCTGGTGATGGTAGAGAACAGGGTGTCACTCATGAAGCTGAGGTAATCCTCGTCGGTCAACATGTTGGCCGCGAAGTCGCTGCACTGCGAGAACGACTCCACCGTGTCCATCTCCGATATCTAACATACATCACGAATATACTGTTAATTGCCGCACACACAGATGTATTTTACTTTAAAGAATATAAAAACCGGACAAGTGCGAGTCGGACTCGCGCACGAGGGTTCCGTACAAAGATTTCCCTGCTTTTCCCCAGTATTCAAGTTTTCCAGTATTAGCAGAACCCTGTTCCTAAGCAAAATGTACGCAGTGTGGGGTCATTTTATATTGGTCTGTCACATATACAGACAGACATAAAAATTTCAGATTTTGAGAATTTAGGTTTTCAAAGTACGGCAATTTGTATGGAAACAACCTTCTTAATGACTGTATCTTTTGATTGCGCTGACTTTAGAAGTTTGATTGTTTCACAGCTTCAAGGGACTGCAGTCCTGAATATTTGATGTTAATTTTAGCTTGCTACCTCCACGCGTTACAGAGAAAAAGGGTCTTGACAGACAGACAGACACACGGACAACAAAGTGATCCTACAAGGGTTCCGTTTTTTCCTTTTGAGGTACGGAACCCTAAAACCGGGTTACGACTCTGTTTAGAGTTGAGGGTAGTGAGGTGCGAGAAGATCACTCATGTTCACGCCTACTTTGGCTTTGGCTCACTCCCGCGTCTCATACTTACCCCGAATCTCAATTAAAGTGTACGCCTATAGTTTAGGCGAAGAGGTAACCGCGCAAAAACAAATGTCCACTTTGTAACTGGTGATTTAGGAAGGCACGTTTGTTTTACTTTTAGATTTCATTTGTTTTTCAATATTCAACAGGTTGTTTACCGATTTCATTATTCAGCGCAGACCTTCATTGACATACAATATTCAAAGTTTTAGATCGTGAACCATGGATGCGTTACTTCCACTTTGTTGGGTTACATATATGTAGAACGTCATAGTTACAAAGTGGAAGTATAAAGGCGACTGCACCAGGTGATTTTGAGGTTGTATAAAAGTAATTAAATTTAGCATGATTTTTAATAATATTGCTGTACATGTAAATTACAGTTATTTACCTTTAATTAACTTTTTCGAAGTCGGGTGCCGTACGGAGGGCCTACAAATACACAACACTCTTTTTCTTTGGGCAGTCGTGTAAATAAATACGGCACCAAAGGACCAGGCCCAGAAAATTCATGTTTTACTTTTATAGGTTTTTTTATGTAGGGGTTTTTTTAATTTGGTTTTAATTCGTATTTGTGAATTTGCCTTTACGTTCTCCATTTTGTAACCGCAGCGTTCAGTTTTGTAACTGTCCTATTCTGATTTTGTGAAAAGTATTTTTTCTTCATTTATTGTTTAGAATAATGATGCATAATAAAACTGATTAATATTTAATGACCTTTCCTATAAATAAATAAATAAAAATAACCATACAAAAAATACCCTAGATGAAAGACGTTAAAAATACCTAACGGAAAGGACTAAAAAGTAGCAAAGTGGAGATTATTTATATTGAAATAAATACAAAAGACGTTATATTGGGATGTTCTTCAGTTGTACGTTTACCATAAAACTGTTTTTAAACGGAATACATAGACACGAATAAAATACAAACAATGTGTAATCAATCATTTCACTTTGAAAAAGTTACAAAGTGGAGTCCTGATTTACAGTGGTCAACAATTATGTTTTATCTCATTTATATGTTGTTGCGTAGTACATATATTATGATATTACGCAAATATAGGGTCTTAAGTAATTAGTTAAAGTCATATTAATAGCTGATGAAAAAAAAAATCCTTTTGACTCCACTTTGTAACTGTGACTCTTCTCGCGAAAATGCCCTATAGTATTAGTTTTGGAAATGTTTAGTTTATATCACTGTGTCAATCGGGGATTTAATTAAACGCTGCGTTGATTTTAATCAACTTAAAAGCATGACAGTGTGTGTTTTAGTTGTAGAGGGATTATGAAACTTTACTCACTTTTAAACCCTTCATTACCGCCCGCGAAAATACTTTCTTAATTAGTTAAATCTAGATTAATACAATTTACAATTTTAAATTGTAAAGTTTTCAAAGAGATTTAAAGATTAATCCATGGATCCTTACCGTGTCCTGAACAGAGGTGTCCCCCTTTCCAAGGAGACGCATTATATGAAACATGCGCCATTTTTTATATTCTGCTATAACTGCTTCGGCTCGACGCTTCCAGTACTTCCCTTCTAGTATTGTTGTCTAAAATTGAAATAAAGTAATGTAATTGTAATCGTACTAATAATAATAAAAACTTGCTAGATCGTTTATGTTCATTACCTCCGGTTTTACATGGGTGTCTACATCTAACGGCGAAGCAAACTGGCACACTAACGTATTTTGTTTCTTTATGACTGAAAAAAAAAAATCGTTAATTCACAAGTGTTCAGTTAATTACGTGTAACTAAAATTGAATCTTCGCGCGTTATACATATACCCAATTACGTTTTTTTTTTCTATGCAAGTAGTGTTTTAAAGTTCTTCGAGACATATTCTCGATATCAATATAACTTATGTTATGAGATAAAACGGGGTTTATCACAGCCTCACCACGCGGGACGCCGCGCGGGCACAGCCTGGCGCTACCCAATTTAACTTGCGTGATAAGATTGCAATATTTTGTAATTGGATCAAGGTTTCTTTGCAAGTCAAGAGACTGGCGGACGAGACTGAGAAGAGCTCCAGGGCAATCGTGGAAGCTGTTTCATTCGACATGCTACACTTTTACGTTTATATAGGTAGGTACCTACTATCAGACACTATCTAGCAAGGGACATATCCATAAATAAATATTCTTTGAGTTTTTATGAAAATTTCCAAAAAATATCTGGGGCAATGTACAGTCAAGGAATTTAATTCCTGACCCACCATAGAACATTTTCATAGTGAACGTCATAATGACTTTCCTTGTCAAACAATGCGATGCGATGTCTCTATGACGTTTACTGTGAAAAGGTTATATGGTGGGTCGGGAATTAATTTCCTCATCTGTACCTACCTACCTAAATGCAAATTTAATGCTGGCACCTAAATACTAATGGCAACTCTTTGCTACTTTCGCTACTTTGCTGTTTTCGCGTTCACTAGCATTTATTCGCGGACGTAAAGAAAGATTCTATTCATTTGGCACACGCATATTAGTAAAAAAATATGTCTGGTTTTAAGTCAGACTATGGGCTTTATGTACCGGTAACCGAAACATGGAGCAAGCTACAGACTTAGCGTTGTATCTTGTTTACCGAGTCGTTGTTCACTTAGAAAATTGAATGAATAAATAACAAAAAGTACCTTAAGTAATCCTTACTAATATTATAAATGTGAAAGTGTGTTTGTTTGTTTGTCCTTCTTTCACGTCGAAACTAAGCGACGGATTGACGTGATTTTTTGCATGAACATAGTTGAAGGGCTGGAGAGTGACATAGGCTACTTTTTATCCCGGGAAAATATCTAATTCCCACGGGAAAAACGTTATAAACATAGCCCTTATTTGTGGTCTTGCGATAGTTATATTTTTTTATATATGGCGATAGTTTAAAGGTTGGCGAGTGACATAGGCTACTTTTACCACGAGTAAATATCTCATTTCCACGGGAAAACACGTTATAAATCTTATAATAATGATGATGATGATGATGATGTGTTCCTGTAACCCCTCAGCAGGGACCTAGGGCTCGCAGTAGGGACTTCCGTGCATCACGGTCCTGTGCTGTGGCATAAAGGTCCCTGCCAGTGACACCCGATTTGGGAGATCTCTTACCCCAACCCTTAATTACTGTCATATTTGTAGTTCCTCTAATCGACGATAGATGGCGCTACTGTAATGTTAAAACGTGCTAGCTTACTTGCTTGCATGCTTGCTTATATATTTGCTTGCATGCCTGCTTACATGCGTGTTTGCATGCATGCTTGCATACGTGCTTGCATGGTTGCTTGCATGGTTGCTTGCATGCCTGACGCATGCTTGCTTGAATTCCTGCACTTCATGCGTGCTTACACGTGTGCTTGCGTGCGTCCTTGCGTGCGAGCTTGCATGCTTGCTTGCTTGCTTGCATGCTTGCTTGCATTCTTGCTTACATGGGTGCTTGCGTACGTGCTTGCATGCTTGCTTGCATGCTCGCTCGCTTGCTTGCTTGCACGCTTGCTTGCCTGCATGCTTGGTTGGATGTTTGCTTGCATGCTTGCTTGCTTGCCTGCATGCATGTTTGCTTGCATGCTTGCTTGCATGCATGTTTGCTTGCATGCTTGCTTGCATGCCTGCTTGCATGTTTGCTTGCTTGCTTGCTTGCGTGCGTGCTTGCATGCTTGCTTATATGTTTGCTTGCAAGCTTTAATAATTGCTTGAATGCTTGCTTTAATGATTGCTTGCATGCTTGCTTACATGCTTGCTCGCCTGCTTGAATGCTTGCTTGCATGCTTGCTTGCATGTTTGCTTGCAAGCTTCAATAATTGCTTGAATGCTTGCTTTAATGACTGCTTGTGTGCTTGCTTACATGCTTGCTCGCTCGCTTACTTGCTTGCACGCTTGCTTGCCTGCATGCTTGGTTGCCTGCTTGCTTGCTTGCTCTCTTGCGTGCTTGCTTGCAATATTGCTTGCAAGCTTGCAGGTTCGCTTGCTCGCTTGCTTGCTTGCTTGCTTGCTTCTTTGAAATGCTTTTGGTTCACGCGAGCGAAGCCGCGGGTAAAAGCTAGTACAATTGAATTGTGAATCTCCTTCTTTTTTTTAACTCGGTTAAATAGTATTTCCTTCCAGTTGCGGCAGCATGATTTTGCCCAGCATTGAGCACAAGCATAGGAACTCAACCCTATGTCATAAGAATAAATAATAACATAGTAGACGGGCTCAAGATCACGATATTAGAGTACTCGTTAAAAGAGCTTTCAGTCAGGCTGTCACGGCCGGCGTCGCCGCACGCGCGGTTGGTTGTTTGCGTGTTCCGTACCTACATCTTGTATTTTATTTTATTTTATCTAAACACATATCATAACGTTTCTGAACGCATTATAGAGGATGCGTTCAGAAACCGTAGAAAATGACCAGCATTGCAGTACATCGTCGCCTCCGCCCGCCCTGCAGGTCCAGCGGTAAAGTAATAGTCATTACGATATCGAATTCGATGTCGTAATGACTTTTCGATATCGAATTCGATTTTTCGAATTTGACAACTAACGTAATTTACAATCATAGTGAAATAAAACGGATCACTCACGTATATAAGTCGAGTTCAGTCCGACATGTATAATTAATAATGTGATATATACATTTTTTTTTTACAAAAAAAAAAAAAAACAGTTTACGAAACGTCAGCTCGGTATGTTTGTCTATGGTTTAAAACAAAAACAATCAAATTCGTGATAGGTATGGGTATGATATATGCCTTCGGCTTCTGAACCCATCTTAGAGTACTTATAATATGTGTGTAGATTAAGTAATGTATGTAACTCCACATAATTAGGCCTTAAAACACTCATTATGTAGCAGTTGCATAAACTACTATTATATTTGTAGGTAAGTAATACTTACTTAAATCACCTCAAATGGCATTTGATATGGCACTTATAATAACTTCTACTTAGAAGTATTTATAATACGTAATGATTTATAAATCTCATATTTTGTAAAACTAGAATAAAATAATGATTTCAAAGTAAAGAAAAACTTATATTTTAGCGATATTATGTTTTGACGTAACAGCAAGGAACCCTAGCAACACGCCTGGACGACAGAGGGGTGTAACGACGTGAAGGGGGAAGTAGGTATATAAATGGCGGCGTTTTGGACTCTGTCAAAAGAGATTCCGTTCTACTATGTTATTATTTATTCTTATGCCTATGTTAAAGCACCCAAAGAGCCCAAAATAGTTTATGAAAGAGGAAATCTTAAGGAAGCGTATGGAAAGCACTAAGTACTCGCTTTTCTACATTCAGGAATATACAGAACGGCCAGATGTCTAAAAATTATCAGGAAGTAGGAATGATCCTATAAAAAGATACTAGCACTAGCACTTGTATTAAGATAATATTGTACTTATCTGATTGATCCCTAATTCTGATTCATCATAACATCAAACAAATTTCATCAAGTATTGTCCCCTTAAATGCTTGCTTGTATTATCAGCATCATTTCATAATTAATATTGCATAATACAAAAACACGCAACACATAAATAGTGTAGGTACCTATCTATCATATGCGAGCCTATGAGGTTAAATACATGTATTTAACCCTAACATTTTCACTTGTTTTAGCAACGCGTTTAGTGTATGTGTCGAAACAGGGCAATGGAACTGGTTTCAAAGAAGTGCCATGACCATGACATAAAGCAAGTAATAAAAAAAAGTTAACTTAGGCACTAGTCCCACTGCCGGCGAGTAGCAAGATGCGATTCTGTCGCTCTTGTCGCTGAGCGACAAAATGTTCATCATACCAAAAAAACTCGCTTCTCACTACTCGCCGGTGGCAGGACTAGCGCCTAAGGGCGTCAATTCATAAAAGCATCAAAAGGCAGCAACATCTCGAGTAATATAATGGGGGAACATACATAAAAAAACCAATGAATTGAAAACCTCCTCCTTTTTTTGAAGTCGGTTAATAAAATATAAATGCACAATCTATGTGGACCAATTTTAATTAAACAAATTTGCATTCCGCTTATGTTGTATTTACTGTCACAACAGTCAACTGTTTCAAAGAATGGGCTAAATAACCCTAACCTATTAACTAATAATAAACAAATAAAGACTCACACTGCATGTGCCAGCATCTCCATATGACATTGTTTAGTCTGATCTTCTCCTTCCAACGAAGTTTTATACCTTTGAAACGATTCCATTTAGGTGATGTTAGTTTTTGCCTGGGAAGTACCATATACACAACAATTTAGTAATTGACAACAACTCACCATGCTCTGCCTAACTTCACGTTCCGTCACAACTTGTGGTATATTGTAACCTTAATTTTACACAAGTTAACTATAAAAGT
This sequence comes from Clepsis dumicolana, assembly GCA_963691665.1. Lineage (NCBI taxonomy): Eukaryota > Metazoa > Arthropoda > Insecta > Lepidoptera > Tortricidae > Clepsis > Clepsis dumicolana. The sequence goes on from OY829509.1 coordinate 10,562,347, forward strand.
CCTTGAGCTTGTTAAAATCATTTTGACTTGGAAACAATTTAAAAGAAACATGTTAAAGACGAAAGATTGGAACTGAATGTTTCTGTAAAATGTACAGCCTTTCTGAAGAAACTGTACAATAGTAGTGATGACAGTTGGTGATTAAATATGAAGGTGGTTATCAAAAGTGCTATCAATAAGTGATCTTAAGCTTATATAAATAACAGTCTTGATAAGAAGATAGACTCTATCTTATCAAGTCTCTACTAGTACAAATACAAGTAGAAAAGGAAATTACCAGCAAGCTGAACTTTATTAGTTCACTACTAAGTTAATTGAATCTCATATTGCAGATAATGTTTTTCTTTGTTAATTTTTTGCCAGATTCTGTAAGAAAACAATTTGGTTTCATCATAGTATTGAAGTGATAACCTTTTCCTGAGCTATGTATATTTATAACTTTCATCTGACAAGAGGAGAAGAAAGGAGTCTCACCTCAACTCACATCCGTTTTTAGGGTTCCATAGCATGGGCTACATAGCCAAAATGGTACCCTTATAGTTACATCATGTCCGTCTGTCTGTCTGTCTGTCTGCTAAGCTCAGAGACTATTAGTACTAGAAAGCAGTAATTTTGCATGGATATAGGTACATATTAATTAGGCCAACAAAGTGGTAGAATAATAAAATATTTTAGTTGGGGTACCTACTTCCCCTACATGTAAAGTGGGGATGACTTTTTTTCTCACATCTACCCCATAGTGTGGAGTATTCTTGGATAGGTCTTTGTTTGAAGATTATTTTAAAAATCAGAGCAGTAGTGTATATTATAGTAAATTTAAAAGGAAAACTATCACAGATAAGTATGTTTTAAAGGTTTACAAGTAATAGTTGAAAAGCTTATTTATGTTTGTCTATTTAAATACCAATATAAAATGACCCTATGCTGCATACAACTAGGTACCTATTTACATGCCTGCAAATTTGTATGTAACCCTCTATGTGTGAGTCTGACCTGCACTAGGCCGGTTTTTCAGTATTCAGTTTATAAATAATTATTTGAAAAGTAAAACTGATTTGAAGTTAATGTTTACAAAAACCATTATAAATTATTATTATGTAGAAAATAATAGTAAGATTACAGCAACTTACAACTTACAACTTACAACTTACAGCAACAACTACCTACCTATTAACTTTAGGAAACCACCTAAACATATTGATTGCAAAATGTTTGCAAGTAAATTTTTGATAGGTATTATTACATTAATAAAATTGCAAGGTGATAAAGTCCTGTTTATACTTGAAAATGTTATCAAAAAGGCAACAATTAAGTATGTTGATAATATTTACCAAAAATCGAGTTAATCTGGATTCAATGTCAATGGTTCAAGTAAAACATAAATTTAAAGCAAAATTGTTGATGTTTCCTTGATAACATGTGGAGTTTTAGGCAACAAACTAGTCATCATTCTCCTTGCCATTTTCAGGTATGATTTTAGGTACTTATTGCATTTACCCGAGATATGCAAAGATATACTAAATTTAAACCAAAAATACTACATGCATTAATGAGTCATCAATGCATACTTTGGAAATAATTTCCCGTTCTTTTATTCCTACTAATATTTAAAAATTACTTCATTAGTTTGGTTTGTTGCTGCAATAACCTTAACTAACCTAACATCAATGCTTAACTAATAACACAAGTAAATAATCAGTAGTTAATTACTTAAGAAATTAAACATTAAAGTAATTAAATTATCCATTCAAGGAAAGCTGTTCATAAAGTTAAATTAAATGAACACACACACACACATGATATAAATCAGTTTTCAAATCGAGTGTGTAATCATAACACACATTGGAAATATTATTACTACAAGAGAACTCATAACTTAATCAGTATTAAATAAGTTATTGAACATTATTATTTATAAATAAGCTGTAATACATAAGTGTTCATAGACACACTTATCTCAGTGTGTGACCTGTGTCTTTCGTACAGTCTTAGATGACCTCTTGTTATCTTTGCAAGCTAAACTCAATGGAAACATTCTTGTTTCCTTATTTTTGACAATGTCGTTTACGACAAATCTAATGACCCTCGATAGGATGTTGACATGATTAATTATTATTTGATACTGTAGAATAAACAAGGCCACCTGTCAAAAAATTCTAGCAACTAAGATTTAGAAATTGTTATCAGAGCTAGAGTAATGTTTAAGCAATAAATCAATAAACGCAGTAACCTACCTGTAGGCCAAAGTCATGCATTGAAATAACTTTGTAAGAGATATTTCAATGGAAAGCTGTTGGTGTTGTTTACTCTCGTCCTTATCAAATAGTGGAGCAGGTCCGTTAGTTCCGGAAACCGTGTAGGTAGTCACCACGGGCACTTTCTGAGTATTTTGTTCTTCGTCTGGTACTGGTACTGCCAAATCGTCAAATTCATCTTGGGCCTCTGCTTCAAAGTGCGACACCATAAAGTGCCCAGAATGTATTGTCTCCTTCCCAGTCCGCGCCTGCCTTTTCTCTATGTGTGGCATTATGTTCCCGTCGTCGTTCATAAGTCTAGTTATGAACTCACTTTTGTGTTCAACTATTCTCTTCATGAATGCCTATCAACTTTTAGATTTACCCATATTTTTACTTATCACTCACAATTCACATTGTTTTTTTCCATCTGACTGACAGACAAATAAACTAAAGTTGCTAGCAATAAAAAAAATGATTTCGAAGGTATTGCAACTAAAGAAAAGGTTCTAAATTCGTTTCAATTAAAAAATGGTTGTGATTTAAAATGCAAATTAGGCGAAGCAAACCATATAGATGAGTATTAATTAAATCACTCCCTCTGTATTTTTATAAATGAATATACCATCAAACCACAAGCAAGCGCATATTCAAAAAAAAAATCCGCCAAAATAACTTCCTCTCATTTAGATTTAGAAAGACCATATAAAAAAAATATTTCAAAACAAAAAACCAGACTGCAAAAACAATTAACTAAAAAGAGAAAAACCAGTTCATTCTAAGTACTTTATACATAGGTAAGTAGCTAGAATATTATAAGGAGTGCAGCCCCCCAAAGTGCCAAATTTGAACTTCGTATCGTGCCGTCCGTCTCAAGCTAATATTATTTTACACGAGAGTGAGCGGGACGAAACGATACGAACTTCGATTTTCGAATTTCGTAGTATCCTCGTAGTATCCTTTAAATATTCAAGCTACCTATGCATAAAGTACTTAGAATGAACTAGTTTTTCTCTTTTTAGTTAATTGTTTTTGCAGTCAGGTTTTTGTTTTATTTAAAGCTTTTTTTTGTCATATAAACAGAAAATGTTTACGAACCAACTTTAAACAGTTAAAGATGCAAAATGAAAAATGGTAAAAAAAACCTAAAGTTGATTTTGAAGCTATGTGTGTATACAGTAGATACAATGGCATCGCGGCGCACCGTTTGGGAACCCCTGACCTATTCAATGATACCCCACTTGATATACTTTGTCGACTAAAAAAAAATTTTTTTTCACAATATGGCGTCTGGTAGTCGCCATATTGGATTTGTATTACTGTTATGTCTTTACTGACAGTCGCAAGGTTAACACGAATCGATTGACGTAAGAATCATTCAAATCGGCAAACTCGTTCGGTCTCTAAAGTGCCACAAAGGAACAAACATACATACATAGGCTGTAAGCACATTACCCTCCTTTGCGTTTCGCAGTCGGGTAATAAAAAGGAGGACCAAATCTCAAAGCATTGACATTCTTGACCCGTAACTCATAGTGGCCATCTTATCTTTAGTATTGCAAAATATTTACAACTAGTATAAGCCGCGAAAGAACCCCGGCAAGTACAACTTTTAGTACTATTTGTCAATTCTTTAGACCTTACTCTATACTAGCGCCTCTAGCGGCGAATTCATACGCGAGAGCCCTCCCTCGTTGATGGCAACATTGCTCTTCAACTGTCAGGCCGTACTGGGGGACTACTACGAAATTCGAAGTTTGTATCGTATCGTCCCGCTCACTCTCGTGTTAAATAATATTAGCTTGAGAGGGACGGCACGATACGAAGGTCGAATTTTGCACTTCGTATTCGTAGTCGGGGGGCTGTCATATAGTGCGTGTGGTGTGATCAATGGTTGATTGATGAACAGTTTATTAGCTATTTTTTAAAAATTTACTGTCACTATACTTTGATTGCTATTGCTTACTATACGCCTTTATTTTTTGTATATCTTTGATGCCATACTTTGGTTAGGGGGCTATTCCTTTTTAAGATAAGAATCAGCTGATTTACCATTGCCGCCAATTTACGTAAAATTGAAATATTTCCTATCATTGTCCTAATCAAAATAAACAATTAACATCATGAGCTCTCCAAGTGCCAGATCTCCTTCGTACAGACACATTGTTTTGAAACACAAGCATTCACCAATTGAACTAAAAGAAAAAATGAGGAAGGTGTGTATCGCTATTATAATAAAAAAAGTGCCTTGAATCTTTTTTATAATAAAATTATTGAGCAAATATTATGGTTTTTCAGAACTACAAAGATAAAGTCCAAAACTGCCGTCACATGCTTTTGAATCGATTTAGAGGAACTGTTGTTGAAACAGACCTTCGTGAAACACTCTCTCAAATATATGAAAGCATGTTTGATTCGACTTTTGATCCTACAACCACTGATGAGGAAAACGAAATAATGGCAGAAATAAGAAATAATTTAGTGCAAGAGGAACTAGAATGGTTTGCCCTTACATTGTACATATTTCATGTAGGGTAGTTGAAAATGCTTCAAACTAAATTAATCTGCATGCAAATTTCCCTCAAATTTGTATTATATGTATAATAGAAGCTCTAATGTTTCTGTGAAGGCTCAATAAACAAAGTCAAACTATAGACATAAGAATAAATAATAACATAGTAGAACGGAATCTCTTTTGACCGAGTCCAAAATGCCGCCATTTATATACCTACTTCCCCCTTCATGTCGTTACACCCCTGTCATTCAGGCGTGTTGCTAGGGTTGCTTGCTCTTAAATATTAGGTAAGTACTTACGTCTAAAGACAATATCACTAAGATATAAGTTTTTTTTTACTTTGAAATCATTATTTTATTCAAGTTTTACAAAATACGAGATTTATAAATCATTATTGCGTACCTACATAGACACTTCTAAATAAGAAGTTATTATAAGTGCCATACTAAATGAAGCCATTTAAGGTGATTTAAGTAAGTATTACTTACCTACAAATATAAAATAAAATACATACAGGCTCACGTAAAACCATTACAACCAAATAATAAACAACCAAACGCGCGTGCGGCGACGCCGGCCGTGACAGCCTGACTGAGTAGTTTGTTTAACGAATACTCTAATATGGTGACCTTGAGCCCGTCTGGAGCGAGAGTTTCCGTTCTACTATGTTATTATTTATTCTTATGCTATAGAAACTGAAGTTAGGTCTCTTACAGAATTCACTGTTATTTCATTCATTTAATATTGTTGGCCTAGTACCTGCTAGTACTAAGTCAATAATAGTCTTTACTTAAGTTTGCCGACTAGCATGAAAGGCAAACTATATATCTGAATTCATATTATGATCTAGCCATGCTACACATACAATTTCATAGAGTTTTAATGTTTTTATTATTTTTCACAGGTGTACAGAAGAATACGAAAAATCACTAGCTGATAATATAGACTGGTCTGCATTAGAGCAAGATAATGTAGTATGCCCAGTCTGCCAGAGAGACAACTTAAAATTAGATGCTGGTTCTTTGACATGTTCTCAATGTAAATTTGTGGTTAACACTAATTTATCTTTGGTTGAGATTAAAAAATCCTTAGAAAACTGCATAGAAAAACATGGTGAAAGTTGTACCAACCAAGCACAATTTGCTATAGTTCCAGAATTAAATCAATTGTATCTTATATGCCATACTTGTAAGGACATGCAATCAGTGATATAAACACTTCAGGGTGCATTCATGACTGATTCATAATTTGATCTGGTGACCTCTAAAACAATAATTGCCTGTAGTATTTTAAAATCTTTAATTTATTTGTCTTATGCAACTGTTTCAAGTTATTAATTTATTAAACTATGTATTAGTGACAATGAATTTAGAACTGAAATTTTGCAACTACTTTTTCTTTTATTTCTTTTAATGTTGTTACATTTTACTGTGTGTGGGTACCAGATTTATGAATAATATTTAGGTACCTGATTGCATTCTGAATGTTATTAGTTTATTTGGTTTATAGTTATCGTTTTACTAATATGCTCACAGGTGATGCCTTTAAACAAATGGCTGATGATTGCACAATCACAATTATTAATGACTTGTATAATTAATGCTTGACTGGCAATCTTGCTTATGTAATGCAAAAGTGTGGTACGAGCAACAATATTGTTGATGATTATCCTGTCAATCTGTTGTCGAAAGTAAATTAGCAGTAAGTACTTGATTATAACTGTTATATTTTATAATGAGTTTCTTTGTTAATACCAATTCACAGCGAGGCAAAGTACCTACCTGTTAATTCAAGATGATTTGTGATAGGGGACAGCAGGTTGGATATATAAAATAGGCACCTAGAAGAACCCTGCATATACATAAATTTCCTTCATTTTGTTATTATTATTTGTCTAAAACAGGTTTATGATGTTTTATGATTATAAGATTAAAAATCTGATTACAAAATAAAAAATGACCTTTATTTCAATTCATGAAGCATGGTAACAAGTTATACTTAGTTCTGAACTATTATTTTGTCATATAGCCGGGAGTTAGAACAATTTATTATTCATGATTAATTCTACCAAAAGATTAGACTAAATGGTAACTTGTATAAAATGTCCATTAATTATAGTATAAAATAGTACCATTATTTTCACCGACAGTATTACATGGATATCTTAGGGATATTTTATAAAAAGTTGTACACACTTTTGCGATTTAATTTTTTATGTTATATCTTCTTAAAAACCATCGATTTTAATAGGTGGAAAGTGTCCCAAAATATTTGATTCCATTCCGTTACGTTATATATCTAATATGAGAATAACGGAATGGAAGTACAAATTTAAAATGCATGGAAATTTTGGGACACTATTTCACCAATTAAAATCGCTTGTACTCGTGTTTCTAAGTATATATAAAATAACAATTTCAAAATTCCAGAAAAAGCGTTTACAATTTTTTATAAATTGCCCCTTTTGAGGTTTAATTCATCATCCTTAATATTAATGGTCAACCAATGTGAATTATTCTAGGCCTGCAAACAAAAGCCCTCGATTAGTACACGCATACACATTAAATAATATTTAATCACACATTGACGACAAAGATTATTATGCAGATAATAAACATAAATTTCATTACTTATATCTTGCATTTTTCCATAAGTTTTAAAAATGAAATACATATTAATTAATAAGGAATCCAAGACAGAACTCCTTTACAATATAAACCATAATTAATTTTGTTTTGTAACATGAGTAACCTTCACTTTACCCTCCTTTGGGTATTGGAGGGACACATCACCTTCTTCATACTTACAATATCAATGTAAATACAGTGTAAATACCAGTGCAACCCTCTGTTGAATTCCGAAGATTCTCCATTCCCTTCTCTGGCTGGCCAATATCAACATTTGCTGCAATTTCAAAATTGATGACTTTTATAAATTTCCAGCAGAGAATATTTGAAATCCACTGTAATATCATTCTCAAACGCCTAACCTGCCTTTAGTTTAGATGTTGTAGATATATATCTACCGTGCACCATGCAGCCGCTTTCGGGTTAAAATATAATCATTTAATTTGTCAAGGTAAACATTACCTACTTACAATAATCGATTATATTATACGACTCCCAATTGACAGAATTTGGGTCAATGCAACTCTTGTTATAATAAACTAGTGATGCGCCGAATATAATAAATAAGTTACTAAATATAGGGCAGTAAATGGTACCATAGACAGCAAAAACAGCCCAATAGTTGTACTTGGGTCATTTTACAGAAAGTTGTACCCCCACTTTTATAGATTTTGGAATTTTTATGTTATATCATATATATATATATCATCATCATCATCATCATCAAACTTAAGAGTTACACTCTTGTCGGTGGAGTTTCTTCCAGTCATCTTACAGAAAGTTGTACCCCCACTTTTATAGATTTTGGAGTTTTTATGTTATATCATATATATATATATCATCATCATCATCAAACTTAAGAGTTACACTCTTGTCGGTGGAGTTTCTTCCAGTCATCTATCCTATGAACCAGATTCTTGACCTCCTGATACGACACGACACCGGCCTAGCTTCGCCTAGGTCGACCTCTTCCTCTCTGTCCTTCCTTCCTAAAACCTATTCCTATGTCCTTCCTTATTTTTCCTTCTAAAATGGTCTTAAAGAAATTGTCGTGTCGTATCAAATGTCCGATCATTTTCATACACCGTGTTTTTTTTTTTATTTCCGTTAATTTTAAGGGGAGATTCTTCAGGTCAAATAAAGTTAAATTCTCTAAGACACTAGTGTCCTAACTCGTTCGGATTAAAAGATAATAAAAGATTAAATTTAATCACTAATGCATGGTAAACCAGTGTACAAGGTTCTTAATTTGTGACGTACTACTTGCTTTTAAAATTTCTGAAGTAAAGTGTTTTTTATTTATGGCTTTGTAGCAAAAGAAGGTTAAAGAAGTGAGTTTGTTTGATGTCAGGTTTGTTTTGCTTTTATGTGTCATGTTAATGTCACAATAGTTTGTGAAATTCACTGAGATCGATAGGTATGTTTTAAACAAATATGCCAAGATTTACTTCATTATACTCCTGAAGAGGAGGAGGATATTCATTTTGTTTACGGCCGCTGAAGCGGCACGCAAATGCAGGCGCCGATACCCCGCCCGACAAACTCCTGACCCTCAAACATTTATTAAAGTGTAAGTATTGTTCCAGCATTAATTTATTTATTTAGTTTAGAACGTAGAAAACTCATTACAAACTTAAAAACTAAAGATCACCACTAGGCTTCTTCAATATTAGGGATCCATAACAATATTAAGTATTGTTTATTTAGTTTTTGGCAACTTACTGCTTACTTATTCCTTTTGAAATAGCTCATTGTGATTATTGTTACAGTTGCATAGGCGGTTTCGTGAACAGGGTCTATGACCGTCACCCTACGAACGTGATGTCGATCTAAGCGTGGATGATGAGATCGGCATTATGAACACGATTATCGAGGACCCGACCCTGTCGACAAGACGTGTGGGCCGTAATTTTGACGTACCTCAAACGAAAGTTTGGAGTTTATGGAAGCGGTATGGTCTGCACCCATAACGTTATCGAAAAGTACCAGGACTTCTGCCAACGAACAAACGAAGTTTTAACGCAAGATCCACAGCTAATCGAAAAAATATTGTGGATGGACGAGACGAGACCCAATTTAAATCCAAAAAAACATTCGTTATTGGTCCGAAAACAACTCAAAACTAACTTGCCAAGGAATCTTCATTTCAATACGAGTTCTCTGTTAACATATGGGCATGGTTTCTGCTCATTGTCCCTGTGGAAATTCTAAGTAGGCTTAACGCCGAGAGTTACTTAGAATTTTTACAGTCCCTCCATTTATTGGATTATTTTGAAGGCTACCCGTTGGAAATATTGCGAACATATTGAATTCAACACGATGGGGCACCTGTACATTTTTCCCTTCGTGTCCGCCAGCACCTCGACGAAAATTTGCATGGGCGGCCAGGTCTCCCGATATAATCTCCCCCCTAGGTTTTTATGTGTGGGGTACTTTAAAGGAACGAGTTTATTCGAAACCAATTTCAACCCGAGGAGAATTACTTCACAGAATTCAGGAAGTAGCTGACGACCCGCGTGCAAGTGCCAACTGTCAAATTTAAATTGTGAAGAGTAACCGTAAACATAAAAGCAAACCGTGATTGAATGTTTGTTTGGAGTAGCTACGAAGGTGGTCGTTTTGAAAATCATTTACATTAAACTAAAAATATTAAATAAAATAATGCTTTCTGAAAAGTTTCTTGACTAAAACGACCACCTAAGTACCTACTTTCTGCCCTACCTTTTTTATTTTGTGATCTCACTGTATTTTTTTGTTGTGTTCAAGTTGTTCAAGGAAGAATTGTTGTATTGTAATATTTGTAATACCTATTTAGTTGAACATAGCTTATTATGAATTATCTTTTTGTAAATGTTTTTCAGTTACATTAAAAATTATTTTTAATTACAAACTAGTTTTATTTAGACTCAAAAAAGTATATATAATGACTTTGTGCCAAGTTTCTTGCGGCGCATTCTTGGCAATCATGGTCTTTCCGAAAGCGCTGGTAGACTCAAAAAAAAAATTACCTGTAAAATTACATCCAACTGCTTATTTGCTGAATAAAATTTTCAATTTTGAATTATCTACTTTGAATCACGAGTACTATCGATTTTAATAGATGAAAAAAATTACCCAAAATTTTCATATATTTTTTGTACGTCCATTCCACATCCTCCGTTACTCTCATATACATGTATTTGAAAAGGGTAACTGAATGGAACACTATATATTTTTTTTACGTATTAAAATCAATACTCGAGATTCTAAGTAGATATAATATAAAAATATCAAAATTCCACAAAAAAGGTGTAAGTATGTACAACTTTCTGTAAAATGGCCCACTTCGTTCAAGCTTTATAGGAACAACATGGAAAATAAATTTATGAGAATAAATTTCAAGTCATATCATGAATAATAAGGTTATACGTACAAAGCAACAAACGTGACTATATGATTTTCGTATATTAGCTACTTCAACGACAAGGCAGGTAGGTACCACAAAACCACTTTTGACATCTCTGCTCAAATAATAAATAAAACGTGATACTAACACGATATAATTTATTATACTGTGTAGTATACATATCTTTGATTTAGCGTTCAAGAAATATTTCTCAAAAATATAGCGTGCATATATAACCTTTGAATATTCGACGCAATTCTATTAACAACCAATATTTCAAAAGATCTGTCTGTTCCTGCAATTTTCATTCTGGTTATGCACCTAGTCCTGCATGAACCATTTAGGTTCAAGCCTAACCACAAATATTTTGATTCTATATGATTGGGAACATTATACATAAAAATGAGTGATAAACTTTTATCAAAAAACAAGAAAAGAAAAATAAATATCGGCTTGACACCCCATCCATAAAGGAATTCATATTTTCTTACAAAATAAACACTAACAATTTTACTATTTGTGGTTTATTGCTCATGCTGATGGACGTAACTAAACTAGGATATAGTCCTGTAGATTAATAGTTCCGACTCTAAGTTTTAACTTCAAAAACTGAGTCGAGGTTATTCCCACCCCACGTAAGCCTCTGGCACGCAGTACTTCCGACGGACCGGCAAAGGTCACATCGGTTGTATTGGATACTTGCTGAAGGTTTATTAACCCATTTAGATGTGGTCAACTGGTATAACCGTTATGAAGTTTGGAGCAACTGTCAAGACAATAACTACACAAGTTGTTGAGGCTCTAAACGATCCAACGCAACCAAGGCGAGCTCTGTCGGTTCATATGAGCATGTGTGGCGGACGCTTTAGATTCTAGCTAGTTACGCCTGTTTTACTTTACTTACTATATAGGTAGACCTTGTACTTCCATGAGGTCTTCTTGGGGGGCGTGCGGGTTGTTGTGGGCAGTGGAGGCGAGCGGCACGGCGAAGGCGGCGTGGTGGTGCGGCCGCGGGCGCCGCGGGGAGCGCGCCGTGATCACGCGCGGCTTGTGGATCTCATCCATCACGGACGGAGCCACGTATGTGAAGCCCTGTTGGTGTCATCATCATCATCAGCCTATTTACGTCCCACTGCTGGGCACAGGCCTCCTCTCAGAACGAGAGGGCTTGGGCTATAGTTCCCACGCAGGCCCAGTTCGGATTGGGAACTTCACACATACCATTGAATTGCTACGAGTGTGCAGGTTTCCTCATGATGTTTTCCACCACCGAAAATCTCATGATAAATTACAAATGTAATTTCGCACATAAATTCCAAAAAACTCAGAGGTGCGAGCCGGGGCTTGAACCCTCGACCCTCTGCTTCAGAGGCGATAGGTCAAACCACTAGGCTATCACGGCTTGTTGGCCTGTTGGTGTATTACGTGTTAAATGGGGGAATTCTGGGACCCTATACATCTCTTTGTAATTTAAATTTTCACAGATATTTGACCTGGAGACCCTATACATCTCCTGCTCAATTAAAACGTGCCAGTAAAGTAAAGTGTTCTGGTTTTGCTGTTTAAATAATTACTTTTTACACTTGTTTCTAAAATGCGGTTTTTTTTTCTCTCTTAATCTTTTAATGACAGAGTGAGGTTTCTTTGTGTAATTTGTCTGTGGTTACGTATTGTAAGAGCTAATGTAACTTGTTTTTAGAAAAAATGACTTTGTGCCAAGTTTCTTGCGGCGCATTCTTCTTGGCAATCATGGTCTTTCCGAAAGCGCTGGTAGACTCAAAAAAATGACGTGTAAAAGAGCATTCAACTGCCTATTTGCCAGGTCATGATGGCTTATTTTTCTTTCGTATCCAGGCACGTGCGACCCATGCTAATCGGCATAAAAGTCAGTGGGACTATGTTGTTTGGGTTCGTTAACTTCATGCACACCTTATGGTTCAAGTGAGCTTGACTTGGACTCGGCTCGAGCTTCTGCGTGCACACATGTTAATTTTAAGAAGAAACACTACGCGAGACTTTTGAAAAAATAGGCAATTTAATATTGTTGTTGTCTCTCTCCCTCCAATCGTCCCGATTAGAGCGTGAACGGGATAACTGCGGCGTGAACTGAAAAACTACCTAACTAACTAACTAGCCAAAACAGTCTTTCGTAATCCCCTGTTTTGCCTTGTGAAACTTGACCATATTTCTCTCTAATATAACAAAAAGACTAGCCTGTCTATATGTTTTCTGCGAACGATTTTTGCCGTTTTAGAAGGTGGAGTCCCTAGTTTTTAGGGTTCCGTACCTCAAAAGGTAAAAACGGAACCCTTGTAGGATCACTTTGTTGTCCGTCTGTCTGTCTGTCAAGACCCTTTTTCTCTGAAACGCGTGGAGGTAGCATGCTGAAATTAATATCAAATACTCAAGCCTGCGGTCCCTTGAAGCTGTGGAAAAATCAACCTTCTAAGTCAACGCAATCAAAAGATACAGTAATTAAAAATGCCATTTCCATACAAATTGCCGATTTCCAAAAACCTAAAGGGTACTTCCAGATGTCCTAGAAACTTGAAATTTGGTATGAAGGTAGCTCTTATAGCACAACCACTCCGAAAGATCTCAAGATCTTAATGTTTTATGTCTGTCTGTAGATTTCGCAGACCAATATAAGTCGACCCCACACTGCGTACATTTTGCTTAAGAGCAGGGCTCTGCTAACACTGGACTTCTTAAAACACTGGGGAAAAGCGTTAAAATCTTTCTACGGAACCCTCGTGCGCGAGTCCGACTCGCACTTGGCCGGTTTTTATTAATTAAAATTGAGAAAAAATAAAACAGGGACATGCCAGTGATGGAGACAGATTACATGGTATAAAAATTTGCTCTAAATATTATCCAGGAAGAAGAACTTCGTTTATACGGAGAAACGATTGGTAGTGTCTTAATCGAACGAAGCGATCTGGTGATGATTCGGAAGTTAAGTAGTGAGCGCGTATCAACCATGGACGTCCATTTGAAGAATACTAACCGCACGATCGAGGTAAGCCGGTGCGGGTGGCTCTAATGAGCTATGACCTTGATACATGACACGTTAATCCTTTTCCAGGCATAGTCAATGATATACTTAAGTAAAGATACGTCTTATGCAGGACACCTGGAGGTACTGTCCAAGAAACTTGAAATTTGGTATGAAGGTATTGAAGGTAGCTCTTATAGCACAATCACTCAGTTTATGTCACGAACCAATATAAATTAACCACACACTGCGTACATTTTGCTTAGGAGCAGGGCTGAGCTAACACTGGAGAACTTAAAACGCTGGGGAAATGAAGGAAAAAACTTGTACGGAACCCTCGGTTTGCGAGTCCAACTCGGACTTGGCAGGTTTTTTTGTATATGTAATGGTCATTGGGCATAGTACGATTTATGAACCACATAAGTGTATGTAGTTACAATTTCAACCATAACACCAAGTATTAAGATTCAAATCATATTTAATTTACTAGAATAGTTACTTGCCTTAAAATTATTGCCAAACATATTGTGAATATACATTTAGTTTTTAGGTTCCGTACCTCAAAAGGAAAAAACGGAACCCTTATAGGTTCACTTTGGTGTCAGTCTGTCTGTCTGTCAAGACCCTTTTTCCCTGGAACGCGTGGAGGTAGCAGGCTGAAATTAATATCAAATATTCAAGCCTGCAGTACCGTAAAGCTGTGAAAAAAATCAAACTTCTAAGTCAACGCTATTAAAAGATACAGTCATTAAAAAGGTTATTATCATATAAATTGCCGTACTTTAAAAACCTAAAGGGTACTTCCAGTTGTCCTAGAAACTTCAAATTTGGTACGAAGGTAGCTCTTATAATCAGGTAAATTTGAAAAACTTAATTATGTATCAGTGACCAATATAAATAGTACCATCCAACATTGCGTATACCCCTACTAAACAGTATATTGAAATATGTGAAACAAATTGACTACTTAATTAAATTAGCCTAAATAAAAACAACCCTTTAAGTTTTTAAAATACGAAAAATTGTACGGAAACAGCCTTTTTAATGACTGTATCTTTTGATTGCGTTGACTTAGAAGGTTGATTTTTTCACAGCTCCAAGGGACTGCAGGCTTGAGTATTTGATATAAATTTCAGCATGCTACCTGGACGCGTACCAGAGAAAAAGGTTCTTGACAGACAAACAACAAAGTGATCCTATAAGGGTTCCGTCTTTCTTTTTGAGGTGCGGAACCCTAAAAACACAGCTGGCGTGTGTCGATTTGTACGAATCGTGTGTAGCGTGCGCCGCAGTGGGGTTTGGTATTTAGTAAGTAACGACCTGCCTTGTTCGGTACGTGTCTTCTATTAAGTTATAAACCATAAATTATTATGAGAATACAAAGATAATTGAGACAAGCAATATACATTATGGGGGTTAAGATAGAAAATATAATTTATTGAATCAGGCGTTACTTTGCGGAGGTCCATATTTATGAACTAAAAAACAATTACTTTGCTCACCCGCGACCACTAATGACAAATAGTTATATCTGTGCGTTAGTGGAAGTGGTGGCATGTTGAGCGGTTGTTGTTGTGCTTCGTAAATGGCCTCGTGGAGAGTGCCGAAACGCGTCAGCGTTTAGTATAGTGGTGGTGGTGATAGTTGGGTCTGTGTGGCATGTGTTGATTCGTGTAGCAGTGGAGGTGGAGGTGTTGCATGGAAACATACATTTGCCGCACAGATATAACTATTTGTCATTAGTGGTCGCGGGTGAGCAAAGTAATTGTTTTTTAGTTCATAGAAAATATACCTGGAACATTAGGTTGGCACTTTCGCTAAGTGTTGATTCATCCGGCGAGTCGATTGGCGTCTGCAGTGTAAAACGTGTGTCGAATTGAGAGACATCATCTTCACCGGTCTGAAAAATACAGATAATACAGATATTATAAATTTTGACAGAGTTTTTAGACTAAATAAGGTACATTTTTATATTGAGGGTGAAGCCAACCCAGCGTAGGTATATTTTATCTTGTGAGTTGTGAGTGTTAGAGTATTTACATCTCACATAGAAATAAAATATTCCTTTCCTCGTTTAACAATATCGACAATGTCAGTACCTAAACCCAAAACCAAACCTAAAACAAATTAAACTCGCTTGTCAATGGAATCGTGTTTGCATATTTTTGAACAAGATAACGCTCGCTACTACTGCCCAAACAATTATTTTTAGGCAAATTTTAAAATTCACAGCAGGCCAGCTTACTACAACGTAATATTAAGAACATACAACAAAAATCGTAAAAGTCAAATATATTGTTACCTGCATCAGTTGAATAGCTACAAGCCTTAAAATGTGCCGTGTTTAAAAAAAAACTTACCAATCTAGGTTTGATGGGGGGCTCTAGTCTTCGTGCAAAGACGTCGTCCCAGTGGACGTGTTTGAAGAAGGCGTGTCCGCGCACGGCCTGTGCCCCCGCGGCCCCGAGGCGCTGTGTCTCCGACCGCTTCATGAGGCGACGGATCAGCTCGCGAGCGTCTTGAGTGAGGTACGCAGGCAGCATTAGTTTACCCTTCAAAATTTTCTCTATAGTCTTTGTACGGTTATCGCCTGTGAACGGTGGCTGAAAACGAAAAGCATTGTAAAAATAATAACAAAATAAATACATTCGAAGTACATAACCCTCCTTTCTGGCGGCAATTGGGTAAAGATACAAATTAGGAGGCGCATGAGTAGGTTAGTCTGCATATCGGAACACAACAGTATGAATAGTGTAACAATAAGTGAGTCTTTTGTCAGAACGCAGAACGCAAAAAATACCAAGGCTACCTGTTCTTTGTATTAAAAACTGACATCCCTAACCATAGCTTAATTACCAAGGCGTGTCAGGATATTCACGCAGGGAATTGTCGCTGCTATAAAAAGCGTCACTAACTTAAACAACGTCGCGTGACTAGCCGTAATGGAGCTTCAATGGATTGTTAATAACTTTAAACTCGGATAACAAAGTGCAAAACAGTGTATTGACTATTGCAATCATAAATCAGACAGACTGCAATACCCATATACTGGGATCCCATATAGTTTTAGTGGAACTGCAACATTTTTGTACTGTGACAAGTTTTTCTAGTTACTACATTTCAGATTAATTTTAGTACATTTTGAAGATGTGGAATGAGCTTAATTAGTAAAAAGATCTCAAAGTCTGCAGATGCTGGGGTGATGCTAAGAGTCCATGGTCCCAACACCAGTACTGTAATATGATTCTGAAACTATATAAATAGGTATTCTACAATAAACTGAATATAATTCAATTAAATTTTCATCATCATCATCACCAGCCTTTTTTAAGTCCCACTGCTGGGCACAGGCCTCCTCTCAGAATGAGAGGGATTGGGCTTTAGTTCCCACGCGGGGCCAGTGCGGATTGGGAACTTCACACACATCATTGAATTGCTTCGCATTAGTGTGCAGGTTTCCACACGATGTTTTCCTTCATAGAAAAGCTCATGATAAATTACAAATGTAATTTCGTACATAAATTCCGCAAAACTCATGAGGTGCGAGCCGGGGTTTGACCCCACGACCCTCAGCTTGATAGGCCATAGGTCAAACCACTAGTCTATCACAGCAATCCAATTTTGCTTTGTTGTAATAAAGTACTTTCCAAACTATTCAAGACGGAATAAATGTTTACCTGGCCAATGAGCATATCATACATCAATGCTCCAAGACTCCACCAGTCCACGGCTTTACCATGCCCACTTCTTGTCAAGATTTCTGGAGCCCTAGAATTAGGAAAGTGTTCAATTTGTATACCAGTGTTGCTTAACTTAACTTCTTTGATACCTAATTCACAAGGAATTATGTATTAAGATTACAATTGTGGATGCTAAATTATTAACTTTTTTTTGTGAGTTTCGGGGGTATAAGAGAACTTAGCTTTTTTGCTTACCCCTCTCAGTCGAATTTAGTTAACTTGCTTATTTAAATTTTTATGGCACCATTCAGGTGCAAAGGTGAGAATATCAATAAAAGTATGTTGTATTAGGGTAAAATTTGTACTGTTTTTTTTTATGTGTACCTACACTGGACAATTTTTTCACACATTTTTCTCTTATACTTATACTGCCCTACCACTTTTAAAGAGATATTTGGGCAATCTGTAGATAGGCCATAGACTAGAAATTGCAGATTGAGCATAATTATGAACCAATCAGATTGAGTTTTAAGTTTATTATATACTCACCCATCACAATTAATTGCCCACCTTTTTTTATTAGTTATTGTAAAACTCTTCATTGATTAAACAACAGTTTTCACAATAATCAGGAAGGATAGGATGAGTGATTATGATCAATTGTACCCATGTGTGTAGTTATAGCAGAGAACAAATACTTACATGTACTCAATTGTACCGCAGAATGTGTGTGTCACAATGCCTTCCTGAATGTGTTCCTTACATAAACCAAAGTCAGTGAGTTTGACATGCCCTTGGGCATCTAATAGAACATTTTCAGGCTTTAAATCACGATAAATTATGCCTAAGCTATGTAAATGCTCCAATGCCAATATAATTTCTGATAAATAAAAGCTGAAAGAAAAATAAAACATATTATGCCAATTATCAATAAACACTACATGTAAAATCTTTTGTTTCCTAAAAATACTAACCAGGCCGTGTCCTCAAGGAATATACCCTCTCTCTCTAGGTGCATGAATAGCTCGCCACCACTTAAGTATTCTAAGATTAAGTATAATTTACCACCAGTTTGAAAAGCATATACTAGTTCAACAATAAATGGATGCTGAAATAAAAAAAATACTGTTCTATTAAAAACCATACAACTAAAATTATAAAATATTAATGATATATGTATAAAATACAGAACATTTTCATAATCAGATGCAGATAAAATACCTTCACAGCTTCCAAAATATTTCTTTCAGCTTTTGTATGTGCAGTGTCCTTTTGATTTCGCACTATGGAAGCCTTTTTGAGCACTTTCATAGCAAAATGTGCATTGGCATCAGGGCCTGTTATTTTACGGACTTGGAACACTTTTCCATATCCACCTTTTCCTAATACCTTGCGCAATTCAAAGTCTTGAGGGCCAAGACGTTTGCACTGGCCTGGGTTTACATTGTCCTCAGAGAGCTGTATTGTCTCGGATCCCTCTGCCCTGCATCAATTAAACACCATGAGCAAATTTTCAATTAATACGAAAATAAATTATAACTAGAGGTATAAAATTTTACTTACTCGACAATGCTATTCACGTGTAGTTCAGGATCGTAATCGACCTGGATTCACAACAATGTGAGTTAATAGTCATATTATACATAGTAACGGAATGACTAGTAATTGAGGGGGAATTGCTGATAAATAAAAATAACTGTTGACTAGCAAAATATTTAGTAATAATAAAAGTTATTATCGAGTAAACTACGACTCATTTTATCCTTGAATTGTCGTTTCGAAGTTTTTAGGTTAGCATCACAAGGGATCTCTCATTTAATGTATAATTATCATAAATACCTCATCGACTTCAATAATATCGTCGTCGTCTGAATCTCCAACTGTAATTGGATCATTGTCCACATCTAAATCCAAATCAAAAACACCTGCCATATACGATGACATTTCGATAGTATCACATCAGCGAAGCGAATGCTCTTGCTCTATTGTGAAACAGAATGCACATAAATTCCGTATAGATATTTGTCTGAAAGGTGAAAAATTATGACTTGGTTCGATTTAAATTTAATTCAAGTTTTCAATCCTAAAGTAATGGAACTTCTGTCTGTCACGCAAATGTGAGCGAGAGAAACGAAAAGTATAGTGTAGACGAAAATGAAAACGAATGAATGAAGTTGCCGACTAAAGTCACACATGAAGTCAATGACCATTCAATGCTCGTATCTCTATAGTATAGAAAGCTTTTGTCACTATTTTACCCTAGATGGCGCTACCAAGTGCCAGTTCATTAGTGTACTATGTGGCAACACAACGCGTTTGAAAACAAATAGTTGTGCGCAAATCTAAGACTAATTTATTCCTTCATAAATTTTAGTCAATCCTTTCAATGGATCAAAGAACAAAATATTTATAGACGAAAACAATGTTTTAATCAGTTCAGTGTTTCCGGTCTTAATTTTTCATTCTTTATTTTATAGTCTGTGGGGTTTCGTTCTAAATGTACTCTCCAGTTGGAATATTTTTCAAGCTAATATCATTATAAAACACATATTTAATTTAAGGTATTTTTTTTAATGACTGGGTATATCTAAAACTATAATATTCATATAAATTTTGATTATTTTACGTACTCTCATCCTTATAATTAAACGATTTTGAAATTTATAAATTGCGTTAAAAAAAAAAAATTCACGTATTTTAAATTACGATTGTACATAGTCTCTCTAATCTGTGGTTAAATTGAACGTTGAGTGAGGGTGTAAACATGTATATAATGTGTTTTTATTGTTTTGTGTAGGTAAAAAAACAGTTTTTGGATCATTTTGATTTTCATTGTTTGACGATATTCGTAAAATTTAACTATGCTTTTTAAGATTCAAGGATATTTTATAAAATAAAGTGAAACCTTTCAATGGCTAGTGACAGCGACAAAAGTTCAAATAATCTTGACTTGGATGGATATTTAAAAAACAATAAGAAACAAGGCAGCGGTGCGAATACTGGTAAGTATGTTTCTATAATAAGCGTTGTTCGATTACTTGTAAGAGTACCTAGTTATTTTTATAACCTCTTATTTTCAACTGATTAAGTCATCAGCTCATCAGTGACTACACTGACTACCTACTACTTCCACCTACATCTTTAATTGTAGTGTTATCTTAATAAAGGAAACCACACAGACTTCTTTTTTTCTTAGTAGTTT
Source organism: Clepsis dumicolana (assembly GCA_963691665.1). Lineage (NCBI taxonomy): Eukaryota > Metazoa > Arthropoda > Insecta > Lepidoptera > Tortricidae > Clepsis > Clepsis dumicolana. The sequence goes on from OY829509.1 coordinate 10,582,985, forward strand.
CTAGGGCTTAATTGTATTACTTGTATGACTTAAGTGTATTACTAATAAACATCTTACTCCTGCATCATAGTATTTAATTGGAACTTAAATATTTATACTCAATAACATCTCAGGATATACTGAGACTAATATATCAACATTTGTAAATTTTAAAGTATGTTAGTGAATAAAAAACATGGTTATAAAAAAAAATTAATTAAGAAATTAAAATTATTTATTGAGGTAACAATAAGTACAGTGTTAACAATGTGGTTGGTACCTCGTTTTAAGTATTAGAATACCTGTGCTAAGAGGAACCTTTTTTCTATGAGAGGTAATTACAATTTGTACTGATTAATAATAATAGTAGTTTATGCAACTGCTACTTCATAATAGGATCACACAAGTGTTTTAAGGCCTAATTATGTTGAGCTGCATACATTACTTTATCTACAAACATATTATAAGTAACTCTAAGATGGGTTCAGAAGCCGAAGGCATATCATACCCATACCTGCCATGAATGTGACTGTTTTTAGGGTTCCGTACCTCAAAAGGAAAAAACGGAACCCTTATAGGATCACTTTGTTGTCCATCTGTCTGTCAAGACCCTTATTCTCTGGAACGCGTGAAGATAGCATGCTGAAATTAATATCAAATACTCAAGCCTGCGGTCCCTTGAAGCTGTGAAAAAATCAACCTTCTAAGTCAACACAATCAAAAGATACAGTAATTAAAAAGGCAATTTCCATACAAATTGCCGATTTCCAAAAACCTTAAGGGTACTTCCAGATATCCTAGAAACTTGTAATTTGGTATGAAGGTAGCTCAACCACAACCACTCCGAAAAGTCTCAAGGTCTTACATTTTTATGTCTGTCTGTAGATTTCGCAGACCAATATAAGTTGATCCCACATTGCATACATTTTGCTTAAGAGCAGGGCTCTGCTAACACTGGACTTCTTAAAACACTGGGGAAAAGTGTTAAAATCATTCTACGGAACCCTCGTGCGCGAGTCTGACTCGCACTTGGCCGGTTTTTTTTTATCATAGACAAAAATGCCGAGCTGATGTTTTGTAGACTTTTTTTTTGTTGTAAATTATCACATTATTATTCGATGTTGTAATGACTACTTTACTGCAGCGAGCAATCGACGGCATGCTGAAATGCTGATCATTTTCTACGGTTTATGATATGAGTGTAGATAAAGTTACATTTCTCTTTTCCAAAACCGAGATAACAGCATACATGTAATCAATTTCATCATCAAGCAAGGTAGCATAAATATTAATAAACAACAAGAACAAAAACTCTTACACTTAACAAACCAAACAATTTATATATGTGTTATGTATTCGCGCGTGTGCATGTGTGTGTGTGTGTGTGTGTTAGTGTGTTTTTTAAATGGGTGAATTTGAGCGTAATTAAGTGACCACAGTGAATTTGAGACTGCCTTGAAAGTTTCAAGTTTGCCTGACATGTGGAAAATCTTTTTTCACTATGCCTATAGATCTCACATACACCTCTGAAATATATGAAGTGGAAAAATAAACAAGATCAATTACCTAATTCCAGAAAGACAAATTACCTATCAATTTATTAGCATTACAGATGCGTTTAATTTAAATTACCGGCGCCGAAACAAGCCGTCGTATTTCTTTTTTTTTTACCATTCTTCATATTAATATTTTAACTTAATATAATTTAATGATTTTAGATGTTATTTAATAGTAGTTTATGCAACTGCTATATAATGAGGGTCCTTAAAACACGAGTGTGTTTTTATGAAACTAGGCAAAGCTGAGTTTCATAATAGGATCACACGAGTGTTTTAAGGCCTAGTTATGTGGAGTTGCATACATTACTTTATCTACACACATATTATAAGTACTCTAAGATGGGTTTAGAAGCCGAAGGCATTTATCATACCCATACCTGTCACGAATTTGATTGTTTTTTTTTAAATCATAGACAAACATACCGAGCTGACGTTTCGTAAACTGTTTAAAAAAAAAAAAAAAACATTAATTATACATGTCGGACTGAACTCGACTTATATACGTGAGTGATCCGTTTTATTTCACTATGAATGTAAATTACGTTGGTTGTCAAATCGAATTCGATATCGAAAAGTCATTACGACATCGAATTCGATGTCGTAATGACTATTACTTTACTGCTGGACCTGCTGGCGGGGGCTGGCGGCGGGAAGGTGTCGATGTACTGCAATGCAGGTCTTTTCTACGGTTTCTGAACGCATTATAGAGGACTTTTTTTTAACTGACTTCAAAAAAGGAGGAGGTTCTATGTTCCACTGTATGTATATATTTTTTAAAATTATATTGAATGAACGTAACTTGGTACGCAGCCTTTGACTGCAAGGTAGAAAAACGTTGCAAGAGGTGACCAATTTGTATTGAAAGGAAGTTTTAGTAAAAAAAAAAATAACAGCCGATATTTGACAATTTATGTCATCATTGTTATATGATGACACTAATTGTACTGGGATGACGGCTGTCAAATATCGGCTTTTAAAAAAATCTAAATTACCATATAGAAGTTTTATCGGACGAGACCAAGACAATATAAACAGTAAAAAACTATTGAAGTGGTTCGCATTTTTCGAAAATTTGAGCTCATGACATGACACGATAATATCATGATAATAATATATAGTCTTCGACATGTCTTCAACCTTAGCCTTAGTCTGTCCGATTGGGCAAAAAAAAAAAAAGTGACAGATGACGTTGACAGCTTATGACTTTTGTTTTTTCGTGCTGTGCTGTGTTGTGTTCAATGATCAAACAAAAATCGCAACTCGTAAAAGTATACAATTATTTTATGAATTATGAGTTTATGGACTAATGCTCCATGATGACACGCTACACTTTAGAAGAAAGCACGACCGAAGCTATATCGCCTTTGCTAGAGAAGATAATAAGCAAAGTTCAGTCGCAAAACAATGCGTATGAATCCACGCAAAAGGATTACATGTTTATATTGATCATAGTTCTAATGATAGAAAATGGATTTTTGCCTATGAATAACGAAATGATACTAATACGTGATGTTGAATTGATTGACTCTGAACAGTTAATCAAATGGAAGTATAACACTGGTATTTATGAAGCCCTGTTTGCAATGCCTGGCATGGAGAGCTTCTTACTCAAGACAATAATGAGCCCTTTAGGAGCCATGGTGCTACTGAATGTTATAATCAACAACCTGAATTCGGAAACATACTCTGTGTGTTTGCCGGTCAGTAGATATGTGGTCTCACCTCAAGCATCAACAATCCCCATGATTTTCCGCGACTTGAAGCATCTCTTAACTATGTATAGAAACAAAATCTTATCTCCAGTCAAAAGCAGAATACTAACAGAATTGGGATACCCTAGTGCTAGCTTGATTGGCCTGCCTGAAGAAATATTTCTAAAAATAATGTTACATCTTCCAGTTTATGATATAATAAAGTTGTCTTTAATGTGCAAAAGGTTAAACTTTTTAGTAGATAATAATACTTTGTGGCATGAGCTATATAATAGAGATTTCAATAATCCTAATCCAGGAAATAAGGAATGGAAAGATCTTTATAAAGACCTTTATGCTACAGAGTGCAACAAAAAGTTGGCACACACTAGCAGGTTGGCTGGCAGCATGCATGATTATATGGATTATTCAGATTTTGTATCCTATATTGATAACCCTATGTGGGATGTAATTATATAAATGCAAACCAAATTTGTTTTATTTATCTAATACATTAACTCCTAGATGTTCAACTCTAATACAAATCTGATACTAGTCTGATCGCAAAATGATGTAATAATCTAAATTAATCCTAAGTGAAATGTACAGATGTTTCTATTTTAACATTATTAGATACTGCAAAAATCCAATGAATTGCCTCTGCCCACTAGAATGAGAATGATAAATAATCCATTTATTAATTTCATCTAAGACTACTCCAATGTTAATGCACAATGCATAAAAACAACATCTACAGGTACTTTCATGTTAAAGTGGGTCAGCAAAGGCTACTTGTGAAAACACAATTGACATGTAATTTTTAGGGTTTCATAGACAAAATGGCAAAAACGGAACCCTTATAATTATGTCTTGTCTGTCCGTCTGTTCATTTGTATGTCTGTATGTCAAGAATTTTACTCAAAAATACAAGACATAATATTGATGAAATTTGGAGTAGGTATTCAGCAAACATCAATGTGTGGCACATGTTTTGACAGCTTATTTAAAAACGCTTTATTAACAATTTCTTTGATTAATTGAATATTTAAAAAAATAGTCACTTCGAAAGTAGCATAAATTTTGTCCCCCTCCACCTTTCTATCTTCTAAACCATAGGTTCAATAATTATGAAAAAAATTACAAAGGTAACACTTAATAAATACTTTAATCGAAAATGATTTTCAATATGATCGAATGTACCGTTTTTGAGTTATTGCCGAAAGACTGCGCTTCTCAACAAAAGGACGTAAGTGCCATGAAGTTACGCTCTTTTGCTGGTGAAGTTTTGCACATCGTAGTTTCACATCTTTGAGACTGTAGTACTTAAGTGTTTTAATTGTGTTTTATTTTAACATACTTTTTTTTTGTCTGTAGTGCATTTCTTTGTAGTAACAGCTATGGAACCCTACATTGAACATGGTCTGACTCCAACATGCTCTTGGCTGGTTTTTATTCTATTTATTGATTTTATTAGAAAAATAGTAATACAAATAAATTTTATCTCATAGTATGTAATATAAGAAGCCGTGATAGCCTAGTGGTTTGACCTATGGTCTCTCAAGCAGAGTGTCGTGGGTTCAAATCCCGGCTCGCACCTCTGAGTTTCTGATGATGATGTGATGTAATATATAATTAATTAATGTAATTTTCAAAAGATAAAAAGATAAGAGATGATGTTTGTCTTAAAACATTTCTAATCTAAAAATATAATTTTGGTATAGGTGACACCGGGGACAAAACGAACGTGGGTATTCCCCCTGTTGGCAAGGGCGGTCGACATTTGTCCATACCCTTTGATTCTGCAACTGCTAATGGTGATTTAAGTGAGTATTTACAATACTTAAGGATTATTAATAGGTACTTACTTCATTACAAATTTGAGCCCTCAAACCCTTGGCATTCAAATTTCTGTGTTAAAAATCATTTAACTTTGACACATGCAGTCCTGTGGTTTCGCTACTAGAGTGGGGTGGGCGTTAACCTACCAGTAGGCGAAATATTTTAGGCATCCTTGCTAAGATTATGGTTCATATCAACAGTACTCTGACTCAACCTCGTATTATAAACTTTGACGAAATCGGAATAACCACTTTAGGTTCGCGATCTAGAGTAGTTTTCCAATTTCCTCAAAATTAATATGTATATGAGGTTGATTATGTGTAATGCAGTTGCATTAGACATAATCAACCTCATATACATATTGTGATCAAATGTCATTTGTTTTATTTTACGCCAAAAATAAGAATACTAGTGGTCAATACAAACCTCTACAGAAATATTTTGAAAAGTCGGCATTTCCTCGGCAAAATTATAGCGTCTTAATTTTAACTGGAAAAAAATAGTAACGGAATTTGAACTAAAGTAAAAGTGAACATTGTTAAATGAAACTACAGTGAGACTCGATCATAGTGTATACCTACATGTCGGGCTGAGCTCGACTTATACATATACGTGAGAGCTCCGTTTATTTCACTATAAATCAATTCACGTTTAATTTGGGTACAGTACAATAATTTAAAACTGTTTGATGCTTCGCTCTTATCCCACACCCTTTATTATATTGTTTCACTAGAGTTGCCAAAGGTCACCTCCAAAAGCATCAACTTAACGTTCCTTAACCGTTGGGAAACTTGAAAAAATTCATCAAGAGAAAGAGAAGTGAGCTATATCTGTGACTCATGTCATATCAACCAAATGAAGACGACACGCTTCACTCACATCCATGGACTTTTCAATTATGTATTACGTTACTACCTAATTCGTTTAAGTGCATCACCAGTCAGGTAACTGACTCGTAAAAAAATAACTCAAAAGAACAAAACAGACAATAGAAGATAATTATCTAGATTCGAAAAAGCGTTCTATCTATTTACTTATTGTCTCCTCGATATCGTCACGAACGCTTTTATCTAATATAGGTAGCGTTAGCGTTACAGGAAAGTGTCTAGTACCTTTAAGTTTCCATCAGAGTACACTTTATTATCTACTGTTAAACGTATTCGTTAAATGTACCCCTCAAAACATGATTATTATAAGTACGTTAGGTATATCGCAAATCTATTTTTAAATCGGTATCGTCGGAGCACAGTCAAGTGTTGTTATAGGGGATTACGTTAGTGTAAGAGCAGATACTCTCCGGTGGCCGGATGATAGTCCGCGGTGAGGCCGCTACCGAGCTGCTTTTATAAAGGGTGAGGGGTGCGCCGAGATGCGCCGCGCAGCCTCCGTCGTCCTCGCCCCTGTGGCGCCGCGTTCGCCGAGTTGACGCTAGCTCCGTGAGCTAGACGCCACGTTGCGGGTTCGTCGTGGATGTAGGCTCCGTGCCGAGCTTATGTGCTGATGGGCTGGTGTAGGTGAGCGGCGCCGTGGAGGGCTCGCGGGCGCCGCGCGACCGGCCGCCGTGGCGGTGCTACGGACCCATGCTCACCCACAGCCGTTCCGACGGCGATTTCCCCATTTACGCTAGAGGTGAGCGTGCCCTCCGTTTCTCATGTGTTGTTGTCGTTGTGGTTTGAGATCTAGTGATTAGGTTCAAGCATGAAATATTCGTTCCACTACATTTTATTTCGTATTTCTTTATTTTATTGTCCGGTCATTCTGGTCGCTCCTTAAATTTCAAAAATAAAATGACAATTGGCATTAACATCGCAGTCAATGAATTAAAAACCCCTACTGATCTTTGTTGAAGTTTGTAATGTAATGTACCTAACAACGAGCAGTTATTAAAAAATCGTTGCTCCCTAATCTGGTTAATTCGATTAGTAGTGGCGTCAGTTTGTCGGGGTGTCTCAAGTAAGACTTTTGCAAATCAATATTGTAGCGTTTCTGTGTTTACAGCGTGTACCTGACGTTGATAATGCCTTGTCTATTTCCTGATATCAAGAGTTTGAAAATTATGAATACTATAGCACCTTTCATAGAGGAATTTAGTTATGAAATTCGATGATTTACTAATAATAATGTTAATATTCGGCATAACACGTACGGTTTAACCCTTGAATTTAAGCTTGGTCGCGTATGTTACACGCTACTGAAGCTTTAAGCTTGGAGTGCATGGTTCGATTATTTTCTAGGGCAAAATAGTGTCTATTTATAAATAAAGGCTACACGCTTAATCTCTCTGTGGCAGGCGGTCCATTCATCCACGATAACGCGGTGCTCGACCATTCGAGCATCTAATTAGGTAGACCGTAGCTGCTTAAATTTTTAATACTATCCATATAAAAGGCGAGTAGGGAGTAGGGTATAAAAGTCACTTCAGCTGAGTGACTTTTAAAGAGCTTACTCTGTTTGCTTAAACAAAAGTAGAAGTTAGAATAGATAAACACAGATTGAAAAGGTCAACTTTATCGAAATTTATACACAATCTTTAAACGCATAAGTCTTAAAAACTATATTATGTCATTATGGCCATATAAAAATCACAGTAGGTTACCTAGGTAAACTGTAGGTATATTATGACAAAGTAGATCCTTAACGTACTGCAAACTCAGACAACTAAACAAAAAGTACGTAGGTATTAGACATTGCACCAGACCCGAATCTTAAATGCCGACGATAGCTAAATAAAAAGAGTTGATGTTTGTATGGTGAATACGAATGTTTGTTCTCGGGTCTTGGATGTTTAATATGAATTTAAGTATGTATTTATCTGTATAAGTATGTTTATCCGTTGTCAAGTACCCATAGTACAGGTTTTGCCTAGTTTGGGACTAGGTTAATTGGTGTCAAATTGTCCCATGATAATTATTATTTTTATTTATAGGGGGACTAAATTAGATCAATTGGTTAAAAATACTAGATAAGGTTTGATCACCCATTACATGAGTAGCTATCAAAACGCCTTGAGATAATTAAGGATGGACGAGATCAATGAACAGAAACCGAAAACTAAGGATTTTAAAGGTAGCGCTAATTGTTATCAATCAGACAAAATGGAATAAAAAGTATTTTTCTGTTTGTTTCAACCAGATATCCACCTAATTGCTAGATTCGCTAGAGACTTACATTCGTCTAACTAAACGAATGTTGATTTGCCCTTGTATTTAAGAGGTGATTGCTAAACAAACCAACGGAACGCAGGCATTGTACAGAAAACAATTTGATAAGCAATACTGAAGTATTATCACTCGCTATCTAATCTATCAAGACTGTACTGGTTATTGTAATATTTTAGTTATAATTCACGTTTCATTCTATTTGGACATTACTTTCATAGTTTGCTAATGTTGTGTCTCAAAAATGGTCGGCTGAGTGGATTCATCGTGTTGTGTTAACAGTGCCGTGTCTGATATGGATGACCTAGTCGTCAACTCTAAAACGAGACATCGACCCATTGATGATGATACTAGGAGTGACTCTGGAATTTTAGATAAACACCAAGTATCCTGTAAGTGTGAAGTTTTTGAATAAGCGCCCAGAGAATGGCTACTGTAGCTAGGCATATCATTTATCACCTTATTTTAATGTCATCTCAATCTTGTAAATACTGCAAACAAACATTTTTTTCACTGTAGGTACCTAACCGAACGAGTTCTTGTTTGTTTTCACATGGTAGATAACAAATAGTTTGCTAGTTTTGCGACCGTAGAAAGCCTGTAGAGTTCGCTTTAGTTATTTATGCCTTTTAGAACGTTTGTTACGGTGTCATAGTTTCGACACGTCACAGTTGCTGATCTCGTTTTTCTCGAAACTAACCTAAGTAACAAAAAATGCTCTGGTATTTTATTCACCATTTCCATCACATCTAGTGACTAGGAACGACTTAAGTGACGCGTAATGACAATAATTACTTAAAACGAACTTGTCAATGTCAATTACGATAATTCGCAGCCACGTTATAATTTATAAATTTTATAAGTAGGTAGTGAATATACTTACTAGCTTTGCGTGCCACTGCATATAATGGACACATTTTTAGGGTTCCGTAGCCAAAATGGCAAAAACGGAACACTTATAATTTCGTCATGTCCGTCTGTCCGTATGTCACAGGCATTTTACTCAAAAACTACAAGATGTAACTATATTGAGGCTATTTGGAGTACTTATAGGTGTCTTGTAGAAGCCGCTACTTAGTTCGGTAGTTAAATAACATGGGAAACCTCACGAAGGTAACACTTATAAACACTTTTAACGGAAATTATTTTCAAAATGGTCTGATGTAGTAGTACCGTTTTTGAGTTATTTTAGTAAGTGTTTTAATTGGGTTTTGGGTTTTTATTTGAACATTTAGTACTAACAAAATATGAGTCATGTAAAGGTTACTCGAAATAAATGAATTTATTATTATTTGGCGCACGTTTTTTCATCCGTTGTGCATTTCTTTGTACCTAGTAACGGTTAGGGAACCCTATACTAAACATGTTCTGACTTGCTCTTGGCCAGTTGTTTAACCCCCGGCGCAAAAAGAAGGGTGGTATAAGTTTGACCGCTATGTGTGCTTTGTATCTGTCTGTGGCACCGTGTAGCTCATAAACGGTTGAACTGATTTGAATGAGATTTTTTTTTTATTGAAAGCAGGTTTTCTAGCGATGGTTCGTAGACATGTTTCATCAAATTCGGTTCAGCCGTTTTTGAGATATAAAATTTTGTAATGAAAATGTCGGGGGGGGGGGGGGGGATTTTGTCATGTTCAAAGATGTCTTCAGTTAAATTTATTTCCGCAGTTGCTGTTGTAAGTAGATATTTTAAAGATACTGTGGTTGACTAACTTCTATAAGATCTATACTTAGGTACTTGTTCTTTACAGTAACATTGTAAACCCTGCTGCGTTCACTCAATCCAACATAAGTAGTAGGTAACATAATTAGTTCATTTCTTACAAAAATAATGTTCTGATTTGACTCCTCTTACTAGTTAGGTACTAGCTAGTTAATGTCACAGTCATTGAAAAATAAATCTGAACAGACCAAATGCGCTATTCAACACCCTTGACCAGAATCGTGATCACACATTGTCCGCTGGAGCCAGCCATGACACTATTCGTGTCACACGCATTGCCTAGCTCTGAAACGTTTCGAGTTGTTAACACGTACCTACCTATACATGATTAAGCGAATCGCCCGAAGGAATTGCATATGCAGCACAGCAATGCATGACGTGGGATTCCTGTCTGTTCAGGCTTGCTGGAGTTGTAGTTAATAATGTACCTACTCGTACCTACACCCGCACCTGCCCTTTACGCGCCGGGCGCGGTGTGGCGGCGCTATTCAATTCACGCAAGCCGGCCGCTGCCGCTGCACATGCACGCTGCACGGCCGCCAGACAACGGGCGGTCGGCCGCGCCCCGGAACCTGTCTAATATAGAATATACTTCATGTTCTGTATCTATCTGCGCCATTGCAATTACTACAATTTAGTACAGTTTGGTCTTAAAATAATGATGATAACATGATGATCTCCAATACGCGAAGACCCGAAGTCCATGACATACATTAATTGGTACTGTACCATTTAGCCGAGTTTTAAATGAACAGTACAAACTACTGTATTTCGAATGGCCCGCAAATGAAGCAAAACGAAGCACCGGCTGCGTCGGTGCATTGTCGTGACGTACTTATAGACAGAGGCTCGCCAAGTCACCACAGTCCGGCGAGGCAAGCGAGTCAACCGTCAAACAAGCGATGCATTGCAACATGCAGGAGCGTGCGGCAGGCAGGCGGGGCCCCACTCTGCCCCGCGCCGGCTTCGCGGTCCGGCCGCCAGTTCGCCGATGCGCGTCCCTCGCGACGCAGGCATGAGCCTCGTGACTGTTAACGCCGGTTCTCGCGTGTGGCTTTGTTTTGTGTTACTGGTGTTGTTGTGTTGATTCAACACTCAAAATGTATTTTGAAATGACCGCGCATAGTTGACATGTCGCTCAGCGCGCCAGCCCAGGTGGTGCGCGGAAACAGAGCTGGCAGCCTCGACCAGCTCGATTTTCAAGAGCGCAGGCAGCTGATCGCCAGCTCCCTGTCCCTTACTGATTTCTTACACGTCGGGGCAAAGGAAGTCGCTGCTGTTGCCGGTCAGTCCCCTTCCCTTCCCTGCTTTACACACGCCCAGTCACATTCCTAACAATAGCCTTGCGAAACCAAAGGCTCATGCATGACATTTGGCCTCCACCACCAGTACATACAGTCAGTGTGCTCGCCTAGCGCACTAACGTTAAATTAGGACTCCTTACTTAATAGTTTTGTAGAGATAGGTACACCACTTGGTTGAGGATTTTCATTTGTTACTATTAATAACTCCGTTTATTTAACGACTAGTAGTATAGATACCCTAGTTACAAGCTGCTTGTTCTGGAATTTAAGATTCGTTGCATCTACACTCAAGAGCAAAAAAAAACGAGTCACTCTGTATGGAATTGTTCATACAAAGTGACCCGTTTTTATTGCTCTTGAGCATATGTTAAAGACAGTAAGTACGTACCTAATAGGTACCTATGTTACATGATAATGGATACTGGAAGAGTAAACAATGTTATCTGTCTCATGACTCAATAATAGCTGCCTCCTATTACGATAATGAGTTTCAAGAATTTAGCTTTCGTTGCAAGGTGTGAAAATTACCATGAAAAAGAATGACCTTGTTTGTGTAGGTGGAATGCATAGAGTCTAATAATGAGTTAAAAGTAATATTTTTGTATCTATTAATATATAATAAAATAAAATAAATAGAATGTACCTATTTCGAGCGTCAACACCTAGGTACGTTATTCAATAACGATGAAAATTAATAAAATAAAATAAAAAACAGAATGCAAGAAATCGAGATATTTTACAAAAAAGTTTAAGTTTTTCGTCATGAGGCCACAGTAATTAAAAAATAAAAATCTCATTTAACATGATTCCAAATACTTTGCTGACGCAAACAAGGTTAAATTCGTGCGCACATATTTATCTTCGAATCTCGGGTTCATCAACATTCGTTTACGAATTCCGACACAAAACGATTGCGACGTTAAATTATTAAAAACTCCTGACGTGTTAGTAAATTACAACCATGACATCATTCCGTGCCCTGAAGGAGTGGTAGATGGTGGTAGGTACTCGCGACCCCGCATGGATGCTACCTGCCTCGCATGATCATAAATATCAGCATTCGCGTGACTCTATGTATTGAAAACGACTTATAAGCTGAAACTTTTACGTATCTACATTATGTAATGGAACAGTTTAGGTACTTAGAGTAGAGGTTGCATGTAGAGTTTTGAGAAGCCCTGAAGTAAGTAGATCGGATTTTCTTCGTAATCATGATTATGGTCATTGTTTGTACTTACCTTACCTAAATATAATCAAGAATGACTATAACGAACGATAACCTGAGTAATAAGAAAAAAACATTCCGCCGAATTGAGAACCTCTTCCTTTTTTTGAAGTCTGTTAATAACGGTAAGATCTGTATCGATTTCCAAACATGGTTAAAGCGGATAACTGATCGACCTTAAGTTTATCTTGGAGTCTTGCTAAAAGCAGCTTATACCTACCTACTAAGCTGGTAGGCAAAGGCCGTTGCTAGTGAACTGTTTAAAAATACGCTCATTGTATGACAATGTGATTTTAATATTACCTACTTACCTAGTTGTTGGACTAAAAATATCTTAAATTTATTTTATACAAGATAAAGGTAATAAAATCTCGACACATTTCTTTTTAACGTGCTTTTTTATGGATAGTGACTAGTAACACCATTTTGAAAAGGAAAGGAATTCGATTACCTATTTAAAAAATATCGCAAAAACTCTACCTGTATTTGACAATAATAGTGTGGACGCCTTCTACGTCACTAATGTTGCATTGTGAAGACAAATATCCTATAATTCGAACCTGACCATGTTAAAACTGACCAAAGTAAATATAATTTTGCCATAAACATCTTGACTGTCACCGTGGAATGAAAATACTTAGTTATTGTAGATTTTTCATATTATATTATTTTTATTAAAAACATAATTAACCTTAAAGTATTTCATACGTAGACAGTTTTTATGAAAAACCAGCCAATAAGCGAGGAAATTTGATTTTCTGTAGCGTTAATTCTCCGGAACAATAAAATTCTAGTCACTAGCACCTACCTATTAACATTCCGTTTATCCTGGGTCAGATCTATTGAAAAATATGGCTCTATCTTGATGATTTCATATCGGACATGTAATCAGATCTTAAGTTCTATTTAGATCATTTCATTTTACATAATAACAGAGTCACAAAAAAACAATTAGGTACTAGCAGTCCATACATACTCTGTACTTATTAGGTATACTATACTGTATGTATGTGCTTATCTTCTGGCATTGTTTTCCCACGTTTACACCGTACTAGTTAACTACGCGAAAGTGAAAATATGGTTTTCCACCATTCATAACTTCAGCTTGTTTTATGTAGAGCTCCCTCTTCGGATACTTTCACTATCTTGATGGGATTTATGACGTTGCAAAATTAGCATTTTGATCTTGTTCTAATGAAATGCTAACTTTAAGTATGAAAATTCTAATTACGACGTGCTCTACTGCTTAAATGGAACATAATGTCCTACGACGTCCTACTTGCCGCAGTATCGGAGTAGAGATAAAACTAAAACAGCATATTTAAACGATAAGACAAATTAACACATGAATATGTTAGCAGCCTCTTAATATACCTACTCATTATTAATAATTTGTGACTTATTGTGACGCGACATGGCATATTCCCAATCGATGTAACCGTTTTAGGGTTCCGTACCTCAAAAAGAAAGACGGAACCCTTATAGGATCACTTTGTTGTCCGTCTGTCTGTCAAAACCCTTTTTCTCTGGAACGCGTGGAGGTAGCACGCTGAAATTAATATAAAATTTTCAAGCCTGCGGTCCCTTGAAGATGTGAAAAAATCAACCTTCTAAGTCAACGCAATCAAAAGATACAGTAATTAAAAAGGCTGTTTCCTTCCAGTTGTCCTAGAAACTTGAAATTTGGTATGAAGGTAGCTCTTATAGCACAACCACTCCAAAAATTCTCAAAATCTAAAATTTTTATGTCTGTCTGTAGATTTCACAGACCGATATAAAATTACCCCACACTGCATACATTTTGCTTAGGAGCAGGACTCTGCTAACACTGGACTTCTTAAAACACTGGGGAAAAGCGAAAATCTTTCTATGGAACCTTCGTGCGCGAGTCGGACTCGCACTTGTCCGGTTTTTATTACATCCTAAATACAATTCTAATATATTTTCTCAAAAGGCGAGCAAACAAAATAAGAGTTCCTACTCTTCGTGTTCTGTGCTGATTAAGAGAGTTAATCAGCCAAAGAATTTGTTTTGTTTTTGTTGTTTCTAATTGCGACGTTAAATGTCGCAGTTTTTTATTGTAATTACTGTTTAGTACGATGTACCTATTATTCACGTGATGATCTCATATGACTTTGTTTTTGGTTCTGTATCCATTTATGAAAGTAAGCCGTACTTCTTTAACCACATGGCCTAATATTATTTGTGAAGGTGTATCAATGTCATCAACCTTTAATAAATGAAGTATTTCATAATTTCTAAGTAAATGGTAAGTACTTGTTATATTATAATAGTTTATGCAACTGTTACATAATGAGTGTTTTAAGGCCTAATTATATAGAGTTGCTTACATTACTTTATCTACACACATATTTATAAGTATTCTATGATAGGTTCGGAAGCCGAAGGCATGTAATATTGTACCTATCACGAATTTGACTGTTTTTAGGGTTCCGTACCTCAAAAGGAAAAAACGGAACCCTTATAGGATCACTTTGTTGTCCCTGTCTGTCTGTCGAGACCCTTTTTCTGTAGCTGTGAAAAAATCAATCTTCTAAGTCAACGCAATCAAAAGATACAGTCATTAAAAAGGCTGTTTCCATACAAATTGCCGTACCCCGGAAACCTAAAGGGTACTTCCAGTTGTCCTAGAAACTTAAAATTTGGTACGAAGGTAGCTCTTATAGCACAACCACTCAAAAAAATCTCAAAATCTTAAATTTATATGTCTGTTTGTAGATTTTAATGATCAATACAAGATGGATAATCCCACACTGCGTACATTTTGCTCAGAAGCAGGGGTCTTCTAACACTGGACTTCTTAAAGCACTGGGGAAAATCGTTAAAATCTTTCTACGGAACCCTCGTGCACGAGTCCGACTCGCACTTGTCCGGTTTTTTATCATAATCAAACATACCGAGCTGATGTTTAGTACCGATATTTTTTTTATTGACGCCTATTTTTTTTATGTATTGGTTTTTGAAAATGAAAACTGACTGTCGTAATGACGGTCATTACCTACGGATTTTGAAGGCACAATAGAGGACTTATCATATGTGTGTAGATAAACAAAATATGGTGATAATATTTGATGGATGAGGAATGCGTATGTAAATTAAGATTCACAATAAGACCCTTTGTTGCGTAATAGAATTATTTAAATGGTGTAATTAATATGCTACTCTTGTAGCGCACGTCTAGTGTGCTCTTAGGTGTTGTAGGCAGCTAAAACGATCTTGGAGTAGGTACCTACTTATAATATTGTGTAGATAAAGTAATGTATGCAACTCTACATAATTAGACCTTAAAACACTCGTGTGATCCTATTATGGAACACACTGGTGTTTCAGGGACCCTCATTATACATATAACAGTTGCATAAATTATTGTAGTAAGCAAAATGGGAAGAAAGTAGCTTAGTTCTCAGGTCCCTTACATCTAATTCGAGCAAACTTCTTACGTCCTAAACTTGCAGTCGACTTTGCCAAGTTAAATATAAAAAGCATCCATTTGAATGTCGTTATCGTTGCTCTCACAAACATTTCTCAAAGCCGTACACTTGAATCGAAGCTATTTGTTATGATAAACATCGGTCATTGTAAAAAGCAATTCGGAGGTATATTCGCACAGTATGGCCAATGGACATCGGTGATGGTTCGTGGTCGCGGTTGCGGTGTGTGTGTTTGCTAGAGGTGCGTTTGAGCTGCCTCATCGATCACCGCGCACGTGGGCACATCGGCACAGTCGGTGCGACGCGGGATATCTGCGTGACTCATTTCTTGTCGACGTAATTATGGGATATTTTACCGTAACTCGTACCCTGCCACGTAGGTAACTCGGAGCTACGAACCTTTGTCTTCGGATTAGGAGATATTTCTAAATATTCCACGTTTTTTCAAGCTTTTCTGTAGCTGTGCAAAAAATCTTCGGAGCTCGATTCCCATGATAGATGAAGTATTTACATACTTACAAATTTGTACGGAACCCTCGCTGCGCGAGTTCGACTCTCGCTAGGCACTTGGCCGGTTTTTTTTCATAACGTTATAATTATAACAATAGTAGGTACTAGGTGTACAAAGCAAAGCTTCGAACAAATCTCGTCGCAAGCATTGGGTTCTATTTACGCCAGCCCCACGTGTAAGCCTTTCTGTTAATTGAACTGCTGTCTATCAATTGTCATTATGATACAGAACAAACAATCGCTTGTGTGATTGATTTGACATTATCATTGTTGCAAAACATCCAGTTAACTATTCGTGTACCTATTTAGGTTTTCAAATCATAAGTTACTAGGTACTGGTGTTGCGTCGTAGCAGTTTACTAAACAGACTTTAGCCTATCATTTTCATATTATGTATGTGAGGGGAGTTCAAAAAGGTGACACATGTTTACTTATTCACTCATTGGATTAATTTGTGTCGGCTCTAGTGAATGCTTTTGTACTTTGCTTAACTCTTTCTTTACCTGGACGAGTCACCCGAGTATTTTATGGAGTAAAAAAATTTCAAAGGGCCCTAAATGTTGCGTGCTCATGGCGCCAGGGTCATAATTGCTCTGCCGGCCTTTCTTATTATGAGGACTCGTTTGTTATTGATAGTAGCTGGGTTATGTAGGTAGACCTTCACGTGAACAGCATTGCAGGAGTTTATAAATTAAATATACAAACGTATATTTTATGTGTAAAACTCCTGGCAATAGCAACACTAAACTTCTTCCCAAAAAGAAGGTTTGACAGCGCTGATTTATTTAAAATGACTTAAGTGATGTGTTTTAAAAATATGTCAAGCAAAGAATTTAAGAAGCATTCGAAGTTGACTCGAAAACTGTGCACTTAACGTTATTTTGGCTCAAGACTGAAGATGTCTCATGAATTTTAAATGACTAATTCAACCGTGCTTTGTTTTATGCATGACCAGATCGACCCGAAACTTTCTTCAGTTCATCCTGTTCAGTCCGTGATTTTGAATTGCCTGTGATTTATTCAGAAACCTACTTATCTTTTTAGCGAATGATAGATACATATTTAATATACACTGTGAACTTGAGTTGTGCTAACACGCCAACACAAGATACATACCTACTTGTAGTTTCTCTTTTGTATGTTCCCCGTCAGTATTGTGATAGGCACGGACAGTCTTCAACAATACACTCTCGACATAATGGGGCCATTTATTCAGTCAATGTATATATGAGTGGATACATTGTATACAGATCTATTATCAGTACCGTCATGGAGCCTTATGTCTTATGTCTTTAGCTTTACGTTTACGTACCTACCCATCGAGAGAGATGGCCGTGCTTGCGCACGGCACGAGGTACCGCACCAGCCCAAATTTTTACTTAAAATTACAGCAGTACTAATTATATACATATTTACACATCTCGACTTCTAATAACGGATAGACGTGCATTATAGTTGTTTAATTAGGTGTATCAAAAAAGAGTATATTCATTAAAGTTGTACCGTTGTTCGTTTTGGCGTGGGCTATAGGCAATGATATCATATTACATACCTATACAAAGAGGTATGTATGTCATCAGCACGCCAAAAATGAAGCTCAGAAAAGGCTAAGGCTCTATGGCCGCAGTCGCTCTCGAATAAGATCGAAATTTGCGCGCAAATGTCAAAATGTTCGGAACATGTTTTTCGATTTTTTTGTTAGCGTATGACGTATCTTTACTTATAATATCATAGGCTATAAGTAGGTCACTAAGTTTTAGTTTTAGTACATATCTTAAATCATAAGTCATTGAATAGATGTAGCATTTATTTGATAAACATTCATGCTTGTTTTTTCTTCAATGAGTTCGAGTATACTCCGTATAATATTTTTGTTAGGTACTTATTTGTAACTTTTATAGGTCTTATTTCTTATGATATAATAAACTACAACGATGCTTCAGAGTACCTAATTAAATAGCATCACCCACATTACTTGAAGTAATTAGTTTTAAAAAGTCTGCTTCAGTAGCTCTAGGGAATGTGAATAGTGTCTTTGCGCTGTTTATAAATACTTAGAATATTAAAATGAAGTCAGTTTAACGTCTGTGTTTGTTTGCAGCCAAGAAACAGAATGGCACGACGACGGTGCGCACGAATAGCCTGGGATCGGGCGCGCGCACGCCTCCGGTCGAGAGGACCAAGTCGAAGCTCTCGGCCCTCGGTAGACTCTTCAAACCTTGGAAGTGGAAGCGGAAAAAGAAATCAGACAAATTTGAAGCAGCCTCTAGAAGTAAGTTAACATTTTACTGGATCTTGCTACAGTTTACTTTACTATTTTAAGTGTAGTATGTACCTAACTCACTTTTTTTTCACTCGACATAAGAAAGACTAGAAGTTTTTATAGAAATCAATGTTTAAACGCACACAGTAACATTAATTTAATATTACGACCGCTTCTAAACCAAGCAACTGTTCACAAAGAGCCATCATTCGTTTTCATTGCGTACTAAATTTGCATGAGCTCCTTCCGAATTCGCTTAACCTTTGCTTATTTATAACGGTTATAAACAATTGTTATTCTTTTTCTTTGCAGCTTTAGAAAGGAAGATATCCGTCCGAGCTAACAGAGATGAGTTGGTACAGAAAGGAATTCTCCTGCCGGAGAGTCCGATCACACCAGTGCCTGAAGCCAGTAAGACCTTCATATTGTATAATATTTGTTGCCGTATTTATACGCCTTAAACTGTTCTCTCGGGGCTTATGTTGGGATTAAAAGGCCTAATGTATCCGAGGAACCCATTGACTTACTAACGCCATGGACTTTGGATCTAGTATAGTCTGACCGGAGGCGTAAGGGTAAAAACTGGCCATGAGCGTGTCGGACGCGCACAGGATAGGGTTCCTTAGCCATTACGAAAAAGTTCTGCCATAGAATACTTAATTTTAAAGGTATTTTCATCACACCTATTCGAAACAATTGTTAGCAGAGCCCTGCTCCTAAGTAAACTGTACGCAGTGGGGGATCGTTTTATATCGGTTACCTACATAGACAAACATAAACAAGTTGAGTTGATTACTCGTAAAGCCTACTTATCTCTGATAGTTTTCCTTTTAAATTCACTATAGGCATTACCGCTCTGATTCTTTTCACATTTCTAAATACGACAGTTTGTCTGGTAGAAAGGGGGGGGGGGGACACTTGACTCCAACAAAAATTAGCACTTCAAAGCTAAATATTTCCCAAACGAATTTCTTAATGGAAAAATGATCACCTCCAGTAATCCCCACACCTAAACGAGACACAGGGTAGACAAGAGAAAAATATAGAGAGGTACCTTAAAAAATTTTTTGCAAATTAGTGGTCTTTTGGTTCGGATGTTTCAAGCGCTAACCCGAAGTCCATGGTGTTGTAAGTCAATGGAGGAAACTATAATATGTCTCGATCTCATGATTGACGATGAGATTAGAGATTAGGTACGCATAATATGACAGACAGATAACAACTGACGAACTTGGCCTAAGTATGGAGGCTCTCAGTTAAACTAATGATAGCGTAAAACAATACGGTAATAGAGCATTAGATAAACAAAACGATTATGTTTTTTTCTAGTGACAAACAAGAAATGGTATTTTTTACAATCGCTGTATTTCATTCTAAAATGTACTTACTATTATGTAATTTTAGAATTGTGTGCGTGAAACCATTAATTTAGTATAAACGTATCTCGTGTTCTGTTGCCAATACGTTAATGATCATTCGCCATGCGCGTTTCACACCATTTTTTTTAATACGGGAAGTGAAGAAAAGTATTCATAAATCATGTAAACAAGGCAAGTGCGGGAAGAATGAAGGGTTGGCAACACGTACGAAATAAAGCAGTCTTGTTCGATATCCATTGCAAGCAAAATGGCGGCATTGTCCTCAATAGGTTCACTTACCTACTCGGGTAGTCATCAAATGAGGAATACACTCTCACTTTATACTGTTCGTCTCTGTGTCACGTAATCAAATTAGTTCGTGACTAACCCGCCGTGTAAGTTAAAATGTGGCTTTGTTTTTATTATATATAAGTCAAATCAGTCCCAAACAGTTTTGATTAACCTCTTCGCGATTCTGGTGTACTGAATATTGAAAAAAATAATAATCTGGGTTCTCTTTATATAGCAGCTTCACTTGGTGTAAAAAAAGTCACATCATTAATTCAAATTGTCATAACTTAGAATTATACTTAGACCGAATAAAGTGCCCACTTTTCTAAGCACCTTTTAATGTAATATCAGCTGAGGTAGCTCCGGTTGATATTGTACCAAATTTCCATAGTGTACGAGGGCTGTTTGATAAGTACACGTTTATGAAAAAAAAAACGTTTTTTTTTGTATATATGCATTTATTTTTCTACGTAGTCACCTTTTAACTCTATTCATTTGTTCCACCTTACTCAAGCTAAACCATCCAAAAAGTATGATTTTGGAAAGTCATTAAAATAGGCCTCTGTGGCGGCAATGACTTCGTCATTTGATCCAAATCGCTTGCCACCGAGCCATTTTTTTAGGTTGGGAAACAAAAAGAAATCGCATGGGGCCAAATCTGGAGAATACGGGGGGTGAGACAATAGTTCGTAGGGTAACTGTGCTAATTTAGCCGTCACAACTCTGGACGAATGAGCCGGGGCGTTGTCGTGATGAAACAGTACTTTTTTCTTTTTTAAATGGGGTCGTTTGTCCTTCAACACGGCGTCAAATTCATCCAATAAATTGGCATAGTACTGCCCTGTTATTGTTTTTTCCTTTTCTAAATAGTCAATATGTATAATACCCTGCGAATCCCAAAAAACGGTCGCCATGACCTTTCCAGCCGATGGGACGGTTTTTGCTTTCTTTGGAGCAGGTTCGCCCTTTAAAATCCACTGCTTCGACTGCTCTTTCATTTCCGGGGTGTAGTGGTGGACCCACGTTTCGTCCACGGTCACGAAACGACGCAGAAACTCCTTCGGGTTACGTTTGAACACGGCCAAACACTGCTCCGAAGTGGTCAGTCGGTTCCGTTTTTGCTCCTCCGTGAGTAAACGCGGCACCCACCTCGCCGATACTTTCTTCATACCCAATTTTTCTTCTAATATGTGTTGTACCCTCTCGATTGAAACGTTTACAGCATCAACGATTTCTCGAAGTGTAATTCGGCGGTCGGCTAAAACGATATTTTCAATTTTCTTAACCATATCGTCTGCAGTCACCTCAACTGGCCGGCCTGGGCGATCCTCATCAAAGACGGTTGTTCTCCCCCGCTTAAACTCGTTATACCAATATCTGACGGTTGTCATAGAAGGAGCACATTCATGGTAAACCGCTTGCATTCTTACTTTTATTTCATCACATGTTTTTCCTTCCAAAAATAAGAATCTAATTACAGACCGATAGTGTTCGTTCTCCATTTTAACAATTTTAAGTTCACGCCTTCACTGAATCGTTGTCAAATGAGAAAAAAAAACAAAAGAATGCCATTTTTTTTTAATTTTCCCGCCTCTGAAAAATGGCTTAAAAAGGTGGTATACTTATTTGCGGCCAGTGATATTAATATATTTAGAAAACGGGTACTTATCAAACAGCCCTCGTATACTAATTTCAAACATGTAAACCTACTTGTAATGAGTTGATGAGTGTAATTGTTATTCACAGATGAAGAGTCCCCTACGTACAGCGAGGAGGCTCGAGCGGAGGCGCCGGGCAGCATGGACCGCGGCATCAGCAACGCGCACGCCGCGCTGCAGGCGCAGCTGGCGACGCAGCTGCAGCACCAACAAGCGGCGCTAGCCAACGCGCTCGCCGCCGCCGCCGCCGCGCACTCCATGCATCAGAACAACAATGTCATAGGTTAGTCGTAGGTTCTTTTATGACGACCGAGCCTAGCGGTCAGAGAGTCTGACTATGAATCTTGCGGTCCCACGATCGATCTTCTGTCGGGACTAATATTTGTATAATGGATATGAATGCTTGTTCTCAAGTCCTGGAAGTCGATAAGAATATATTTATCTACGTATGCAGGTTTATCCGTTTGTCTGGACAAACTAGCCAGTGCCCATAGTGTACTATGAATATGACTACGACAACGCATACACATGCAGACATACTTTGCCTAGTTTGGGAATCGGTCAATTGGTGTCAAGGGGGACACTTGATATTTCATTATTTAATTTATAAAGGGGTGAATTACGTACGCGATAAGTGCTAACAAAGCTGGTGGTAAGTGTTAATGTGGCCTAATGTGGTGTAACTTGATTTCGAATATCTGTCAGATGGTACTTTTTAGGAAAAAGAGACGAATAGGCAGGGAGTTACACTCCTTGTCCATGCAAAGTGAAGGATTTTTGAAATAGCTTTTGTGACAGTATTGACATAGGCCCGTATGCGGCCCATGTAGGCTAGGTGTTTAGCAGAAGACACTAGATTTCCTCGTAGCAGGCCGCAGCGGCATTAGGTAAATCAACGTCATTGAACATTGAACAATCACAGCCCCTAATCAATGGCAATAGGCACTGTGCGATAGAGGGACCATGAAGACCGGAATGCGTTTGTGTCTAATAGGTTAGACTCTAACCTATTTTTGAAGTCTTCTCAGGACCATGAACCCTGAGAGATTCAGAAACATGCGATTTGTTAAACACGATCGGCTGTATGAAAAACTATTTTAATTAAAAAGTTTCGAAATCTGGACTGCCTAGAAAACCGCGTCCCGCCGTTCTCTGGATGCTTTCTAAACTAGGACAAATCCGGAAAACCCTGCACTAGTAGGTACTGAACTAATTAATATGTCAGTCTGCAGTTTTTTTTATAGTGGTCGTCTTGGTGAGTGATAGGGACTCGTGTAAGGTATCCTGCGTAAAACGGTGTTAACGTGGCACCAGTCAAAACTCACTCAAAGGATGAGCACTAAAAAGATGTACCTACTCTTCAATTGGCTATGAATACGCCCATTGGAACACATTGGTAACTTATGCCCACGAAACAAGTCCATTATTGTTTAGATCTGAGTACCTAACCTATAGCGGATAGTAGATGGCAAAGTAACGTCCAAATATGCCATAAACACTCACTGAATATTCTATTATCCTCCCATATTGCACGAGGGTTTAAGATGTAAATGTCCATCGTATTATTTCGACAGCGAACAAGGAAAGCTCATTAGTTGTTGCGTTCCCCAAGTTTGGGAAAAAGCAAAACCAATTTTGAAGCAAAATTATATACCGTGGAGCGCAATTCGCCATGACCGTGCTAACCGACTCGTTTATATTAATTTAATAACTGTACTAATTAGTCCCAAAGCTTTTCTAATTAAAAATACCCGAAGTTATAATTCAACTGCTCATGACTTACAAATGAGCTCTGAACTGGGTTGTAGCTGGTGGTTATTAAGCAGTAAATGTTGGACGCGCATTGATGAGTGAATAGGATTGGCGCGTGTGGGGAATTAGCGACGTCCTGACAGGACGCTTGTCGTGCGTTGACCTCTCGCAGACCACTCGTAATCCATGGGTACGGCATTAATGACGTCACTACACTTTAATAACTATACGTATGCAGAACAATAGTTATGCCGGCAGAAAATAAAATACTGAAAACTACATGAAATAACGATTTAATATACCTGGATGGTGGATATTTGTTTCACATTGACAGGGGTGGTTACACGATTCAGATTCTTCGACTGTACATCATATTGAATGCAACTAACTAATTAAAGCCGATTATTAGGTATTAAAGTCGGTAAAGTAACCTGTGATGGGAATGATGTTTTTGAATATTCACATTCATCTTGTTTGACCGACTGTAGTATCAGCGCTTTATACATGACTGAACACATAAATGACGGACGCAGCGGCGGCGTCTAGATAGTGACGGTTATATATGAAAGTTATATATCAGGACGTGCGCTCTAGACTTTGCGCCGCGGTTGGTCGTGAAAGTCTAGATCTGGCTTTCAGTGGCCGGGGGTGAGCTGAGCGGGGGTAGAACTGCGAAAGCGCGAAGCGGCGCGGCGGCGCCTCAGTGCTCGCCCGCCCGCGCCCGCGCCCGCCGGCCCCGCGACCGGAGACCTGCCGCAACCGGAGCCGAGCCGAGCCGCCCTAACCTCATTCTATCGCCGCCCACGACAATACGCCACCTGTCAAATCACGGACTAATCTCATGACACCCCCCGTACTAAACAAACGTCTCTGCGCTTTAACGATCTGGATGGCCCATGACAGGGTATTGACTCAAACGACAACGTAATAGGAATCTCCCCATGGTGCCATTTCGGACTGTAAATGCCGTTAGAGTTATCATTAGACAAAAGTTTGTCTCCTGATCATCCCAAAACTGACGTCTATTTGGTGTCGACTGAACATTGCGACCAGTGATGGATGGCTTCGATAGACGGGGACTTAATTTTGGTGATGATAATGTGTGTCTTAGTTTTTCCGTATGCTATGGTAGCAAATATAATTCTTAGCCGTGGAGACAAGAAGTGTTAAGCGCGAGCTTTGCGGGCGGTATCGATCGTCAACGGTCGGCAGCCGGCAGCCGGCAGGGCACGCGATCGCTGCACCGGCAATATTGTCCCACGGCACCCATAATCACCCGCCACTGGGAATGCTTATTTAAGTTTCGTAGAAAAATGCTTCACAAATGACACATTATGATTATTGCTGAATATTGATATAAGTGGAAATAAATGCGCGTTATTATAACGAGTTCTCAAAGAAGTTATTACTTAGATTGATAGGTTAGGATATTAAAAACAGTGGAATCGATTGTGTAGTGACAAAAAAAATATATAAATACAGTGGGACATAGAACATCATCCTTTTTTGAAGTCGGTTTAAAATAAGTTTGCATAAAAAAAACGTTTTTCACGTTTGTGTATACTGTCTGTCGCAATCAGCGCTGTGCACATTTGGTTATTTTCGCGGTATACGTTTAGTACCTACATATATGGTATACGGTAAATGACCTACCCCATTTTCCTCAATTTCCTATCCAAGGCACTATATTGGTATGGAAAAATTCAAAGCTATTAGGACTTCAGCTTGTTGTATACAAATCAAGGGATCCATTAAAATACACTGTCCATGTCCACTACATACGAGGGCTGTTTGATAAGTACCCGTTTATGGAAAAAATTATAATTTTTTTTTTGTATACCTTTATACCTTTTAACTCTATACATTTGTTCCACCTATACTCAAGCTTCAATAAACCATCCAAAAAGTATGATTTTGGAAAGTCATTAAAATAGGCCTCTGAGGCGGCAATGACTTCGTCATTTGATCCAAATAGCTTGCCACCGAGCCATTTTTTTAGGTTGGGAAACAAAAAGAAATCGCATGAGGCCAAATCTGGAGAATACGGGGGGTGAGACAATAGTTCGTAGCGTAACTGTGCTAATTTAGCCGTCACAACTCTGGACGAATGAGCCGGGGCGTTGTCGTGATGAAACAGTACTTTTTTCTTTTTTAAATGGGGTCGTTTGTCCTTCAACACGGCGTCAAATTCATCCAATAAATTGGCATAGTACTGCCCTGTTATTGTTTTTCCCTTTTCTAAATAGTCAATATGTATAATACCCTGCGAATCCCAAAAAACGGTCGCCATGACCTTTCCAGCCGATGGGACGGTTTTTGCTTTCTTTGGAGCAGGTTCACCCGGTAAAATCAACTGCTTCGACTGCTCTTTCATTTCCGGGGTGTAGTGGTGGACCCACGTTTCGTCCACGGTCACGAAACGACGCAGAAACTCCTTCGGGTTACGTTTGAACACGGCCAAACACTGCTCCGAAGTGGTCAGTCGGTTCCGTTTTTGCTCCTCCGTGAGTAAACGCGATTTTTCTTCTAATATGTGTTGTACCCTCTCGGTTGAAACGTTTACAGCATCAACGATTTCTCGAAGTTTAATTCGGCGGTCGGCTAAAACGATATTTTCAATTTTCTTAACCATATCGTCTGTAGTCACCTCAACTGGCTGGCCTCGTCCTCGATCCTCATCAAAGACGGTTGTTCTCCCCCGCTTAAACTCGTTATACCAATATCTGACGGTTGTCATAGAAGGAGCACATTCATGGTAAACCGCTTGCATTCTTATTTTTATTTCATCACATGTTTTTCTTTCCAAAAATAAGAATCTAATTACAGACCGATACTGTTCTTTCTCCATTTTAACAATTTTAAGTTCACGCCTTCACTGAATCGTTGTCAAATGAGAAAAAAAAAACAAAATAATACCATTTTTTTTTTAATTTTCCCGCCTCTGAAAAATGGCTTAAAAAGGTGGTATACTTATTTGCGGCCAGTGATATTAATATATTTAGAAAACGGGTACTTATCAAACAGCCCTCGTAACTAGGGAACTATCGTCGCGCAAGGCAGATGTTTGGTGGAAGTTACTATTAAAGGAAATACAAATTTAATTTATGTCACATAAGTACCATGTTTCGTGTTAATGACTACTGTTCAGTGCTTACAATTACAATCGATATCAAAATATAAATATTGTAAGTATTTTTTATTTAAATAGGTATGGAATGCTGCAGTTTTTCTTGTAATTAATCGATGGCACGGTTTTTTTTATTTCCTTCGATATTCTTCTGTCTTTTAGTTTCGGAGTTCGCCATCAGTATGGATCAGTTCCATCTAAATGATTCATCATGTATAAGATATACCTACCTATCACTTGAGATTTTAAGGAAGTCTTCCGATACACCAGATGTGATATTTATGAACATGAAATCATTTCCCTTTTGCGCGAAATAATCTAAATGTGCGAACAAGTATTATCTAAAATTAATATTGCAAAGTGATGATATCATGATATCAATAATCACCGAGTTAATATAAGTATTAAGATTATCACGTTATCTGCACACTGATACTAATCTCTATAGGTAGGTATGAATTATAATTAATTATGTAATCAAATTAACACTATAGATTCACTGGCCAATATAAATAAAAGTTGGTTTAGGTTACATCTTTAGTCCAAACCTAATATTTGACATAGTACAGGCTTTGCCTAGTTTGGGACTAGGTCAATTGGTGTCAAATTGTCCCATGATATTTATTTATTTATTTATATTTTATTCACTCGAGTAGATACCTACACGCCACAAAATAGGTATAAGGGGTTAAATATGTTTTTCTCAAACATTGTCGGAAATGTTGTCATTTTACTCGAAGAAACAGAACACGAAAGGCTTTGTTGACGGCCGCATTACATTGCTGGCGCGATTACCTGTCCATAAATCGGATTGCTGGACTGTTTTTCGTTGTTTTTAACTTTTTAAAAAGTAAAATAGACCATGGAAACATTGAGTGACATGTCTCATTCAGCCAAACCGGTGGCATTATGCAGGCGTTCTATTCGAAATTTACTATTTTTATCAATGTCTTAAATAGCTTGGCAGTATTAAAAAGATAAACGTACTTTTTTATTTTAAAAAAATGGGGGGAATGAAATCATACGTAAACAAGTAACAATAACGCACGAAGTCTTGATTTATTTAAAGTTATGCAAGTTATATTATTTTAATAGTTTTTAGTGACAAAATCGTGATCATTTGTTGTATAGAAGTCCACCATGATGAAAATCAGAGGATAACTATTAACTAAAGCAAACTGCTTAGTACTTACCGCTTAAATTTCAATGGAAATATTTAGTCGTGAAACTTATAAAACATTATAGTAACAACAATGGCAGTTTTGGTTTGCTGTATTATGAGAGTTATTTAATAATTCCTTATTTCCTCTTAATGTTTGAGAAAAAATCTATATCTGCCACGGCTGGAATAGCAATTGCTGGACTCGTACTTATTAAAAACACTCACCTGCGGTTCGTGTTTTTAAACTAAGTTCTCGCTCCAGCAATTGCTCACTTCCCTTGCCTGGGCATTAATCTACTATTATGAAAGTCGCAAAATATAAACAACAGGGAAACATAACATGTGTTTCACTTTTCTGTCTAGTAGGTACAGAAGTTTTGCATTAATTGGTTTTTGTTAAGATTTTGCTATCATTAAAATAACAGCATTATGGAAATGGTATTCTTATCTTCGTCTTTTCCATTTCTTCATGTCCAGCCCTCTTATATATGACGTCCCCCTGGCCTTTCTGTCACACGATAAGAGGGCTTGAGCTTTCCTCAAGATGTTTTATTTCACTGGAAGCACATATATACATAAATTCCAACAAGTCATAGTTGCGAGCTGCGGTTTGATCCCACTGCCTTCTGCTTGGGAGGTCAACACAGCTGCTTAATCTTCTTCTATCTTCTAATACCTATGAAACAGTACGGTAACTGAATGACTGACTGGCTGACAGACAACGCACAGCCTAAACCACTGGACCTAGAGACTTGAAATTTGGCAAACATAATACCTTGAGTATCTTAGAGGTGCACTAAGAAGGGATTTTTCGAAATTCTCACGGGATAGGGAACTAGCCCATTTTGAAATATTTCACGGGGGCAAAGCCGCGGGGCATAAGCTAGTCTACGAATAAAACAAAATACAGATCGGCATAAATTCAGAAGTAACAGGTTTCCTATTAGTTATTATGTTTTCCTATTTCACCTGCGGAAAGGTATTAGGTACCCCATGCCAAATGTTCGCCATGAATAAATTCCATCAATCACATAAGTGAATTTTTGTTTCATCTCTGGCACGTCATTTATGTTTGGTAGGTACATGCCTCATGATTAATGATCGCTGGGCCCACAGCGACATTATATTGATAAGGCTTTCACACACAGGTTAGGCTTTGCGTTACGGCTCAGCCACGGCTATGCACGAGTGTCGACGCGGCGAACTATTTTCTGATACGTTGCTTATGCTGGCCTTTAACCGCTGTTTGGTATGCGTTTCGACCGTGCAATGAACATAGCTGGCTTTTTAAAACCAATATGCATATTTCTCAAATCCAGATCAATACTAAGGAATTGGAACAATTGAATATACGTTTATTATGAGTAAAAATATGAGTGGTACACGAATGCGCGGAGTCGGCGCGTGCGGCGCGGGGCGTGGGGTTAGAGGCGGCGGGTGAGTGTGGGCGCGGTGTCGCGAGCGCCGAGCCGCGGCAGGCGCTTGCCGCCGCCGCCTCCGCCGCCGGCGCCGAGGGTCTCTATGATGGGATACATCATGGGCTGCGCCTGCTTGAGAGGTGCGTACTGTTTATTAATATTATCCCACATTAACGTCAGTTCTCTAAAAGACTTGGGGTGCGTGCTGAGGAGATGCTTATGGTTCACATGACCATGTTTTATTGGGAATGTTAGAAATTTTTAGTAATTCTTAAACAAAAGGTGAACTTTCATCATCTTCATACATTCGCAGTTAGCACAACTAGGGTTTGCATCAGTGTTGCCACCTTAGCCACTTTTTAGCTAGGTCTAAAATAAACATCTAAACATAAAAAAACCAATAGCCTGATTCAATAAATTATAAAAAAACATATTTGATAGCTAAATTTTTAGCTACCGTATTTGGCCACTTTAACGTTCATACTTATAGTGGTACTATTTTATTTAAAAATGATGTAATTTAATACACCACAAAAGTAAATAGGCGAAGAAAATATGACGAATGTGTTTTAATGTTAGTTTTTGAGTTTTTATGAGCATAATTAAAAATAAACATAGAAATAGAATGGGCTTGCTGGCATTAAACTCATTATTATCATAAAGATAAGATATTTTTATTCTGTAAAGAAAAAACATCAGACATGTGCAACATACTCAATTCCTGAAGACATTTTGGTAAAAATAAATTACAGATAAAGAGTATTATAATATTTTAGATTGTTTTTGTTTAGCCACTTTTAGCTTCTTCAGCCTTAGTCAATACTGGTTTGCATAATTTATTGTTCAGTTCAGACCAATTTCTTGTGCATAGAAACTGCCGTTTCTAACCGAAAATTGTGGCACCAAGCTTCACCAAAACTCACTTCTTCACACAGAACACATAATAGACGTCAAAAGAGTACGACACACTAGCAGTAACTTGCACTAAAGCGCTTATCTAATATTACTTTCTTGCTTTGCTTGCGCATTAGCACTGTCTGTGGAATCACTTCGTATAGTATCCGAATGGATAAGACTTGAAGAATTTTAAGAAACGAGCCTACTCTTTTCTTAAATGTCGACAAAAAAAAAATAGTCCGTGTGTCCATGTCCAGAAATGATTGCCTTACATCGCGTAACTCGTTAGCTGTTTACAGAATTTTCATTTTTAGGGTTCCGTACCTCAAAAGGAATAAACGGAACCCTTATAGGATCACTTTGTTGTCCGTCTGTCTGTCTGTCTCTCTGAAACGCGTGGAGGTAGCATGGTGAAATTAATATCAAATACTCTAACCTGCGGTCCCTTGAAGCCGTGAAAAAGTCAACCTTCTAAGTCAACGCAATCAAAAGATACAGTCATTAAAAAGGCTATTTCCATACAAATTGCCGAGATCCGAAAACCTAAAGGATACTTCTAGCTGTCCTAGTAACTTGAAATTTGGTATGAAGGTAGCTCTTATAGCACAACAACTCCGAAAAGTCTCAAAATCTTAAAATTTTATGTCTGTCTGTAGATTTCACAGACCAATATAAGTTGACAGTTAACACTGGTCTCCTTAAAACACTGGGGAAAAGCGTTCTTTCTACGGAACCCTCGTGCGCGAGTCCGACTCGCACTTGGCCGGTTTTTAAGTTCCTTTAGACCAAATGGCAAATAAATTCCCGGTAAACGGAGATTATGTTTACCATTCAAGTCATTCAACCATATTCGCGGAATATTGAACAGGTTGAACCTGTAAGAGGCTCAGATATTTCGATGAATCTGATATTTCGTTTATCTGATGTTCCGGGAAAACATCTTCAGTAGGTACTTAGTCGATCTTTCTGTATGGACTAAAATTATTTTGGGTAAATAGGAGTATAGGCATAAGCGATGGGTTTCCCTGATATTTTAGGGTTTTTATAACATACTCTGTGATAAATTTTCCTGCTTAAAGTTTGGATGGCGATCAGCTCTGAAGTGTCCTAGCTAACTACATAAGCAAATGTCGTAGCATACTTCCCGTCTTGTCCCCCAAAATTTTCCCAAGTGACCAATTCTTATCAATAGACTAACCTCATATTCATCTAAAAAATCGCGAACATTTTCCTTGTGCTAGAAAGTTTTGTCTGCTAATAAATCATCTATTTCAGATGAAGCTCTAGTAAATAATAACACGTAAGCTAATATTTGAATTTGATCGCAGTGAATCTCCTCACAACTCCCACTTTTAGGCACACTAATATTTAGCATGGGATTTGGGATTACGCCGGCGATTTTCTTGAGGATTGCGCAATGTAAACAATGTACGAAGTGGAATTTAGTGTAACAACCGAACCGACACAAATAGTTATTGCTTTTCGGCTCTACACTGATTCTGGATTTCATATTGCTTTGAGGTAGATATAGGTATAGTGAAAAAACTTTTTACACGGGCCAACCAAAAATCAATCTTATGACAATGTCATAAAGATTTTGACATGCAAAAACTTTCTTACTTTGACTATATCGGGTACATAATGATTTCATGAAAAAATAAAAAGTTGTCGTTACATAATAGAGAGTAAGACAGCCGGTGTAATTACGGGCACAAGAGGCATTTCATCTTAGCCCTCTAGGTTGGCAACGCATCTGCAAACCCTCCGGAGTTGCGGGTGTCTATGGGCAGTGGTGATCACTTACCATCAGGTGATCCACTTGCTCGCTTGCCTTCCTCGTTGTATAAAAATATATATATATATCATCATCACCAGCCTTTTTTACGTCCCATTGCTGGGTACAGGCCTCCTCTCAGAATGAGGTAGCTTGAGCTAGTTCCCAAGCGGGCCCAGTGCGCGTTAGGAACTTCACACCCATCATTGAATTGCGTCGCAGGAGTGTGTAGGTTTGCCACTATGTTTTCCTTTACCGAAAAGCTCATGATTAATTACAAATGTAATTCCGCACATAAATTTCGAAAAACTCAGAGGTGCAAGCCGGGGTTTAAACCCACGACCAGAGAGCGCTTGAGAGGCCAGAAGTCAAAAACACTAGACTATACATATGTATATAATAATATGTATATATATATATACTTAATTATAATTGACAATACTTTATGCTAGAGATACACAATGCCGGTAATGCGGATTTTTGAAACGAGCCCTGGTGAGTTTCATTATAAAATCACATGACGGTATTAAGGCCAAACAAAATTATTTTATCTTCAAACATATTATATTATATTATTATATATATTATATTATAATATTTTTTTGTTTTATGTGCAATAAAGGTTCGGAAACCGAAAAAACTTCCAGATTTTTTAAAGATAACAGCGGTACCTAATACAAACAAATAACAACATAAATGGTGGCAAAACTAACCAGTGTCAGGAACATTCTTGTGTATTTTTAATCTTCAGCTTTTGTCGCTGTGCCTGGTAAAATTTGAAACTTAAGGATATCGATTTTGTTTGGTTGCAAATGAAGTATTTAACAAAAAACTTATTTTACCAATTGGGTATTTGACACCATAGTCAAACCAGGAACTTTTTTAATGTCGAAATTATTGCTTTGAATAGAATTTTGTATCAATTACTTAGTGAAATATGATGTCATAATTTCCAGTGATCATAAAATATGTTAGCCTCCTTATTTCTTAGTTTTTGCTAAATTGAAATCGTCTAAATTGCAGTCATAAGTGAGGCATTGGTTTTTAACGAATATTTTCTACAGCTTGAGTGGTAGCGTAAAATTATTTTATTTTGACATCACTCAAATATCCAATTGTAAACATGTACACGGAACTTGTAAAATGTAGTTGACAACAACTTTTACGGTAATTTTTGAAAAAATGCATTTGAAATCGAAAGTGTGAATTGGCAAAACAATTATAATTACATAATTATAATGTTGGTACAAAGACTTCATATGGATGCTATTCATGACGTTAGGGTGTGGTATAATAACGCGTCTATAAGCAACTCCCCGTTCAACGTTAGCCTGCTCGCTCGCCATGAATAATAAAGAAAAACCGAAATCATGTGCGATACATTTGTGATAACTCTACTGCTGACGTCACACGCTGCAGGTTTACATGTGGAACGA
The DNA here is from genome assembly GCA_963691665.1 of Clepsis dumicolana. Classification (NCBI taxonomy): domain Eukaryota; kingdom Metazoa; phylum Arthropoda; class Insecta; order Lepidoptera; family Tortricidae; genus Clepsis; species Clepsis dumicolana. The sequence continues at coordinate 10,616,561 of OY829509.1, forward strand.
TGAAGCACTAAGTCTCGTGGGAGGATGCAATTTGCAAGAGCTATCCAGTTTCCAGAGCGTTTCCCAAGTTTAAAATTAAATTAATAATACACCTTTGCAATTGTTTTAGCCGTTCTATGTGACTTGTATAGTGTACGCGTGGGATGAATAGGGACGTTTACTTATGCAAGTAGGGTTAACCATGATGGGTTACTATAAATAACCAACTTATGACCCGTTGAAAAGTTAATTTATATGACTTTCTTGTACATATTTTAGAATGTAGTTTCTTTCGTCCACTCAAATTCACAGATGACTAAGTACCTACATTTACATTTATAAGTAAAATGTGTATTTGGTGTTAAATTATAATATTCGTGCGATACCTGCCATATTTTTTAAACTTAAGCACGAGCGAAGTTTCTCCGTTTTAGCTTGGGCAAAATGCTTTCGTATGTCCGGCTGTTCGACTATTCTCCTTTAGGTACATGTCGCATTTCTCAACCGATTCTCGTAAAATTTTGTGAGCAGGCTCGTTATTTATATTAAAAAAGAACAATTATTCAAAACCTCACCCACGAGGTCTACAGCTCACAGAGCCACTAGTGTAAAGTTGTAAAATATACAAACTATTCAGTTTGATGAAAAACAAAGGAGGTTATTTAAATAACGACCTTTACCGTGACGAGGTTATTTATTTGACGACCGGATAGCCTAGTGGTTAGAGACCCTGACTATGAAGCTTGAGGTCCCGGGTTCAAATCCCGGTCGGGGCAGATGTTTGTATGATGAATATGAATCTAATCTATATGGGTCTTGGATGTTTAATATGCATATAAGTATGTATTTAACTATATAAGTATGTTTATCCGTTGTCTAGTACCCATAGCACAGGCTTTGTCTAGTTTGGGACTAGGTCAATTGGTGTCAAATTGTCCCATGATATTTATTTATTTATTTATTTTTATTTAACTGGTAAGATTTGTTGATATCCACATTAATTATATGAATTCATACACTGTATACGAGCACGAGCCATCATAAATTCATAAGAAGTATTTTTTTATTTATTTAAACCTTATTCATACGGTACGGTCATTGAACCTTGAGATCTCGTGCTGTTTGTTCTTGTTACACGGTGCACGGGCAAACGAATGGCTGTATATTAAAAATTCACAACAAAGCGGGCGAGCGCGTGGGCGGGCGGCCGGTGAAGCGCTGAGGGCGGGCGGCGATCGAAGGGCGCGCGCGGTGCGGGGACAGCGGGGGTGTCGCCGGAGCGGCGGGGTAACGATCGTGCAGCCGCAGTGTTCAGTCTTCCAGCCGCGAGCGCGCCGCGACGCCGCGAGCATGAGCGACGTCGGCACGCTCGCCGCCATGGACGCCTTCGCGGGCGGCGCGAGGCGGCGGCCCGCGCGCCTGCCGCCGCCGCCGCCCTTCGTGCCTCCGCCGCCGCCGCAGCGCCACGACCACTACTACATGCGCCGCAAGTCCCCTGTCCCCAGGCAATGCGCGAACCTCGCGCTTTTTACCCGCAACGGTATCGATAACAGCCATCAGCCTTATCACTTCACCAGCCGATCGAGATTCGCTGCCAGCTCATCGCTCTCAGTACTCATCATTGTAAACGTTCATCACTGTCATGCTTTGTTTTATGCTTTCTGAATTGCGAATCAGTAAGTATTCGTTGTTATCGTGCTGTAGTCAGCCGAGCGTTCGCCGCCGCCCGGCACGCGCCGCAATGTCAATGTCACGCTCTCATCATCACTGCACCACACTCCGATCTACCAGCCGACTCTGCTCCGTGACAATCGCTACAAACTTTCTAAACTTTTTGGCTTTCTTCTCCGAGTAGAGATTAATTTGGGTTAGTTAGGTTTGCGTAGAGAAAATTTGCTTTATAAAAGAAAAAAACCGGTCAAGAGCGAATCGGACTCGCGCTTTGAGGGTTCTGAGTCACCATCGTTAATATTTGTGCTACTTTACAAACGTATAGTCCGGTCATTGTAGGATAGACTGGAAGGCGGACAGCGCCATCCATAGCCCTATTGTGGAGCTAATGTACTTTCTCTAAATCATTTTATTTTTGTTGTAAACTTTACATTCCACGTTTCGTTTTAACATTTCCTCTTAAATTTTGTTGACATTAGCTTTGCAGTACAATGACCGTAAAATTCATATTGCATTCGTCATATGAAAGCGCTTAGTTTACCTACACACGTCGTCGTTGAAAGCAATGTTTGCATGATTAACTTTCAGATATGAACTTTTTTGACTTGACGAATGTAATCGCTCGATTAGCAATCCGTTTGTTAGAAAATCAGTTAGAAATTAGTAAATAATTAGTAAGCACACGGGAGACTGGGAAGGTCATTCATAGATTAGACGCGAACTCTCCTGCGGACGACCTCTAAAGTATTCCCCATAGGTTGGACACACTTTTGTTTTAACTGCGGTGTTATACAAAATATACCGAGTTTAGTGTTCATGAGTATCTTGTCATGTCTATGAATTGGAACTTTAATATCAAAAATAAATCATATTTTACCATTATCAGGCACTGCAATGGTTATGTAACTTACGTAAGTAGAAGGCGCATTGGCCAATAGGTACGGTGAAGAGAATAAGCTGCATCCTTCTGGTCATAGTAGGTCGCCTTATTTACTAGAAGTAGGTACCTATAACTAGGTAGGTATAAATAGGAACTTATTGTTCTACCAAAATTCTATGAAGGTGGATATTGTCTTAATCCAATTTTTGTGATAGTTTTTATTCATCTTCGTAAATGAGTTGTGATGTTAACCGATAGCAGTGAATCAGTACGTGATGCATATATATCTGTAATACCCACTAACAATTTTAGTATAAAAATACCTCAATTACTTAAGTCGTTGCAACTTGGCGGTCGTGTTAGGTTTATAATCCTAAAAAAAACAATATAGTTACCTACCTTTCTATAATGTAGGTATCCTCTACCACAGTTATTGCTCAAATTATACCGACTTAAGGGTCTTTAATAAAAGAGCCGCGTATCCAAAATATTTGCTGAAATTAAAATTTGTGGAGTTCGTGCTAAAAACGACAAATATTTAAGACAAAAATGAGCATAAACGGTCTTTTCAAACTTTCTAAAAAAGTCAGCATTTCGATGCAAACTGATTGTTATAAAGCTAATGTAAACCACTGGGTCCTAGTGTATTTAGGATGGATTCCTAAACGATATACGTAAGACTTGCCGCGAAACGATCTATTTTGCATACACCTGTTGCAACAAACAATGAGCCTGAAGCAGTTGAAAACGAGATGAGTGAAAAGAAAGACGGATGATTGTTAAGACAGCGCGTGCTCCGACCGACGTGGATGCCGATAAATAGCAGGCGAAGGCGCCGTCGCGTGGCCTCGCGAAGCTATGTGCGGCTCGCGCCGAGAGTGCGCGGTGGTCGTGCTAACTTCGCCATTTTAATTGCTCTCCTGAATGTCAATCACCACATTCCTCACATTAACTGGCTACACTTCCGATTAGAAAGATTGCGAAACTTGCGCTTTTTATTTTCGCATGCTTCTAATTGGAGCCGGTGTAGATTACCGAATTACAATATTATTTCTGGATAGTCATGTTTTACTGTGATTTAAGTGTAGTTCTGAGAAAATATCTTGGTGATAGTTACTCTATAGTCGTTGGTTACGAGTAGGTAGGCTTGAAATCTACATATGTATTGTAACTAATATTTAAATATCGAATATGTCAGTCTAACATCAAAAACATTGTCCCTTAGGACAACAAACAAACAAAACATAGGAACCTACATAAACGGATGTGTGATTCTAGTCAGCGTACTCACAGAAACCTTAATAGACTTATTTTGGAAGTCAGGCAGAGGTCGGCAGCTTATAGGAAAAGCTGTCTAAATATGTGTATTACGCTTTTTAATAAAATATCGGAGGAGAAGCTCAAAGAACTGAATGCTAAAGTATTCAAACCAAAGCTTTATGAATGGCTAATTATATGTAATTACAAAAAAACTACACTGTAAATGAGATATTTGAATAAATTATGTTACTGTATTTCATACTCTATTAATATTACCGCTTTGAGGTAAATTTATTTTTGTTTGGCTAAGTTATTATGCGCATTTTAAGTATTAATTTTTAATGCCACTAAGAAGTTAATAATTATTAATTCAATATATGTAAAACTCATTTGTTCCATGGTTTAAATAAATAATAAATAAAGATCATTTATTGCAGGACCAAAATCCTATATTGTATATGTTAGTTACATCTAAAAATATGTTAGTACAATTGCTATTACATTTGCATTTGCATTTTAAGAAAATAAGTATTACTGTATTCTATTCTATTCCTTAAAATCAATTAAAATAATACAAAAACAGACGGAATTTTATAAATGAAAAGAATTCGGGCTGTAATTCCGACGCCGCGTTGTTTCCCAACCCGGATGTCCTTCGTCAAACGAGGCTGAAAATGCTGGAATACTTTTGCAGTGGAGTTTTGCTGAAAAGGCCAGCTTCCGCAGCGGGCGGACGGGCGGTCGCGCCCTTGACCCGCGGCGCACCCGCTGCGCCGCACCGCCATCGCCCCGGCTGATCGCCGAAACCCAACCGCATCTCGCTAATGAAAAGAGGAAATTAAATTATTGGGATAATGGATATTAACAGCTGTCCTTCAATTTTATCTGCGCATCGGAGACAATTCATCTTTATTGGAGGTCTCTGAAACTCCAATGATTATTTTCTCTTTACAACGTCACCAAATCGGTATGAAGTAGAAGTAGAGCTGGAATAGCTAGATTCTGGCATGTAGCTGCAAATTGGTTTCAATACTCGAATAATTGCAGCGCTGTTTATTTCGGGCATTAATCCGAAAGCGATAAATTAAGATCAATGGAAAAACACTTGAATTATTTGCTTTCTGGCATCGTATGTATTTTCAATTCCAAATATATCTGCGATTCAGTAATTGGGTCGGGTGCGGGCACTGATTGAGTTATGGAACTTTAGAAAATCGGTCATTTTAAAATTAGATGGCACCTCGTGCTACTGACTCACGCTATATGTACACAATAAAATTGGCGTAGAGCTATTTATAATTTATAGTAGTACGTTTCTGTTTTGATTTCAAATCGCTAGAACAGGTTCTTTTTAGGTTCCGTCTAGGTTTCGTCATGGTTACACCAAGTCATATTCGATTCAACGGTTTTTATTTTTGGAACACAGCTTAGCAATAAACTACGTCTTAACGGTTGCTGAGAGGTGATTACGCGTAGCGAGTTGTATTCGCCTGTCTTGTATTTTTGTTCTTTAATTAATATTGACTCAACATAATCTAACGTGATGCCTAGTTTACCGGCCATCGTCGCCCGCCCACGCGCCGCTAGTTGTGTCACTGTCGCGAATGTTTCTTCTCATCCCCGTCGTGCTCGTGAAAGAATCTTCGCGTCTCGTGTTAATGCGACCCAGTTTAATCCATTACACCAATTTATCTTCACCCGAAACATTTACGAGACTTTTTGCCAAAAAATATCGGAACACAGTATTATATTGCGGTACATTAACTTGTAAGTGAAACGTTGATAAGGTTGCTCTCCGGTTCTTTTGTTTAGATATTCATCTCGGAGAAGATACGTCATAAATGTACTATTGTTTACGTAGTCGTTAATTTCCCCAGAGCCACGAAAACTGTTGCGAGTATAGTATGGAATACGTAATGGCCTTTCTTACATGTTTTGCCCTCATTGAATTACAACTATATCGTGTATGATTACTGCAGAGGCCATTAAGAAATCCCTGTCTAGCCGAAGCTTGTAGATTTTCTCAATAGCTTTTGCTTAAAATTACCCACAAATGGAAATTAGTTTGGGTCAAACACCATATAAAAACTAATCACTACAATTACACACCCTTTGCTTTAATTTACACCAAGGAACTTAACCGGCAGGTTTAATCCGCAATTCTCTCGTTCCTCTTAAGTTCTAATAAAGTTCTCCACTTGCCTGTCTTACCCTTTGACTCAATCGCAGCATGAAAATTACAGTTTGACTGACAGATGGTGTTAATTATGTATTTAGTAGGGTTATTATAGGTTATATGTGAACACGTATCTCGAGATAAAAATATATATTCTTCTATACGCTGTTTCTTCCCATTTCCTGTTAGTCCGTAGTAATTATAAAAAAATGTGATTCGACTATTTAGGGTTATTTTCAAAATTAAACTGTTTTTTTTTTAAGTTCAATAGTTTTGGTAGCTCGCGACACGGAATGTCAAGGAGCCGGGTTCGATTCCCGGGGTTAGCATTTTCTGGTTTATTTCTGTGTATTCATGTTTCAGTGAGTATTTTAAAAGTATACTTAGATCAATAGCTGTAAATTAATACCATTTCAATTTTCCGGCCGCTCCCGGTACTTCCCAGCCGCTGCAGCTGTTAAATTATTTTGACGTCAGTAATGAAAATTTTCTTGGATTATTTTTTCGACAGTAAGATGAACATTTCCGAGTAAAACTGTTATTTCCGAGCCAGTGGAAAAATAGTACATTACTGCAGAGGCCGGGACAATAGCGATTGCCGGCCAAGTAGACATAGATGGATTTAATTAGTAATACGAGGCTGGCAATCCCTTTTCACGCCGAGGTGAAGTGATTTTCTTAAACATGCAGTGAATTAAAATAAAAAATCTTCAAGAAATGAATATTCGTAAAGCAACTAAGTACAACTAGACTTTAAAAAAATATAGCCAGCAGCTGTTATTACGGTTTCTATTTCCTACTTTCATTGTCTTTTTTTAGAGCTGAACGCCATGATGCTGTGTCAGAAATTGACATTGAAACAAAAGTCGATCAGGTACTTTGCAGGCCGAAACCACCTATTTTTAACCCCCGACGAAAAAGAGCGGGTTAAGTAAATAAGTTTGACCTGTGTATCTGTGTATCTGTCTGTGGCATCATAGCTACCAAACGGATGGACCGATTTCGATGCGGTTTTTTTTAATCGAAAGCTAGTGTAATCGAGATGGTTCTTAGCCAAGTTTAATTAAAATCGGTTCACCCGTTTTTGAAATATTGAACTTTGAAATGACAATGTCGGGGGTTTTTCAACTTTTCTAATGTATGAAATTCCATTATAGAACTCTCGTCTAATCGCGCCCGAAACGTATTTCATTGCATGGTTGAGAAACCGTTATTTTTTCTCAAATAACTAGTAAGTACATAATTGTACTTATGGCAACAGTCCAAATGTAAGTCACGTCACGTCAAACATCAAATACCTACCTACTCTATGTGTAAATAACGATTCCTGAAATCCGTTTTCAACATTAAATTGGAGTGTTTATTAAGAAGTCTAAATGCCTGAGATGTCACGTCATTGATGTTTTCTGTATATGTCACGCTAAATGTATTTTTGATCTCCTGGATTGGTTTCAAGTTGCGGCTGTTGCGCGCGGAATGTGAGCGTGCGGGAAACGCGCGTCCATCTAGCGTACTCTTGACATTGTGGCTATTAATGTGCGAGCAGGTCCTTTGCGTCGTCCGCATTTCTAACTAATTACATCATCCATCACTCTTCGACCGATTGACGAACTAATATTATGTAGTTAACGCTGCTCCTGACCCATCATTAAACTCATCGGTGTGCACGGGTAACTTCAGTCACGGTGTTAAAACAGTCTGTCTAAATATCTCAGGATCGTTCAATGTTATTCGTTGATATTTTTGATGAAATCGTAGGATACAAAAACGAATCTATTAGTTATTTTATTTAGACATCATATTACCGTAAAAGATGGTCTTGTATGCCATATTTTCCCGTAAATATTCCGTAATATTCCAATCTCACTCGAACGCCTTTATGTGTATGTTCTCTTATTGGAGCTCGACAGCCGGCATTGAGGAGAAAAACCTTGAAACCGCTCAGAGGTCCTTCAGAAGTCGTACGTACGAGATACGGTTAGGGTGGTTGTGGTTATGTAAGATCGGTGGTGGGAGCGACGTCCTCGGTGGCAGCGGGTGCTCGGCCAAGGGCGGCGCATCGATCGGCGCGGCCGGGCCCGCGCTCGCCGCCGCCGCCGCCGGCCCGGCTCACGCGCCCGCGCAACCTCCGTCACCCACCCTCGCGCCTCGAGAGCCTGCCTATTGAATAAACACTGAAAGTCCTTGCCGAATAACTTAATACTCACACAATGCGATTGAGAGTTATTGTATGTCAACAGAAAACGGGCGGTACCTATTGATATTAAAAGCCATGAAATAACAGCCCGGCTATTTCATATACTTGTCGTATAGGCGCTCTTCGCTTTGAGATATTTTTTATCCAGCAAGTTAGACTTAATTAAGACACAGCTAATAAAATGCAAGTGTAATTAAATTGGGCATGTGCCCCATAGGTTATTTTTGGGTATGTACCATTTCTATACAAATTGTGTATTAGGTATTATGTTGGTTGTAATGCCAAGCCTCCCAAGTCTTTCAAAACCATAGGTAATTCTGTCGATAATTCGGTCAAATGTAGGCACTTTTGACTTTAAATTTTAAGCTGTCTATGGTTAATGGTTTACACGTCTGATAGTGTCTGATATCAACTTTAAAGCCTACTACACCGTTTGTTCAGACTGTCCCAACAAAATTTTCTATTTGTATCGATATACAAAGAGCTTATTATATGAATGAAAATAATCGAATTTAATGATAACTTTTGATTTTTATTTTTATGAAACATTAATTGTATGTTGGCTTATTATATGACTTTATCTCAATTGTATTTGTATTTGGAACATTGCCATTCAAAAAAATGGTAAAAGCTGAGCACTCCGATATATCACTCACTATCAAACCTTAATAACAAAGCTGTGTTTACTAAATATTCTCACAAATTGGGCCAAGGCAAAGAGAATGATGGATCGTGCATCTAAGGAAAATAATTAGTGAATCAATCATTATTTAGTTTTCGCGTAGGCGACGTAGGCGTGCAATTATTATTTGCTCTTCGTCTGTTGGTGTCAGCATATTGTCGCGGGATGTGTTGATTATTAAACGTTCTCATAGCGCGGCCAAGGCCGGTGCGGCGCCGCTCCGCGGTGAATGGAAGCGCGTGCTGCCCGACCGTCACTCTCCTATTATTAGAACCCGACACTTCCAGCCCGTGTCACGTCACCTCACATTAGCGTCTTCCAGTGCCATTCTGCACTTCGTAACCGTGAACCTGCCCTGCCCATCCTCACACATTTACGATCCCTGACCCCTGACCGTGATTGCCTTTTACTGCAAAGACTTCGCATTCGACCGTAAAAATAAGCTTTTAGCGAAGATCACAGTGTAAACATAAAAGCATCGTAAACCGATCGATCTTCCGTATTCTACGATTCTCTTGTTACGATCGTGTGATAAAGTATACGATATAAAATTTACGATTAGGTTTGCGACGAAGCAGTTTCAGCAAACGTTCATTTACAGGCTTGCTTTTACTATCTAGATATCATTATTCCATAATGTATTATTTAGACGTTATAAATGTATTGATAGAACAAATGCGGATGTAAGTTGCATTTTGAAAAATAACGTTTTTTTTTTCTTTCTAGAACCAAAGAAAGACAAACTAGAAAACGGTGGCGAGCTGACGAGGCCCGAGCGACCTAATTCCTTGACGGCAGGCAAGCACACGCGGCGGATATGCTATCAAGGAGACGTAGGTGAGTAAATAACAAAGTATTTATTTAAAAAAATCCATGGAAACTATCAACACGCGGGACACAAAAAAAGAGTCATTATCTAATAATTGCCAGACAATGTTTATGTGATTCATGAATCTGGGTAGACGGATGTACGTTCATTGTTAAGCCAAAAGCCGTGACGCAATACATCATGGAATAGGAACAGTTACAAAAATGAGTTTACAAGTAGGTACACAATATGAATGTTCCACATTCCAGGTGGTGTATTTATATAGATGCCTTAAAAGCTTATCGGTTTACTACTGCGTAATTGTACACAAAACAAAAGTATTTGGGGATTGATCACATTAGCATTATATTAGCGTTTTATTTGACGCTGTAATGTATGTAAGTCTGATCGCAACTACTGATTAGTGGTCTCTACACTATGTGCTACGTGAGCACTTAGAATAGGATGCGGGTTTAGGAGAATTCGTATTGACATCAAATGTCAGAAGAGATTCTCTTTCTTTGACATGAGAAGCGTCATTGACAATTTCTTAAACATTACAAAAACAACACACGCAAGTATTTCTAAAACCCGAATCCTATTCTAATCTAAATGCTCGCAAACTGTATAAATTTGAAATGGTCGGTACGGTGTTGGTGTTGCTACCCATACCCGATGCTTAGTTTACAGGGGTAAGAGAGTCGCTCATGATCTTAATCTTAAGTGCAAAAACGCGCAGTTAAGAACCCAAACTAACAAGCGAAAGGAATATGCATTATACATATTTATTAACGTATTTTTTTACCGACTTTAAAAAAGGAGGACGTCCTCAGTTCGGTTGTTTGTTTTTTTTTTAAATACCTTTTACCCCTGAACTTCGTCATTTATGAAACGATCTGCTAATAGTCGATCTGATAATAATTATTGTTATTTATTTATTTATCTTGTTTTTAAGTTTGAGGTGTGGTCGAATTGGGATTATGGGCGACTTGGGAATGTGGACAAATTGGGAGTATGGATGGACATGGGAATGTGGACGAGATAGGAATAGGAAGTGGACTATTTGGGAATGTTGACAAGATAAAAAGTGGACAATTTGAGAATAAGTATAATTTTATTCATCAGACAACAACAAACTAATGATCAGCGCTAGGCTTCGTCAATAGGATTAATGACAAAAATGAGTAATAGAATTAACATAAAAAGTGGTATCCGCAACATGGTTCGTAATTTGAGAATTGAATGTGGACGAAATGGGATTGTTGAGGAGCTAGGAATTCGACAAAACGGGAATGTTGACGGAGTGAACCTAAACGCCAGGAGCCGAGACTTGCCTCTGTTTCCCACCGAGGTGGTATAAAAAAACCGGTCGGCCGTGGGTATTACTACTAGTCTGGGCTCAATCCTGCCTTGTGGTATGAGTTGAATTATTCAGTGTTTAATTCGGATTGTTTCCAGTAGGCGGGTATGGACAGGCGGGCGGCGCAGAGGAGCAGCTGGTGCTGTCGGAGCTGCCCGAGCCGCCGATCGCGCTGTCCGAGATCGGGCCGATCCCGCCGCCGCCCATGTTCAGCTCGCCGAGCCCGCCGCGCCACCACCACGCGCACGAGCGCGCGCACGAGCGGGCGCTGGCCAGCGCGCACCAGCACGCGCTCTCCCAGCACGCCCAGCACGATGACTGTAACTATACACGCTTTACGTAAATGCTAAGCTCGGGTCATATCTAACTACCATACTCGAGGAAGTTAATGAAATAAGTTTTAATAGATAACAAACGTATTCGGTTTGAAAGCGGTGTACGGAATGTGTCACATGAACTAAATAAACGCGCGTCAGAATCGTGGCTGCTTTGATTGTAAGCTATATTTGAAACATTCGTAAAAGTTGCATTGGGTTTAGGCCTACAAGCTATGGTTGTGTGAAAACTTTTCCAAACAATTGTGCATACAGAGATATCTCTTTCAGTGATGTGTCGTTCGCTTGCGTAATATTACTAATGCTTTACATGGGTACAGCATCTACATCGCATAAATAGAGTTGTACATAGCCCTTGTGTAAATATAATCTAATGTTTCATTCTAATCAGTGTAAAAATATGTAATTAATATAAACCAACACTAACCTTGCAAATGTCTACTCAGGATATAATGTTTGAAAGTCTAGACAACTAATTAACATGACACCAAATTATCGCGATATTTTATTTGTGTCATTAATAGCCTGGACCTCCTTAATTTGGCACGTCATTGACCTGTCAGTCATCGTCGAAGTTAATTATCCGCGCTTGCAAAATATCCTACATTTAATTCTATGCTGCTCGGACCATACCTAGATCCTTATAGGTAGCTAGTTTCCCCTGTTTGACATGGTCGGTGTTATCGTTCCAGCGGAAGACGAGGACGACCAAGACGAGGAAGAGGAGCAGCTCACGATAGGCGCGGACACGGCGCGCGTGGAGGAGATTCCGCCCAAGGAACCCATCTTCAACGCCGTGCCGCTCAAGTCCGCGCTCAAGAAGCGGCCCGCCGCCTCGCCCGCCGCCACGCCGCTTGCGCCGCGCCAGGACCATCACCACGCCAGCTTCAAGTCAGTGCCCCGGCCACACACGACATAGCTCTAGTACTAGACTGCCGAGGGGGCGAATACGGACTCGCGTATTCATAAATGCCTACGGAACCTATTTTAGTTGTGATGTTTTGTCTTTTTTGACGCTCATAGTCATAAGTTACGTGTGATTTCATTGGGGACGAAACATGCTTCAGCAAATGTTGGTTTTTAATAACTTTTATGAGTAAGTGAATACCTTTCTGTATACTTAAAGAGGAGAGATAGAATAAAAATGGTACATTTGCTTTGAAGAATTTCTAATTATTCTTTACCATAGGCAAGACACTCATGTTTAACATCCGTTATGTGATAACAATATATTGACGAACTCGTATAATGTTAGTATATTACCAATAAAATTACTTATATGCATCCCACTGCTGGGTACACGACTCATCATAACGAAGATTCGTAACGTATGTAAATATTTGGGCGTGATTGTGAAATTATCCGTTTGTTTCCACCATGCTCGAGCAGACGACCGCCGCCCAAACCGAGGATCCGCATATGGTAATTGTCCACGCTATATAAGTGTTGTGAGGCACCCGCATAGGCCTCCGGACGGCCCCTTCGCCTCAAAACCATGCATCGTGCATTGCACGCTCTTTCATTCCATAACCATCTTTCTCTCGGCGCTCTAACTGTCGTGATGAATGCTCTCCGCACGACGCCTCATCTAGACACCGTCCGTCCTTTAACGATACACGCGCGAGTGTTGTGTTTTACACCTATCTACTAATTATCTTCTCGTGCAGATTGTCGGCACTTACAGCATCTGCGCTACGGAACAATGAGTGTTATGATTATTAATGTTATGATATTACTATCGTAATCAATCGCACCTATGAAAGTCCGTGTCGTGTCGGTGTATAATTAATGGATGGTATTTATGTCCTTTTATGTTTACACGTTCTATGTTATGATTTGGTTATGTGGTGCATGTCAATGTTTCTGATGTCCATTTAGCTTTTAGTTTTAGAATAGACCGAAGAAATAAGAAAGTCGTTTCAGATGTACAATTTTGTTAAATCATATAGTTTCTATGTTTTTAGATAACACGAATAGGTGTTACTTTTAGTTTAATTGCTTTTAGTGTATATTACAAATTGTAAACATTATTTTGAAATCGGTTATTACAACTATGAGCACTTAAGTCGGATATTGATTAAAAGTGACTATCGATTATGAAATAATAATAATTATGTCAACTTCCGAGTGCAATTTACGATGTACGGCTGCTATTCATGTCTTCTCTGTCAGTCATGTGCAACTGGCGAACTCGTCAACCGTTATTAGGCCAAATAAAACCATCTGACGTCATAAACATAAAACCGCACGAAGCGCATCCTAACGCGTCATCTGATAAACGATCGCACGTGCGTATACGCTCGTTAACTTTACGATTATGACGTCAGAGTCATCTGCATCTGTTCCGATTAGTTCTTCCTGTTGTTTGGATTAAGAATGTATTTTTTTTTTAATAACAGTAGTCGGCCGGTGCGGGTGGGCAATGCGATGGAGAACAAGGAGAATGCGCGGCCGTGGGAGGGGCAGGGCGGCGGCGCGGGGGAGCCCCGCGAGGACTACGCCAGCGAGACGGACCGCGCGGCGGCCAAGCTGGCGCGCAAGGAGAGCCTCAACATCAAGCTCGCGCTGCGCCCTGACCGGCAGGAGCTCATCAACAGGTATCCCTGCCGGATGACTGCTTCGGGAACTAGATCGACTTGCCTGTGAAGATCGCGCTGGTTCCGATCAGTTTCGGGACTTTACTGACTACATGTTTTGTTGTTGAACTAAACCTTGTTATAATCAAAACTTAAAAATTCCTTGGGACTGTGAATTTTAGAATTTATTATTCATAAACATGACTTTTACAAATGCACAAATAATATGTACATTTAAATGATTCGACTTGTTTCTTCGTTGAAATGTAGGGTACCTAGTAGGCGTAGTAATTATCATAAAGTACAGCGCAGCAACAGCTGACGCGTTGCGCGCGTCGCGGCCGCAACGCCCCATGCCTGGGAGTGTTTATTTTCGTATGCATCGCCAGGCCAGCTCATTGTTATCAATCTTTTATTTCTTCCTGTTTCTTTGATTGCGCTCTTGGCACTGGCATTGATGTAACAGCGCCATAAAACGACCATTTCTAATGTTCCACACCACGGTTTTAATTTGCAGTACATTTATGCGAGTAGCGTTGCCTTGTTAAATTAAATGGGCATTATATTCAATATCTTCAGAGAAAGCAAACTTAATGACAGCTAATTAATGAAGCTCACCCTGAACTAGTTTTGGGTCTCTGCCAAAATTTTACGTTATTCGGACGTTATGAAAACATTCTCAGCGGCGATCGTGGTTCGCGAATTTTATTCCGCCGCTCAGTCCCTAGTGCGCGGGCGCCGCGGAGCGAAATAAATTGTATTGTTAGCGTGTCGGGAGCGGGAGTGGAGTTACGTCAGTGCGTGCTGAACGTAAACAAGGGTGTTATGTGAGCTGGTTCGTGGCGACAGTGCGGCTAAATGAGGGTGTTGTGGCTGCGCAGGAACATCCTGGTGGTGTCGAGCGAGCACGAGCGCCAGGAGTCGTGGGAGGCCATCGGCGCGCGCCTCATCCGCCGCCTGTCCATGCGGCCCACCGCGGAGGAGCTGGTCGAAAGGAACATCCTTAAGAGTGAGTGGAAACGTTTTATGTGTAGCCGCTAGCAGTTCCGTGGTAGAGGTCGATAAATCTTAGCAACATGATTCCGTAATGGAACTATTTAATTTTCTGGTCCTTCTGATTTTTCGACGTAGCAAACTACTAAACGTGTACTACTAAGCAATGGCAGCAATCGTGGATATCATACCTAAACGCTTTAAAGATTGAATCAGTCAACATTCGCTTTCACTGCTTGATGCGCAATGAATCTACGTATAGGAAGAGGCTCCAACTTCAAATTCAACCTTCAATTCCAATGGGTAAAGTTTAGAATCAAAGCTTACTCAGAAACCCTGAAATCTGGCAAGAATTTAATCGGTTAATTGCTTTACTATGTGTCGTAATCCGGGAAATATTGACCTATTTTCTTTTACACCTTAGATCAAGCGCCTACACTCTGTAGGCGCTTGATCTAAGGTCTAGGTTTGTCGTTTATACTGAGCATTTGAAATTACATTTATTGGTCTCTACCAATAAATGTAATTTCAAATGCTCAGTATAAACGACAAAGAAACAGTTTCTGCGCCAAACGTAATTAACCTCTTTATACTAGAAAATCATTTATAATTTATAAAAATACCTGAAGCACGTTTTTTCCTTTAAAAAAAGATGATATTTACCTCTCGACTGCCTCATTTCCTATTATTACAATATATCCGGACATGCTCTACTAACTCTGCCATCTAAATCTAGTGTGACCGTTTCGCCTTAACACTATTTCAGCCCACAGTTTTTGTCCATTCGAATTATTTAATTGTAACCGAAATGAAATTATTTAGGCCAGTCACCGGCCGAGGAAAAGAAACAGAAGGAAGAAAAGAAACGGTACCTCCTCCGCAAGCTAAGCTTCCGGCCCACCGTCGACGAACTGAAGGAGAAGAAGATTATACGCTTCAGCGATTACATCGAGGTCACACAGGTGAGACGGCTGCTACTCGAAGTGTACACGGGCCCGCAACGCCTGACTTCACTTTCACACTATGTAAATACAATGGCCCTGGCCCAGACATCAATTTTATTGATATTTAATTAGTAAAGATTTTAAAGCCTAGAATAAAAAAACAATACAAATACGTTATTGAAAAAATTCTTAGGATAAGTCTGTCTTGTTTGACGGCCGAATAGCCTAGTGGTTAGAGACCCTGACTATGAAGCTTGAGGTCCCGGGTTCAAATCCCGGTCGGGGCAGATGTTTGTATGATGAATATGAATGTTTGTTCTCGGGTCTTGGGTGTTTAATATGTATATAAGTATGTATTTATCTATATAAGTATGTTTATCCGTTGTCTAGTACCCATAGTACAGGCTTTGCCTAGTTTGTGACTAGGTCAATTGGTTTCAATTTGTCCCGTGGTATTTATTTATTTATTTATCGCATTATACCTAGACAGCGTTGTGTTATATTTTAATTTAACTTGAGTTCATTTATAATACCTAGAAGTGACATATTTGTTTCGTATACAAGCGTCTCACTTTTGCGTATTAATTTAACTTGAGTTCATTTATAATACCTAGAAGTGACATATTTGTTTCGTATACAAGCGTCTCACTTTTGCGTAATGTATTGGCATTTTTGATAGGCCTTTCGTCGTATTGTAGGTAGTTTGCGATCTTTGCTAATCGATTTTAGGACTTAGTTCTTATAAACGTTTTCTAAACTTTCGTAGTTTTTTACTAGTGTTAACGGAACTTGGATGCCAAATAGGTAAATCGACTAGCCTTACTGCTAGTTTAGATTATTCACTCTTAATGCTACGACTTTATTTATTAGAACATGCGAACTGAGTCAAATACGAATTTGTATATTTCGACTTCAGTGTTGTTTTCCATTACTGAACGAACCTTACTTGTTCGCAAACTTACATAAGTGTGATGTTGTCCTGCGCAGGCGCACGACTACGACCGGCGCGCGGACAAGCCGTGGACGCGCCTTACGCCGCGCGACAAGGCCGCCATCCGCCGCGAGCTCAACGAGTTCAAGAGCTCCGAGATGGCCGTCCACGAGGATAGTAAACACCTCACGAGGTAACGATCACTTGCCTATTTCATATTTCTTTTGATGACTGTTACTAACTTGTATCGCGAGGTATCGCCGCATAATCCTAGTCGAGACATGCACATGCAAGAGCCACACGCACACGGCTTGTTTTTTGGCGTTTTTCTGTACGGTCATAGGTGGCTGATTAAAGCGCGAAGCAATGCAAACTCAGCGCAATCGCAAGTCAGTCCTCAGGGTAAGGCCTAAGGGCGTCCGTCGCGGGCCTTGTATGCAAATCTGTCACACGTGGCGCATGCCGGCGCGCTGCCGATACCATTTTCAACTAAGGCAAAGTTAAAAATCCTCTAGGATCGCTAGTGTCGGTGAGGCCTATCTGTCATTCTCCGCCAATGAGAGACAAGCTACTAGCCTATGATTGGTGGAAATTGACAGATAGACTTCACTAGCAAACCTAGTGGATTTTTGGCTCGCGATAGCCCTCATTAAGCGGCCACCTGCTCCGTCCGTCCGCGCATTGGCCCTCAGTGTTCTGGTGTCACGGCAGAACTAAGAAGTTACTTCTAAACAAAATACTATGTACTTATTTACAATTTCCAAATTGATCGCCTTTGAAACTTATTGCTGTGTAACTTGTAGGCTGTGTCATATACCTAGCGACTCGGGCACTGCAGTTATAATGTGATGTGTAAATAGCGTTGGCATATATTGTTGCAGGTTCCACAGGCCATGACGGCCGTGCCTTAGCCGACAGCGGGCGCGCGCGGGGCGGCGCCGCGGCCAGCCGGGCCGACGCGTCTGTGATTCATTACATATAAACTTATATATATTGACTTCTTCCGACGAGGGGGATCCTTATGCAATAATTTACCAAACTGCATCGGTAAAGTGTTGAATATTCTAAAGTTGCGTTATACCGCCGTTCTAAACTTACGTTTTGTATATGCGTACCGTGAGTGCAATCTTGTTTTAGTTTACCTATTTTTATAATATCCTAGTTATTGCCGAGTACAATTTTATTACTTTTGTGGTATCGTTTTATGTTAAGTTGTATTGTAAGCGTACCTATACATTCTTTGAATTGACCTTCGAGAAAGGTTAGTGATACTGATTATTATGATGGAGATTATGTGCTTGAAGCTCAGTGTATTGTGAGATATTCGAGTGAGTCGTTTTGAGATGTGAAACGTATCCATCATACGAGTTTGTAGATTTGTGATTTTTTCTTATATTGCTAGCTTTTAGCTCCGTAGTCATTAAGCTAGATTCGATTTTAAACATATTTATTTCACATATTCTTGATATATTTTTATGGTCACAATCTAATTTATAATTTGGAAATTTTAGCTTTATCGAGGGCGTATAGTTCATTCAATTTAATATTTGTCGTGTGTCTTATTATTATTGAAAGCAATTTTTAACTTTGGCCGTGAGGTACTGCCAGTAATGTTTAATGTTTTATCGCGAAACGTTTTGTAGTTCCATTTAGAGGGCATTGTGATATCGCCCGAGAAGTTGTTGTAGTCGGTTTACTGCATTATCGTGTTCTACCAACGTTGCGCACTTGTATACATGCAAAGTTATTTGTACTATTGTTTGGCAATAAGGATGTAGGTGTTATATTGGTATATAGGTGTCGTATTTAATAAGTAGAATCAGATTAATGTAATATCCTCAACTTGGACTGCACAATTATTGAAATTTGTACTCTTTCGTAAGTGCTTCCAAATGCTGTGCAACACAACAATAAACAAATTAGGGCTTAGACTGTAGTTGCCAAAACTCCAAGACCACAATACCTAATCGGTAAAGTTTTTACTTTGCTCTTATACCTACTCTCAATCCCATGCATGTCGCATTACTTCTTAATAATGACACATCCCTACGGCTAATATACCACCTATCATCTCTTATCCATTTATCAAATGCGCGGATAACGTCATTTTTAACTGATTATGAGACAAACTAAACTCAAACAATAACTTTTCATAACTGTGATTTCGAACAAAAATAACATGAAATGGATGCGATGTCTTAAGTACAGGGAGACATGGAGTGATGGTCGTAAAACGCACAGATAGAGCATTATCAGAATAAGTGGCGCCCGTCTCCACACGAATACGGCACGTGCGAATTAGCGGGAACAACTTTTAAACAGCGGATCGCTCTAGCTTAACACTAGCGTTATGTATTCAACGTTGAACGAAGTATTGCGTAAAGGACTTAAATTAAATGATTGGATAAGCTCTTATAAAGAAGTAGATTAACGTAATATAATACGCCTTCTGAGATTATTTTGTATTGTTCGGTACGATATCAACCGGTACGGCAATTGGTGTACCATTTTCATTTTCTCCGTAATGTTGATTGTATTCTCTGAAATTGATAGTATAGAGAGCAATAATAATATCAGTTCGGTATATGATATGTGAAACCTTTGAAACTTTAGTGTTCAGACCATCGTTCGTAATATATATTATCTCAGTATATATTATAACTCATACATACAAATCATGTGTATTTAAAATCATTTTATACAGCAATGTATTGTATTGTGTAGTAGCGGTGCCATTTTTTGTGACGTGCTTTATACTAAAGTTAATTAAATACAGTCCTTGATTGTGGAAGTATACCTGTAAACATGTAACCTCGCCACGTCTCGAGGGGTACACTCACTCGGCCGTGGTCTGGTATCCCGGGAGAGGCGGCGGCGCGGCGCCCGGCCGGCGGTGAGTCGCTCTACTGTATTTATTCGTCGTGTCGGACCACATCTCATACTTGTCACTAGTTGTACGCATCCTACCCGCGACGCGCCCTGCTGGTCGTCGCCGCGCCTCCAACCCAGTGGCCGTCACTGATTATACCAACCATAATATTGTCATTAACATAAGTTTATATATTACTATGCGATAATTTAATTATATTTCTCCCATGTTAAGCGATTCTGTAATCACAGTACTTTATGCAATATTATGATAGTGAGCTAAAAAAGTTGTAAATGATGGTTATTCTTGAGACCATTCCATTATAGATAGAATTGGAAGCCAAAATGACGACTTATTTTTCTAAACTGTTTTGTTAGATTTGCAAATAAAGCGTTGACGTAAAATGTAGACGTTAACGGATGTTGTAATAATAAGAAGACGTTCAGATTTCCAAAGATCTAAGGCTCAACTAAATTCTTTTAACTAGCTTATGTATTACCATTATTTACTATGTATATATGTATACATCGATATATCGTGCGACTGTTGATGTCTCAAGTGATTGTTGGAGAAGTGAGTATATTTACTAGCTGTTATATCGAAGAAACATCGCGTGCAATTTAACGGGGCTATTGAACGAAAATTATGAACATGTCGTCTTTGTGGGTAGTCTAGTTAGGTTTATAAAAAAGAAAGGTAACGTACAGCGATGTAACTTCAATCTAGCTGCATTGAATAGAAATCTTTTGCGTTCATACCAGGCAGTACATACATGAACATGAATAATTATTGACATAATTATATATAAACTTACCAAAATATTGTGATACGATGTAATTATCAGTCAGTAGTGTTCGTTCGGTTTATTTATATCATCTTTTATTTGATGTTAAAGAGAGAATGTCTCATTAATTAAACGAGATATGCAAAAACATGTAAATTTTATGACTTATGACAAATTAAAATGAAATTCAAATCATTGGCTCTGTGCAAAAGAAGTAGGTATCAATGATGTATAAAATAATCCTTATTTAGAATAAGATCATACTTTCTAGGTTTTCTTCAATTCTTCTACTTTCTAGACTATTTAAGTCACAATTGCGTAAGTACCTATATAATTTATAATTATGCTAACGGTTTTTCACTGTTTTGTTTTTATTTTAATATTATTATACTTCAAACAGTAATATCGCACGGAGCCATTAAATGAAACCCTGTTATTTAAAATGCACAGTAAATTTAGCAATAGAAATGTCTAAATAAAGGTCCTGGCCGGGCACCTGCCGAATTCATTTGTTATCAATGCAAGTTTTCTGGCATTCTCTTACATCTTAAAGGTGCTATATGTTAGCAATATCAGTGTACACACCACATATTCAACCTCTTTTCGTAACGATAGTATTCCAAATGAGATTTATGTGTATAAATTAACATTCGACAAGGCGTTCTCGGCAACATTCATGCTGTAGCTAGAGAATTTATTTTTATACTTAGTATACAGTCCAGTGGTGTCAATGAAATGTTAATCCACTAGTTTGCATTTAAGATCGCAAACTCTATTTAAATCTTCGATGCACATTCTTTTTATAAAGGAATATTATGTAGAAATATGTTAATCTTGTTACAATAATTATTATACAAGTGTATTGTCATGGCAACAAAAGTAATAATGAAAATATCATTGGTTACGAATTACCAATGAGAGTTTTTGAAAATGTCTGTATATAATTTTAATTATGATGTAAATTACGGAATCTCTTTTTTCCAACGATATCGCGCGTCTCTTGTGCTACTACGACATATAAATTGCTACCTTCAGTAATCCGTTTACTGTTGCTTTTATTTGAATATTGTGTAAATTATTAATGACATGTTGTAATAAGTATGTTTTATAATAGCCATAATTACTTGTTTTATATAAGGTAAGTCTGTAAATACCATGATTATACATTAAGTTTTATACTCGATTGTGTTTGTTTTACCACCAAACGTCCCTTTCCATAAAACAATAATGAGTATTTCAATTCATCTTTAAAAGTGAAATGAGAAAGTTTTTGCGAGCCAAGCACTCGAACATGGAGCCGATATGAGCTGTAATACAGTCGATATCAGTTTTTCGTTATCAGCCAACCATCGAACAGTATTGTTTCGAGTAATGTCATGGAGGCTTTGACCCGTCAGGCTGCTGCGGTAGTAGCACTTTCGATGGCGCTTAGATTATGGCCGTGCGGCCGGGTTGAGACGAGAGAAAGTTAACTGTAGTCCGTTCCCCTTACCGATACGCCGATCGCCGAGTCCGCGCCAGTCCGCGCTCGCTGCTCGCTGCCGGCACCGCACATTGCGCGCGCGTCCCCGTCGCGACTCCGCGCCCGCGCTCATGCCCACGATGTTTACACTACAACCAACGATCCGGCAAAAAGATAACAGAAAGCGACAGTGCTGAAGTGCGCCGTTAAACTGTGGACAGTGAACCCCTTCCTAAAGTTAAGGGTGACGTGAAAGTGCAACGGCCGGACAAAGGGCTAGTCGTTATGACGTTCTCTGGAAGCATGAAGGAGAGTAAGCCGCGATCGAAAAACACATGGGAGTCGGAGGTGAGATTCGATGGTTTCTAAGCATTGTCTTCACGCAGCTGCCGCTAATTAATACCGGCACGCGTGATTCACAGTATTGTTATGATTATAATACAATTGACAGATCTTTATATGCATGGGTATTTAAGTCATTAACAGATGTTAAGTACCTTTTCTCTTTGCTGAGTAGGTAATTTTTACTTACACACAATAGGTATGAATAGGCAATACCAAAGGGGAAAAAATACTCAGGTAAGTATATTATTTATTTTCTTTAACGTTAAGAATTGACGCGTTTTGTTTAAAATGTCTTAAGAAGCTCTTGGTGTTATACCAATAAATATTACACTCCGTTCCGCTAAGCTAGGCTCAACCCCTGTATAAGCTAAATAAAACGCTGAATAAAAACATAATTAAGTAGTTATAGGTAGGTTTGTAGTTCAGTTCCCCTTAGTTCCCACTATGAGAAAGTAACTTTGATAAAACTGTACTAACTTTTTACGGATGTGTTAAAAGTTAACAAATAGTTATAAAACTAAGGATCATCATCTTTAGCCTGTGGCCCGTTTTTTTTTCAATGGTTCAGAAATATTCACACAGTAGGTATTCTACCTAGCGCATTTTTGGGGTTCCGTACCTCAAAAGGAAAAAAACGGAACCCTTATAGGATCACCTTGTTGTCCGTCTGTCTGTCTGTCTGTCAAGACCCTTTTTCTCTGGAACGCGTGGAGGTAGCATGCTGAAAATAATATCAAAAACCTGCGGTCCCTCGAATCTGTGAAAAAATCAACCTTCTAAGTCAACGCAATTAAAAGATACTGTCATTAAAAAGAAAGGCATTTAAATGGCAAAAACATTCGGCGTAACAACTATCTAATAACCTAACCAACTTAGAATATTTGAAAAACCCCCGACATTGTCATTTCAAAGTTCAATATTTCAAAAACGGGTAAACCGATTTTAATGAAACTTGGCCAAGAACCATCTCGATTAAACCCTTTTAGGAGCTATGATGCCACAGACAGATACACAGATACACAAACACACAGATGTCAAACTTATAACACCCCTCTTTTTCGTCGGGGGTTAAAAAGGCTATTTCCCTACGAGCACTTTATGTGCTCGTATAGCTATTTCCATACAAATTGCCGAAATTCGAAAACCTAAAGGTTACTTCCAGTTGTCCTAGAAACTTGAAATTTGGTATGAAGGTAGCTCTTATAGCACAACCACTCAGAAAAGTCTCAAAATCTTAAATTTTTATGTCTGTCTGTGGATTTCGCAGACCAATTTAAGTTGACTCCACACTGCGAACATTTTGCATAGGAGCAGGGCTCTGGTAACACTAGACTTCGAAAAACACTGGGGAAAAGCGTTAAAATCTTTCTACGGAACCCTCGTGCGCGAGTCCGACTCGCACTTGGCCGGTTTTTTGAATAGGAAGTTGTTATTTGGTGACTAATGTGTGCAGATTTCTTACGATTTTGAACTAGCAGGTTGCCTGCTTATTCAAAGCATTTTTGGAACAAATAAAATACCTACTTACTTACTGTAGGTAAGTACATACCTAATACATACGGCTCTCGCTCACCGTTGGCCGCCAAATATGATCGGAAAAAAATCGGTATAGGTACATGTACGTAACTACCTATAAAGTGATAAAAGATAGGTCTTGTCTTGAAAATAAGTAGGTACCGTGGCTAGTATTTGCTTAACTAAGTAGGTATATACGTACCGGTCTTGCAAAGGATTTCGCTTCTAACGGCTGACATGTTTCTTAGAGTTGAATAATTACATCCATAACCTGAAGCATGTAAGAAGTTTTCTGTCCTTAGCGTTTTTGCGTTCACCTCTCACTAAGTGTAGGTTAAGCGCTGTTAATGTCCACATAAGGCTTACGATATGTGACTTGACACCAAATACTACTTTATTTACATAATAAAAGCAATTTACAATGACATTAAATCTAAGCTTAAACTAAATAAACTACAACTTAAAACTAAATTAAATCTAAATAAGGCCCCCGTGGCATAGTGCCCAAAAGGCTGGCAGCGTTGCCTCGCTGAATAGCGATGCTGATTCTTTGACACCTATACTAGATACAACTAGAGATACGGATAATAAATCGGTCGCTGATCTTATCGAACAAGTTTTGGTGCAGGAAATAGGTACTTAGTAATTAATGTTTCCTGCAGACGAAGGACGTTGCTTTTGCTCTATTTTAACCCGCGACGAAAAAGAGAGTATAAGTTTGAGATGTGTGTCTGTGTATCTGTGTACCTGTCTGTGGCGTCATAGCTCCCAACCGGGTGGACCGATTTCGATGCAGTTTTTTTCAATCGAAAGCTAGTTTAATCGAGATGGTTCTTAGTGAAGTTTCATTAAAATTGGTTCACCCGTTTTTGAAATATTGAACTTTGAAATGACAATGTCGGGGGTTTTTCAACTTTTCTAAGTTGGTTATTGATTATAGGAACATAGCAGGTACCTACCTAGTTAAACGGTTAATTTGGCATAATCATATAGACAAAGTCGACCGGATAGCCTGTGGTTAGAGACCCTGACTACGAAGCTTGAGGTCCGGGTTCGATCCCCGGTCGGGGCAGATGTTTATATGATGTAAGTATAAGAAAAACACGAAACTACCGTGAGACTCAATCATAATGAAATAAAAACGGATCACTCACGTATGTAAGTCGAGTTTCGGACTAATTCGTAGATAATTTATGGTTTACATATGTTAGTAGTGGAAGTAGTGGCATGTTGAGCGGTTGTTGTTGTGCTTCGTTAATGGCCTCGTGGAGAGTGCCGAAACGCGTCAGCGTTTAGTTTAGTGGTGGTGGTGATAGTTGGGTCTGGCATGGCATGTGTTGATTCGTGTAGCAGGGGCGGAGGTGTTGCATGGAAACATGCATTTGCCGCACAGATATAATTATTTGTCATTAGTGATCGCGGGTGAGCAAAGTAATTGTTTTTAGTTCATAAATAAATTGAGATTATTGTAAAAATTTCCAGTTTACGCAATTTCTGAAAAGGCAGCTTTGGCATTTAAAGCTTTACCTTACGTACCTACTACCTACTTTCCAACCATACTTTACCTATTCGAAACTAAAATACAATATGAAATACTGCCTATATTTTTGAAATTCATTAATTACTATTTGCGGGGTTTTAGTATATGTATATCTGCTGAAATATATGAATAAGCAACTAATTATTTTTCCTTCACAAGCTTAAGTAATGAAAAACTGAAGAGTATCCTGAGGGTCGAGCACGACTTTACGAATGCTGCGTCACGTAAAATCGAATAGTAAACGTTGTCGAGTTAGTATGGCGTTTGGAGCAGCGCCCGCCCGTGAGCGTATTTGGAACTAAAATTTAATATGAGGTTTCTCGATCTCGATACGATAACCGTAACGTAACGTTACGCAGCATTCGTAAAGTCGTGCTCGACCCTCTGATTCAATCAATCATTCGCGAAAACCGATAAGAGAAACACGTCAATAAACTTCGCTCAAAGCGGCGCGCTTGGGGATTATTTCGGATTGTCGTCAAAAACCAGCACTCGTGACGTTACTCTTGACGCTGTTTGGGTGTTGGGTCTTCTTGTTAGTAGGGTCATGTGAGCGAAGCGCCTTCAGTCTCAGAATGGACAAAAATCCTGTCGTATGTCCGGTTTTCTGTTCGGCTGTTCTCCTCTACAGAGGCCCGAGTATGAAGATTCCAAACCTGCGCAACGTAATCGAGTAGTACTTAACGTTTCGAGAAATTTGTGTGACGTTTGGAACAGCGCCGCCCGTAAGCGTATTTGGAACTTCTTGAAGTTTACTTCTCGATTTCAATACAATAACGTAACGTTACGCAGGATTCGTAAACTTCGTGCTCGGCCTAGGTCGTATTTCTCAACTGACTCGTGAAATTTTGTGAGGAGGTTCGCTAATTATTGGTACATACTTACCTAGAATTTTTGTCAATTCGTTATTTTAGTAAAAAAAAACGAAAAATGTTCAAAAATGAGGTGGCGAGGTCTACTGCTCACAGAGCCACTAGTTATTCATGGGTCAACCCTCTCTCTACCCTTGGCCACCGTCTCTTTTTGAGCATATGATTATTTCCTTATTCTGTCTTGTAATACTTCTAATCTATTGTATGTACCTACCTACCCACCCTTTTTTTAACTGAGGAACATTACACTGTAATGGCAAAATATCTAAATTTACTACAAAACCAACTTTCCCTACCTATATCTGAACAAAGCGTTGCCTATTATAAGAATAGGGGCTTCCTATTCCTATGCGTGTCAAGTAAGATAAATATCGAAACAAAAGCGGTAAGAACAACAGCTATGCTCAAATGGATTCTATGTGATATTTTATAGAATTTCGATGAAATAGTAAATCAGCTGAGAGCAAAAGTGTGTCAGTGGACGTTAACGGGGAAGACGCGCGGTGCCGTGATCCGGGTCAGCGCGCAGTTCCGAGTCCGACTCGGCCACCGGCCATTCAACAAATTCAATCGTCAATAACATCTTTTACGCACGACAACTGCCTCAAAAACTTGCATCTTCTTTATATTTAGGTACCTCCTTATTCAGAGAAATCTTCGTTTCGTAGTCAATAAGAAACCCTTATAGTTTCGTCATGTCAGCCTGTCTATCAGCGGCAAAGCTTAGAGACTCTTTATACTGTAATTTGGCATGGATACCTATGAAAATTAGTTAAACTGACAAAGTGCTGGGAAAAATCTTAAAAAAAAATAGGTAGGTACCCCCTCTTCAAGCTAAACCGTTGGTATTTGGAAATTTAAAAAAACCGGCCCAGAGCATGGCGGGCCATGCTCAAACGTCCAAGACCCGAGAACAAACATTGGTATTCATCATACAAACATCTGCCCCGACCGGGGATCGAACCCGTGGGACCTCAAGCTTCATAGTCATGGTCTCTAACCACTAGGCCATTCGGGCGTCAAAATATTCTATCTCTACCTTAGAATATGAAATTTTGATCCATGCTCTCATAAGACTAGTCTATTTCTGTCTTCTCATTCGTTCTGCATGAAGTCGTAGTAAGTATACTTACATACGACTACCTTAGGTAGAGTCTTGCAATCAAATTCAAATTGTTTATTTTCAAGTAACATGACTCTTTGTGTTAGCGGACAGCTTCTTGGACAGGCTTATATTTCTAGAGTTAATAATAACATTAAAAACATAGCACAATTATTTTAATAAATTACCCAGAAGTGTGGAGTGGCATCCACTTCTTCAACAACGGCGAACCCCACAACTCAGTTAACGTGAGTGTGCTCAGGATTATGTTCGGGCTGACGCGGTTTGGGCCATGGAGCCCACAAATCAAACCAGGCACGCAATAAAAAAAATATTCCAACGAATTGACAACCTCCTCCATTTTTTTAAGTTGGTTAAAAATATTTAATGCTAATCTAATACATAAACAAAAAAATTGGCGAAATCATTGTTATTTCATGGTAGGTATTTTGACAGATTTCAAAAAAGAGATCTCGACTTCTTATATTAATTGTTTCTTAGCTGAAATGTCTGAAACACAGCCCAACATGCAAATACAGATACTAATATTAAAATATCATCAACATTGTTCCCTTGAGAAACTCAATCCATTATTTACCGCCAAACGCGCAAGAAATACTAAACTAAAACATGCTCTACATACTATATAGCTCTGTCGTCACTCTGGTTTAGTTTTCCGCAACACCACAATATCACGATTCGGTTACATTATGATTACATTACAAATCAATAGATCCGTTCCGTTGGCTATTCTCTAGGTACTTACTAGATATATACATTTGATATATACATAATATACATCTAAGACGTAGAGGTACATATAAAACAAAGTCGTAAATTACTGGTCACATCATTTATACCTAATATAAATAAGTCAGTATCGCCGGACCGATATTAATGACATTTGATTTGTTACATTTGTCTACGCTCCGAATAGCAGAATAACTATTAAAAGAGGGGGATGCATTTTCTCATACATTTGGTATGGAACGGCCTATGCTATGGCGGTACTAAGTTCGTCATATCATAGTTCGCGGTTGTTTCGTTTAATGTAGAGTCTAACCCAGTTTCGACAGTAAAAAAAACATGTGAATTATGAACATTTACAGGACGTACTTTTATCTACGGAAAGATAAGTAAGTAAGTATTATGTATGCTTTCGGCAAACCTCGCTCGAACATCAGGTTATTCAGGCTATACCTACCGACAAAATGAAATACAGTTAAGTAGGTATAATAAGTCATACTAACATACTCATGTGCGTTTATTTAGAAACCTTATCCAGTGCGTCACGAACAAGATCTTGGCAGTCATTAGGTGCCTACTTATGTTATGATAGGCAAATAGGCCTCGTGATTCACAGAGAAATCGTTGATGTCGCACCGGAATCTCTCCAGTCGCTCCACCCGAGGTAACTTAAGTAAGTATACCTACTTAAATTAGTTACGTCAGTATAACCAACGCATCATTTGTTTTTAAACCGAACGATATTTGATTTTACAGAATGGTATTTAACTTAATGATAATGATCAGTTCACTCAAAACAAATGAACGCCGTCTAAGTGCTAGTTTGTTCCGACTGAATAGTGCATTGCATGCGGTAAAACGTAAATATAAACTGGAATGACCTACTTAATTGCTCTTTTAACTCATCACCATCATTGGCAATATTGCCAAGCAGAGCCATACTTTACTGCTTCATAACGTGAACGACAATAATTAGGTAGGTATGCGACCAATGTAGTAAGTACCTACAAGATCTTTTTTTTATTTACCTACACAATACAGTTATAATTAGAAAAAAGCTCTTGTTTTGGATATACCTAGCTTACCAAGATCATATGTGTAGTTATCTATAGTGTAATCGATGAATTAAATACCGGTTGACGAATTAACCATCGACTTTCACAACGCCTTACTTCCAGTTTTAATTGTCAGTTGTAAGCGTTGCTTTCTTTACCGGCAGTTTGGCCTCTGTTCAATGCATTCGAGACACTTTCCGCAATTGTTCACAAATTGGTGATAAAATTTGATTTTAAACGGAAAATTTACAAAAGGATTTTACACCTACAACCTTCATCTTTGTTACGGTGGAATGTAAGTTTGCAAATGTACATAATACGCTAGGTCAGTGACAGCATGTCGTAACAGCTTAATTTTAATCTACGTAGAGTCAACAAATAAACGTGGATAGGACTCCTAGCGTGCTGAGTTTTTTTATTTGCTGAGTGTCAACTTGAAAATGCCGATTAGGTAGGTACCTATCTTTTATACCTACGTATGTAGGTTCCTGATTATAAATACCTACATAGGTAAGCGTGAAAATATTCTCTGAAGATATTAGACTACAAAACAACAACAAAAAATCAATACATTCATTATGATATGATAAAAAAACCGGCCAAGTACGAGTCGGACTCGCGCACGAGGGTTCCGTAGAAAGATTTTAACGCTTTTCCCCAGTTTTTTAAGAATTCCAGTGTTAGCAGAGCCCTGCTCCTAAGCAAAATATACGCAGTGTGGGGTCAACTTATATTGGTCTGTGAAATCTACAGACAGACATAAAAATTTAAGATTTTGAGACTTTTCTGAGTAGTTGTGCTATAAGAGCTACCTTCATACCAAATTTCAAGTTTCTAGGACAACTGGTAGGATTTCCGATTTCGGCAATTTGTATGGAAATAGATTTTTTAATGACCGTATCTTTTGATTGCGTTGACTTAGAAGGTTGATTTTTTCACGGCTTAAAGAGACCGCAGGCTTGAGTATTTGATATTAATTTCAGCATGCTACCTCCACGCGTTCCAGAGAAAAACGGTCTTGACAGACAGACAGACGGACAACAAAGTGATCCTATAAGGGTTCCGTTTTTTCCTTTTGAGGTACGGAACCCTAAAAATACCGTATCTATATCTTATTTTAGTAGATAGCTATTCCTCGTCTGATATACTACAAATGTTCACGTAAACAAGCGGAAAATCAACGGTGATTGTTCGTAAATGGGTAGGTTTTAGGTATAGAACGAAAGTGATGTCGACCACATTGTTAGTGCTAGAGATCATAATAGAAACTAGCTAGAAGTGTAAATGCGCCGGGCCTTTGTTGCATTGCGGTAGCGCGGGCGCAGAATTTAGGTCGCGACAAGTGCACGCTGCATTTGCAAACGCGCCATACTCTACATTTACATCATGTAAGCTCAACGCGCATTTCCTAAATTACTTATGTAAAACGTTCGACACACATTCGTTTCTTCCAACATCTAAATTCCAAATTTCTAATATATTAATCGTCTGGTCAGTATACATTTGCCTTATTATCATACACGTATCCAATTGGAAACCTGTGATTTAAATGAGTTCGTAATGATTTCACAGAGATCATTTTGCGCTAAAATTACGCTAAATGAGTAAATTACTTGAGACGTTAGCATGCATTAATTTACATGAAAGTTCAGATGTAAATGGGGCAAAGTTTTTAATGATTTACTGCTGTTAATTAGGTACTTTTACTCTTAGTTTAGTTATACGTGGTAGTGAGCGCATCTGTTTGAAACACAAAGATTTTAGTCTTCCGAATTGCCTATTTCATTATTACAAAATGAAAAGCTAAGAAATACTTGGGGAGGCATTTCTGAGAGCAACGCGGTTAGCTTGGCCTTGTTTTTGCGAGAGGCAAAAAGGCTCGAACGAAAATACTTCAAAACAGTCTCTTTGTTCGGCATGTTTGTGTTCAAATGCCACTTGTATGTCAGAGTGTCACGCTTTTGCGATTACAGAAGGTTACCTATTCAGTGCGTAGGTATTTACTTGAACCCAAGATTGAAAATAATACAAATTGTTTAAAGTGTTTGATTTATTTCCTAAAACAGCTTTACCAAATAAGAGAAGGCATTACAAAACAAATGGAAGTTTTGCAAGCTCGCCTCGAGCTTTGAATCTACCAAGATTAAAGGCTGCCATGTTGTGCAATTGAAGGGTACACGGAAAGAACATGTTTAGTCACCTTACTTCGGTAACGTTTTCAGTTATCGCGATTTTAGAGTTTAGAACCACGTAATTATCCATATAACCTTCGTATACCTACATCTTTTTTTAAGAAATAAAAAAGACAAGTTACACAAATATTTGTATCTGTCATCATCATCAGCCTATTTACGTCCCACTGCTGGGCACAGGCCTCCTCTCGGCATGAGAGGGCTTGGGCTATAGTTCCCACGCGGGCCCAGTGCGGATTGGGAACTTCACACACACCATTGAATTGCTTCGCAGGATTGTGCAGGTTTCCTCACAATGTTTTTCCTTCACCGAAAAGCTCATGATAAATTACAAATGTGATTTCGCACATAAATTCCGAAAAACTCAGAGGTGGGGTTTGAACCCTCGACCCTCTGCTTCAGAGGCGATAGGTCAAACCACTAGGCTATCATGGCTATATTGGCTATTTGTATCTGTAACTGAGTGGTAACTTACAGTCTATTGAGTGCTCTACATTTTAAGATTAAGATCTCGTTTATGTTCTTTCCGTGTAGGTACCCTTAAATTACACAAGCACTTTTATTTTGATTTTAGCACAGGATTGGTCTGAGTGGAGAGCCTTGGGGGAGGCCTATGTCCAGCAGTGGACGTTTTTCGGACTGACATGGTGATGATGATGGTGACCCTTCAATTGACGTCATTCGTCTACTTACATCTAGTGTGCTAGTGAATTAAGAATTTAGAGCTCACTGCATTGCACGTACTTACCTATTACTTGTTTTTATAGAGTTTCAACGTAAAAACACATAAACATTGCCAAAACTCATTGGTGCCCAAAAGGCTGGCAGCGTTGCCTCGCTGAATAGGGTTGCTGCAATGATTCTTTGAGAGGGAAAACTGCCAGCCCTTTGGTCACAAGTTGCATCGACTAAGCGCTTTTGCAGAGCTCTGAAGTAAGTTTCTAAGCGCTGGGACCCCATGGACCCAAGGTTTCAAACCCGACAACAACAAAATTGTAGTTAACGTAGTAGGTACCTATAACATAGATTTTAAAATATATGTAGATAGATGACTAATTACCTGTAACTAACTTAACTATTACCAAACGTATATAGGTATGTTGCTGTTACACTTGTAGTCTTGGAAGTATGTCACTAAGAAAGCTTAGTTAATTTCAATTATTCTTAATATAAGTAATTGCTACAACCTATTTTTCGTTTGAGCGATATACCTACTAAATCAAAATGTTACTTGCTCAATAATAATTCGGTGTCAATGACAATAACATTTAGTTCAGCGTATCTGGGTACTAAACCAATGTGTAATGTCCAAAACGTAATTAGCATGTAATTAGGAAAACCTGATAGGTACTTACATAGAAAACAAAACCGGTCAAGATCGAGTCGGACTCACGCACCGAGGGTTCCAGCTTGTCACCATATACTTAGGTACTTACCTAATATTATTTGTGTCACTTTACATAACTACAGAATAAAGAATATTTGTATTTGTTTGTTGTACAGTTTTTTTTTAATGTAGGATAGACTGACAGTAGCACAGCGCCATGTCCGATAGGGTTCCTTTTTACCATTTTGGTACGAAACTCTAAAAACGACACGTTATTAAGTTAGTAGGCGTCAATCAAACGGGGCAAAAGTTCTCGGCAATATTTTATTACAGGCTTTTATGAAATTTTATCTATCTTGTTACATCAATTTTAGCATACCTGTACTAAGTAGGTAAGTAATTCTAAACTGGCAATTTTTAGGGTTCCGTATCTAAAAAGGAAAAAAAACGGAACCCTTATAGTATCACTTTGTTGTCCGCCTGTTTGTCTGTGTCCGTCTGTCAAGACCTTTTTTCTCTGGAACGCGTCTAGGTAGCATGCTGAAATTAATATCAAATACTCAAACCTGCGGTCCCTTGAAGCTGTGAAAAAATCAACCTTCTAAGTCAACGCAATCAAAAGATACAGTCATTAAAAAGGCTATTTCTATACAAATTGCCGAAATCCGAAAAACTAAAGGGTACTTCCAGTTGTCCTAGAAACTTGAAATTTGGTATGAAGGTAGCTCTTATAGCACAACTACTCAGAAAAGTCTCAAAATATTAAATTTTTATGTCTGTCTGTAGATTTCGCAGACCAATATAAGTTGATCCCACACTGCGTACATTTTGCTTAGGAGCAGGGCTTTGCTAACACTGGACTTCTTAAAACACTGGAGAAATGCACTTAAATCTTTCTACGGAACCCTCGTGCGCGAGTCGACTCGCACTTGGCCGGTTTTTTACTTTATAAATCTTACTTGGACGGTCACACTACAACCTATTATGATACCTATTAGCTGCAATATTCACTTCCCCGGCCAGTGAACTTATTATTTGTTTCAACAATAAGCTGGAAGTGTATTAGCTTACACAACCGAGTAAGTTAACATTATCTGATCTGACATTCAATTACTTCCAAGTTGAAGTATAATAGTGGGCTTGTTGACGCAACATAATCTCATGCAATTTCGTGCCGCTTTCCTGCCATTTGATAAATATAAGCAACCTAATGGGCTAATACAAATTCACTAACATTGAGTCCTGCACGTGATTCCGCTGTTTAATTGATCTACGTGACATTACTACAGACTAAAATACTTACTAGTTAATCTCTGTCCTGCAATATAGCCAAGGGCCATGACGACTTCTTACTTTGTAACATTTAAGTAAGTATTTAATATGCTTAGTCGTGGTTGATCGACTTTACTTAAGTTAGAACACGTGCATCATAGGTAGCATAGTTAACTTCACATCCACATTCCTGACACTGGAGAATAAATAGGTACAAATGCAGTGCTTACTTTAATAAGTTAAGTAGGTAGGTACGTGTGGGATATTATGTGGCTACCTTACCTCGACCTGACCACGAGGTTAAGCCCAATAGCCAATATGCCATACCTACAGTAATGGTAGGTTTAAATTAAAATAGTCGATTTTCCGGAAAAGTAAAAAAAAAGATTTACGTAAATCCAATCCACATATAGCATTATAATTAAGTATAGCAATGAAAAGCTTCCATCTTACATGTATCGCAGAAACATGCTCTACTTAACTTGTTACTTAATATCTCATCACTCTACATCGTTATTAGAGCTTAACTGTTCTCATTAAACATAATATTAAGTCGTTGATCTTTGACTGTTATGCTTCTTTAAGTGAGAATGCAAACCGTGGGTAAAACAATTAACCCAAAACAAAAATTTAAACTTAGGTAATCCTCAGCGCTTGCCAAATTGGTTCAAGTCTCTGAGCTTCAGGTGCATTAAAACCTTAGAAAAAAAACGTAAAATAATCCTCTAAAATAATGATAAATAAATAAAATAAAATAAAATGCGTTTATTTCGGACAACAGAAACTAAAGCCTAAAGTTTTATGGCCTAGCACTAAGCAGCAGAAATATGAAGTCGGTGCGGTGCGAGCGGAATATTGCTTAGTGCTAGGCCATAAAACTTTAGGCTTTATTTTCTGTTGTCCGAAATAAACGCATTTTATTTTATTTTATTTATTTATCATTATTTTAGAGGATTATTTTACGTTTTTTTTTCTAAGGTTTTTTTTTAAGGCGGTTTAACATTTTTGTTAAAAGGTTTTTATTTCACAATTTTACGTTGATTTAACATTTTCAGAATTATCCTCCATCTCCTAACCGTTAAGGAGTTGTACCTTCCATCATCTGCTCATCAACATAAGATGATGACTACCGGACGCAAATACTTGAATAGCCTTAGAAAATATATGAAACACATGATACGTGCCTATAAAATTTGAGGGTTGCCCTCGAATTCCCTGAGATCCCATCATCAGATCATGACTTGGTGACAGTGGGACCACCTCAGGAGTATACCCTTTCGAATAATTATTTAACATTTTCAGAATTATCCTCCAACTCCGAACCGTTAAGGAGTTGTACCTTCCATCATCAGCTCATCATCATGAGATGATGACTACCAGACGCAAATACTTGAATAACCTTAGAAAATATATGAGACACATAGTACGTGCCTGTAAAATTTGAGGGTTGCCCTCGATTTCCCTGGGATCCCATCATCAGATCATGACTTGGTGACAATGGGACCACCTCAGGAGTATACCCTTTCAAATAAAATAAAAATTGAAAATCGGTTTACAATTGACGGAGTAATCGATGAACATACATAAAAAAAAAATGGATACAGTGGAACGTAGAACCTCCTCCTTTTTTTTAAGTCGGTTAAAAATAGCTTGCCTTAATTGGTCGCCAAACTGCTATTGTACTACTCACTTTGGGTTGTGCTATCTAGCTGCATATATAGGTACCTACCAGTTACCAGTATTGCATGTTCGTCACACGTCGTATTGTACGCATTACAAAACGAGACGAAGCGCGTCATTCAATCCCGGCTCGTAATTGCATCAAGCAGAGTGGCAAGCACAAAATTTGTTCTATACAGGTTCTATTATAGTATTCTCGTCCAAAATCGGTCCAATTGTCCGCTAATTGGCTACGGACGTCACGATTTTTGAGCAATCCGTCATGAAAGGAGACTATTTATTATTCACTTGTTTTGTTAGTGTGACGTAGCTAAGTAATGTAATGTTGTGAAAAATAAATTGCCCTTATTAGTATTTTAAATAGTACTAAAAAGAAAAAATGTTTAACTCGCAAAGGCCGTTTAAAATCGTAAAGGCTGTATAATAAAGGGTGAAAGTTTGATACAATATTATCATGCTTAGCTTCTAAGTTCTTCTAAATTATGGCAATTTTTCACATAGACTAAAAATGTCGTACAGTTACGCAATCAATAATGCGGAGATATTTCCCGATATAAACGGTGTTCATTCATTTCTTCCTAAAATGTACCGAGCAAAATACAGCCTAGTTCAAGCTTGGCATTTGCTTCATTTTATATTCTTATGAGATATTCGATCGGCCAGTTGGCCTCTTGTTGGTCGGGTGGTATCGCTGTTTGGTTTGACAACCAAGCTAAGATTAGATTTACCACCTAAGTCAAAATGTTTTGAACTGCGTTAATTGTTTGCGCGTCGCTTAACTGTTGGCACTATAATTATATTTCACTTGGCTATTTTTATTTATTAGGTACCTAGGTACTTAATTAAGTTTTATTAGGAAATCTTCATGTGCCTATTTTAACTTCGTATTTAAGTAGGTATAGGTAAATCGGTATCCTAAAAACTAGTGTACTGAGTGTGTATACCTTGACAGCAGAGAGCACTTAGTCATTCCTACCATTTTATCCTTCAGCTGGGTTATGGCTGGACGCAGCAGCGGCGCTGCCGCGCGCACCGGCCCCCGGAGTCGACCATGTCGGTGAGCAGCGACATCCGCTTCACGCGGCGCAAGCTCAGCCGACCCTGCCGCGGCTGCTGCGCCGCGCTGGCGGCCCTGCTGGTGCTGCTGCTGCTGGCTGCCGTCGCCGTCTATCTTGGACGTTGGTATTTTTCCATATTGACTGAATAAATGCTGGGGCGGGATATGCGGTGAAGCACCGTAGAAGTAAATTACGTATTACTTTGTACAAATTAATGTTATTGTGTTATCATAGGTAAGCTTATGCTCAAAAAAAGTTCAAATTTATCAAAAACTAGGGATTATTTAAAATCTCGTGCTTATTTTTATGGTTTTGAATTACTTAGGTATTATTTAATTTAATCATGAAGCTTTATTTCCCAGCGCCTTGCTTTCTAAATTTACCTTGTGCTTTGAGGACGTAGTATCAGGTTCGAAGTGGGTTCGAAGGACCACAGTTATCAATTTAAATACTTCCAATGTTCTTTTAAGTCACCTAAGACTTTTACCATAGTCGAGGTTGGAAGATTAGATAGGTACCCACACTAATACATGTGTATGCACGTACCTAACAATTAGAGGTAATTCAAAGGTAATACGAATACTTATATTGCGTCATGCAAAAAGATGTCCAACAAAGCAAACTTGCAGTTGATAAGACTTCAGCTAAACTTTATTAATAAGTAAGAGCTTAGGTGACACTTGGCCGCTGAGTAGATCTGTTCCATTGATAAATAAAAGAACTGTGAGGTCGTCGCTTTATCGCTTAATTGAGGAGCAAAACGAAGTAGCATAATGATTGTGACAATAAGTAATTAATTAGTCACAAGCTTCATGGGCCGTAAGTTCATTCAGCCTATGACTTCATTCTATCGATGTCGATAGTTTCTGTCGTTTCTTTGTTAGTAAACAGTAGATGTCAGTGGTGATATCTGGCTGATGGCGGAGGCGGGACACAGCGCCCGTCACTGCGGAACGCAAAGGCCGGCGGGTCCGCTCGCGCTCGGTGCGAATGGCCTTGCGCCCGCGACAAGTGGACTGTATTGTATTTGAAGCGTTCAATGATGCATTCATCACGATCACAGATAAACAAATAATTACTAAGTACCTACAACAGTTTCTATCAAAAAACAATGCAGTTCTCATATTCAGCAAACAGTCTTAGCCCACGATCGTAAGTAGGGCGCTTATATAATGTCCCCATTTAATAGCAGATGCTGAAACGACACAATCTCGAAACACGTACGCCCCTTAAAATTTTATTACACACCTGAACATGACTACCTAAGTACTATTTAAATATCTATGTTTACCTTTATACTCTTTACAGACATGTACCTGTTTGGCGATCCTCTAAACCGGCAAACATTCCGAGGTTCGTTTGTGACGTCCTCCTGGGAGGCGGCGGGCGGGGGGGAGGGGGAGGACGCCGTGCCCAGCGGCAATCACACGCGGGAAGGGCTCACGCGACTGGCGCTCTACGACCTCTACCGGAATTCTGAACTCAGATCCTGTTTTGTGTCAGCGGATATACTCGCCTTAGACAGGTATTCAACATTGTGAAACTGTATATTTACTATTACTGAATAGGTAGGTACCTAAGGTAACTACATGACGTTTATGAAGTAGGTACAGTACATACCTAATCGTAGAACCATGTAATTATGTAGATGGCAAGTATGTAGGTTCCGAGTTCTCATAAGATAGGTATGTAGATTATCTAATGTTAGGCACCGTCGTCTACATAAATGCAGTAAAATATTTTTTCATCTCTCATACTCGGAAAGTGAGGCATATCTTATCTAACATACGGGAGGAAAGTTATGCATGTCTCCCATAGGGAGTAAAAAAAAAAAAGCGCTGGATGGATGGCAATGACTATGACCTATTCAGCCTATACAGTCTAAGGCACAATTCTTATGTTTTTATTATTTTTCATTATTGTTGGCTAATATAAAAAAAACATGCTTAGATACCCAATAATTATTAATACTTAATATAATAATTATTATACCATTAACGTAGTTTCTTTCTGAATAAATTACACTTAAACGAAAAAAAAATACGAAAAAAGCAGTTTGCATTAATAAAAAAAAAACACTTGTTAAATGGCAATGGTATTGTCAGTGCAGCCCATAGAGTCAAACTATTTGTTTCAATTTTAACATTGTAACTTACTTGTTTTACAAAAAATGTCTACTAAAATACATACTGTTATAAATGAATAGGTATTGTCTAACTGCTTGATTGAATTTATAAAGTAAAGTGGTTCTTTAATAAAATCTATTAAATCAATTATTCTGGCCAGCGATTAATTTAGAAAAAAAACGCTTAAAAAAGCGTGAAATTGGCGCGAAAGCATTGTTTGTCTTTTGTTCTCTGTGGTCGCGGAGGAGAAAATCAATATTTTTTTTATATAAATATTTTTCTTAAAGATTTATGATTTTTTTACTTTCCTTATAGTCGAGATGAAAAGCAGGGTGTTTAACTCTCGGAAAACGCCAATTTCAAACTCTAATTATTATATTATTAAATATCTCTTTAGAAATTGGTCCTTTTTTCCTCCCTCTTTGAACAATAGTAGTCTGTTCGTTACCGCTAGCAATGAAATATTATACCTAAATCGTGATGTCTGGTGGACGCTTGCGAAGTAAAATCTGAGTTATTTTGTCACAGCTGCGGTAAGCAGCATGAGCAAGAGTTACCTACCTACTGATTAATTTTCCAGTGAATGGGTTTGAGAAAAACTGCTTGTTTGTGATTGATTGAAATAAGACATTACGTAAATACAGGAAGGTGTTTAACGTCGGCGTTCAAACGTTCAAAATACATCATCTATTCTATTAGGCGATATGGTTGTTTACAGAGAAAGTCCAACTTTCTTGTGATCTCGACGAGGTCGGATCGAGCGTGCAACACTGTTGTAAATTGTAAACAAGCAATGCACGTATCAAGTCGAACTTTTTCTTAATAAGCGTAAAGTTTCTTTATGTGAGTATCATTATTTTCTTATATTTGTTGTAATTCATGAAAAATGTTACTCTTAGATTGTTAAAATAGGATTAGATTTCGCTTTCCCTCATGTTATTGAGTTAGGTATAACATGAAACGACGTGAGAAAATATTGTTGTGTCTCACACACACGCAGCGCGACTTTCAGTCCCATAAAATACCTAGAAGCATAAAATGAACTGCAAGAAGTATTATGTTATGGCTTAATTGTCCTGCTCGTAAGTCCTGTCTGTATATATAGCATCTTAAACGAAAATGGGGGAGGGATAGGAATTTGGGAGGAATATTTCAAAAAAAACATGAAATGAGGTACATTCCTAAGAAGTTCAAACAAGTAAGAAAACCAAGTTAGATTATTGTTCATTATTTCGCATGGAAAATTATATCGCATGGATGCTGAATAAATGCAGCAGTAACATGATTACAAGCTGGAAATAAGGGGTCTTTACTTTGGCTATGTTTTTTTCAACATTTTTATGTCTTTAATTTCGATTTCGAGGAAAACTTTCTCATGTCTAGCAGATTAGGTATGATATACTTAGGTGTTTTTAACCGACTTCAAAATAGGAGGAGGTTCTACGTTCCACTGTATGTATTTTTTTTATATGTATGTACATCGATTACTCCGTCAATTGTAGACCGATTTTCAAAATTCTTTTTTTATTCGAAAGGGTATACTCCTGAGGTGGTCCCATTGCCACCAACTCATGATCTGTTGATGCGATCCCAGGGAAATCGAGGGCAACCCTCAAATTTTACAGGCACGTACTATGTGTTTCAAATATTTTCTAAGGCTATTTAAGTATTTGCGTCTGGTAGTCATCATCTCATGTTGATGAGCTGATGATGGAAGGTACAACTCCTTAACGGCTAGGAGTTGGAGGATAATTCTCAAAATGTTAAATCAACGTAAAATTGTGAAATAAAAATCTTTTAACAAAAAAGAAAAAACCGCCTTCAAAAAAAAACCCTAGAAAAGAAACGTAAAATAATCCTCTAAAATAACGATAAATAAATAAAATGAAATAAAATGCGCTTATTTCCGACAACAGAAACTAAAGCCTAAAGTTTTATGGCCTAGCACTAAGCAGCAGAAATATGAAGTCGGTGCTTCATTCAAGGAATATTCCGCTCGCACCGCACCGACTTCATATTTCTGCTGCTTAGTGCTAGGCCATAAAACAGGCTTTAGTTTCTGTTGTCAGAAATAAGCGCATTTTATTTCATTTTATATAGATATCGTTATTTTAGAGGATTATTTTACGTTTTTTTTCTAGGGTTTTTTTTTCTGATAGGAAAATTGTAACTTTATAATGTACTTACTACATACACTCAAGAGCAAAAAAAACGGGTCACTTTGTATGGAGTTGTTCATACAAAGTGACCCCATTTTTATTGCTCTTGAGTATATAACATAGTTACAAAACTAGTCATTTCAAAATAGTTTACAAACGTGGAGCGTTAAAATAATACGAGTACTGGTATAACAATACAACTAGGCATAGGATGCCTCTATCACTCAATATTGTTGTGGTACAAAAGTTTCATGAGTGTTATTCATTAGCAGAGCCATGCCTGTAATGTCAGTTCAGTCACAGAATACCTACATATATAGTGTCGATCGGGCTCCTACACGCGAATTTATAGCCTTACGATACGATA
Source organism: Clepsis dumicolana (assembly GCA_963691665.1). NCBI lineage: Eukaryota > Metazoa > Arthropoda > Insecta > Lepidoptera > Tortricidae > Clepsis > Clepsis dumicolana. The sequence goes on from OY829509.1 coordinate 10,657,825, forward strand.
GAATATTCCTTCTTAACTGGAAGCTAAGTTAAGCAATGGTTGCAAAATGCTTTCACATTAAAAAACTCATTGAAATCGGTCAATTCGTTCGGCCTCTAATAAGAGAGTCGAAACAAAACAAAGTCTTCGAACGTGACAAACGTACATTTTCACGCCCCTTTTCAGACTAATTTTATCGGAACCGCAGATTTACATTATCATGATACTCGGGACTTAATCGCGTAAAAAACTTTTATATTTAAATTTGAATTTAAATACCTCGACGTTTCGGACGCGACGTTGCGTCCATGGTCTCGAAGGGACTGAAAAGGCGGGTATCAACATCTCCTAGCTGCACGGGTTCCTCGAACTACCCGCACTTGGTCTTTTTTATTAGTTTTTTCACCAGGGTTGCCACCAGTCCGACACACAACACTCACAACATCCGGCGATTTATGAGACGATATTTGATGACGCTTACACATACTGATTACCGGATTCCACGAAGATGAAAGCTTGAAACCATCCCACCGGTTGAAATTACTATGTTTCCTGATTTCAACTGCTTCACGTACAATTCTACTATAAAAATGCCGCTCAGTAGAGAGGATCGTGGGGTTATGAAGCTCAATCCAGTGGTTTGGTCCTGATTCCAGTAAATGTTCGGCAATAGCGGACTTGTTCACCTGACGATTCTTGACAGCTGCGATGTGCTCCTTGACTCTTTCAGCTATGGTGCGCTTCGTCTGCCCTATATAAGAGCTCCCACAACTGCAGTCGATCTTGTAAACGCCCGGTGATTGGAAAGGTACAACATCTTTTGGTGATCTGACATGGCTCGTGATCTTGGATAGCGGCGTATACACAGTTTTTATAGAGTACTTGCCTAGTTACAAGATCGACTGCAGTT
>OY829509.1:10658913-10908043 GCA_963691665.1 Clepsis dumicolana
CTCGACGTTTCGGACGCGACGTTGCGTCCGAAACGTCGAGGTATTTAAATTCAAATTTAAATATAAAAGTTTTTTACGCGATTAAGTCCCGAGTATCATGATAATGTGTGAAAATCGCGATAGTTTAAATCAATACCGCAGATTTAATTTAGTAGAAACAGCTAAAATACATAAACATTCGTAGGTTAAATGGGAATGTATTAATAAGCATATGGTTAATGTTATTAAATTAGTACTTACAGTTTTCGGTTATTTGGGACACAATGCTTGAGTTGTGTTAGAAAAATACCGTTCTACGGTAACGAACGCCTAATACGCGATGAGTTCAGCAGACCAATTGCAGCGTTTATGGCCACTTACAAAACTACAAAAGATCTGCAATCGCGTGTGAGTGAGAGAGGGCCTTAGTTTAATTAAAGGTACGATTATGGGCTTTAGGTAGGTTGAGTAGGAACAGGAACTAACGAAATATACTTACATACTTAGGCAAGTTCTTAGTGTGATATTGATACGAGAAAGTTTATACGTGTCCCGTTTGGAAGCTTTGTGTTTTCTATGTATGACACGTCGTTGAAATACAGTGAAGGCCGATCCACAAGCGTTCACGCGGGGCTTCCCACGCAGACCTTTTCTTTACGTGGCTTGAATTCTTAACTAAATGAAACCACACGGAAAATAAGAAATAGCTGATCCGTGTGGCGCATTCGCCACAAGACAACTTGTGTTGAATGGTTAATGAATTTTGCTGAAGTTATAGTCTCTGTTACACTAACTAATTATAAATGGCCAATTGTAAAAAGTGCATGACTGAACTGTTATTCAACATACAATGACAATGCAAAGAAAAATTCGTTAAGCAGCTGGATAACGAATTTTTTTTTTTTTTTTTTTTTTTTTTTTTTTTCTTTGCATTGTCATTGTATGTTGAATTTCATTCTATGAATGTTTCATAAAAATAAAAACAAGAATAATCAATAAATCGATTATTTTCATTGATTCAGAAAATAGCTCCATCTCTTGCCACTAATGCGTAACTGTAGAAGTTCCGTAGTGGGTGAGCTGCTTGATTAAGCTACTCATAGATGGCGCTGAGGAGAGATCTTCCAAATAAAATATGACACAAGGCATTGAAAAATTCGTTAGGTACACCAACGTAAGTATAGCTTAATTGGTGGAGCGTGGTACGGATTACCGAGGTTGCTGGTACATGTCCAGCTGCTTAACGAATTTTTCTTTGCATTGTCATTGTATGTTGAATTTCATTCTATGAATGTTTCATAAAAATAAAAACAAGAATAATCAATAAATCGATTATTTTCATTGAACTGTTATTACCTATGTCCGTCCCCGAGCCACTTGCTTTAGCCGTACACGTGTTCTGGTCTGTAATTTTATAGTGTATAGCGGGCAGCCTGATATGATAATATTCACTTACTTTACCATATCCTAACATAACTTAAAAAAAACAATATTACCCTTACAGTGCTGACGAAGGCATGCGCGTTCATTTCGAGATATCGTTCGAGCCGATCTTCACGGCCGTGAGCACGGCAGAGGTGTCAAGCGTGCTCACGCGCGCAATGACCACACCTGACAGCTACTTCAACACGACTGTAGTGCCAGACTCTCTGCATATCGAGGTAAGGAGTTGACTGGGTGTAGGTACTGGGCCCATAACCTACTTAATAATAATGAATAAGGATTGATTGTTATTTTCCGCATTACCTACTATACATGAACTGCAAACAAGTAATTCGGTGTTATCAACAACTTTCACAATTTGCTGGTCCGAAAAAATCCACGATCATTTGACACAAAATAAAATCCACAAACAAGTAAATTCCAAAAAATCAACTTTAATTTCCACTCAAAATTTCAAGTAACCAATAAAAATACATCTACGTATAGAAACAATTTTGCCGTAAATTGTTACCGACGTTTATCCTACCATGCCAAAATAGTTTGGTTGTTGCGTCACCGCCTCTACCGTATAAAACCGCACCAATACATCACGACTTTTTTAAGAGTAATCAGACTAATATGCGAGTCATTACGACTACGACCACTAACGGTTTTTCGTTGCGTAATTTGCAGGAAAGTATCGTGATATCGTCGCAAGCGTTGCAAGAAACCGACGCGACACTTGTGGACATGCCCACCACGGAACCAGTGACGATAGATACGGTTGAAGAAGTGAGAGAGTGTGCGCTTGTCTCCCTTCCGCTCTGCTCGCATCTACCCTACAATGTGACGACATATCCCAACCTTGTGGGTCATCAGAATAGGGAGGCCCTGCTCAAAGATCTGGTTGCGTTCAGAGAGCTATTGGACGCAGAATGCTCACATCTAGCGCAGGTAAATACTAATTAGCTACTTACCCACCTATTCTGAAGATCACTATAGACACAACTAGCATTTTCGTAGTAGTATCTGAAAGAGCTAATAAAAGTGTGTTTACAATTATGATAGACAATGGGAGTGGACATACATATTATCAAGGAAGTGTGATAAATAAATAGCACTTTACTTTGATTTTCTGAAATGACACTAACATATTTCTGAAGATTGTGTTGTGTGTACTTGTATTATTATGTATTCTGTGATAATACTAGCCTATGCCCGTCGGTTTTGCCCCTATTAAATAGTAAGAAATAGGCTAACTTGTATGTATACATACCCATATTATTTATAATAGGTAAATTCAAATTCGGTACTTTCTATAGATCAGAACAAACAAGTTCTGAACATAGACAATTAAGTAGGTAAGTATACTGAAATTAGCAAAACAAGTGGTCTAGATAGCGGTCATTGACAAGCTTAATGAAAACTTGACTAATCAAATAACTTGCAGTAACAATTTTTAGGAAACAATTTTAAGTTTGTTCGTTTTGTGCCATATTGTTTACAATAAGTAATTTGACTAAATAAAATAAATGTTACGGGAGAGGGTTTTTAATCGGAGAACTCTTTAAAATATCACTTTGATTGTTCCTATTCCGATCAACATGGTTAATAAATTAGTTGGGAACTTTTTCCGGTATATCTATATAATGTATGTTTTTTAGGACTTCGTGTGCCAAATACTGCAGCCCCGTTGCCAGCAGTCGCGGCTAGTGGCGCCGTGCCGGGCGTATTGCCGCGCTTTTCACGCCGGCTGCGGCGCCCGGCTGCCGGAGCGACTGCGCCCGCACTTCGATTGCGCGCGGTTCCCGGATTACTTTGGACCGGGCTCCTGTGCACCTGAACCGGGTAGGTTTTGTGTGACAATTGGAGATTTTTTTTAAAGTTTGTTACATTCTAAATCTAAAACGATTAAATGTTTGCATTGGCTGTTGAAGATTCTGAATCGAAGTCCGATTTGAAGTGGCTTAATAATGAAAAAAAAAAAACTAATAATTAAATAAATAAATACCACGGGACAATTTGACACCAATTGACCTAGTCCCAAACTAGGCAAAGCCTGTACTATGGGTACTAGACAACGGATAAACATACTTATATAGATAAATACATACTTATATACATATTGAACATCCAAGACCCGAGAACAAACATTCATATTCATCATACAAACATCTGCCCCGACCGGGATTTGAACCCGGGACCTCAAGCTTCATAGTAGGTAGGTAAGGTACGTAAAACACGATAACATGGCCCGCCACACAAAAATTCAAAACGCTTTTAAGTACCTAATGCATTTGTGAAAGCATTTGGACGCCATTCCAGAATATTTTGGCCCCACCGGGCCATCAGTCCTGCGAGCAATATGCCGTGAATATGTCCCGCCCACTGCCACTTAAGTTTCGCAATTCTTCGGGAAATGTCTAGATATGTGGACTTGGCGTCCGCGAACCGGGAGACGAGCAGTAGTAGGCCTCCAACAAAATGGAGCGACGACCTGGTAGAGATTGCGGGGTCGCGGGATCGCGGTGGATACGGAAAGCGCAAGACCGGTCTGAGTGGAGAGCCTTGGGAGAGGCCTTATGTCCAGCAGTGGACGTCTTTCGGCTGACATGATGATGATGATGAGATGATGTTAGGCTGTATACATATATATTCAGCCCCACTAGTACGCTAAAATTTAAACAAATATAGATATATATATATAGCGATAAAATATGTCATGAGTCTTCACCCAAATATTTTATTCGTAGACATAAGTATATTTGTCTAAATTTTAGCGTACTAGAGAGGCTGAATGCCTTAATTTTACAGATTGCCGCGGCGGGCTGCAGCGGTTAGCGCTCTCGCGGCGCTCGTGCGACGGTGTGCCGGACTGCGCAGACGCGGCGGACGAGCGCGGCTGCGCGCACTGCATGGCGGCCGGCGGCGGCGCGCTGCGCTGCGCGCTGCAACCGCGCTGTCTGCCGCTACACTTGCGCTGTGATGGCACGCCAGACTGCCCTGATGGCTCTGATGAAACTGGATGCTGTTAGTATACATATACTAGGTACGATAACATGGCCCGCCCCTCCAAAATTCAAAACGCTTTTAATGCATTTGTGAAAGTATTTATATATCACCACCAAGACTCCCAAAGCATGTGTGCGTGCTAAGACAGCCGTCAAACAAGAACAAATACTACAAGGTACACACTCTTTCCTAAGGATGTGACTAAACACATTGAAATAGTAATTTGGAGGGGCGTGCCATATTATCATAGTTTATCTCTATATCTACATGTGACTTAGGTTTTGAAAAAAAGTTCCTTTAGATATTGTAGCTTTATTAGTGTCCAAAGACCTCCATTTCCTATGTTTTTAGATAGGTAGACAGGTATGAATCTTCTCATAATCTCCAGCCTATGTAGGTACGTCCCACTGCTGGGCACAGGCCTTCTCTCATAATAAGAGGGCTTGAAATATTATAAACTTCCATTCCATTGAAAACTTCACACACACCACGCAATAACGCATCTAAAAGTGTAATCTCGTGGCATTTTACGGTTACGAGAATCGCGGAGAGGTCAATTTTATCGTGGTCCATTGAGCAGGATAAAAATCTGTATCAATATAAAATTAATATTTATTACAATCCAATTAACAACTTTTAACCAACTTTTTATACATCAAGAGCTGAAGAGCCAGTAATCACAATATTATTTCTTCTTAGTATGGGTGTCTCGTTCCCTGGCCTCCTGGAAGCGCGAAACAGGCGAAGCGACGCTGGGCGCCGTGCGCGCACGCGCCGGCTTCGCGGTGTGGGCGGAGCGCGGGCGCTCCGGCAAGCTGTGCGCGGCGCCCTACGAGCACGACCGTCGGGCGCTTGCCAGCGTCGGGGCTTCGCTATGCAAGGCGATGACTTTTAAGTAAGAAAAACAATAATTCACTTCTATCCTGCCGGGCCGATGGAATGAATGTTTGGGTATTTAAGTGCTGAATACCTTGCGGATACGTATAATCTATATTACACTTCGTTAATACCTAATAAAAAATAAGGTTACATCAAATTAACCAAAGATCAATCTAACGTTCCAGGGGTGTAGTGACTACAGAGGCAGTCCCAGACACCGAAGCAGATTTTGAGAATCTGGATACAGATTTGAAGAGAGATCAGCATGAATACGTCGAAGTTGTGGATCCGTTTGCACCAGAAATCTCGTTTTTAAAAAGCGAGTGCCCAGAAAAGAAAGTTATCAGAGTTATCTGTGATCAATTGGGTAAGCATATTTGTTTCGTTCACCCACGCCGCAGTATATGAAACCGACAGAAGACAAACGACTTGAAACAGAACGCTTTTAAGTGTTAATTAAGTAGGCCACTCATGAACGTAGGTATATAAGTACTCGTAATAGCTTGAACATTAAAGAGGTACCCGACCCGACGTTTAAAGATGCAACTGGCACGGATACGAACGTTGAATATTGCGTGAAGATTATATGCTATTCGGATCCTTTTAATTACCTTAGGTACCTAATTAGGTGTATATCTACTCGTAGGTGTTCGTCCGTGATAGCTCTCTTAACGATGTTCCCTTGTTTGTGTAACTCCAGAATGCGGGCTACCGTCGGCCCGCGGCGGCGAGGCGGCGGGCGGCGTGGCGGGGCTGCCGCGGGCGGCGCGGCCGGGCGACTGGCCGTGGGCCGCGGCGCTGCTGCGCGCGCACACGCACGCCTGCGACGCCGCGCTCGTGCACCCCGCCTGGCTCATCACCACCGCTTCCTGCTTCCAAGTGAGTGCACGTGCTGGTAGAACATGTGAACTCACCTTACGCAATCTTCGGAATGTTTAATCACAATCATTATTCTGACTAGTGCAAAATGAGTGCAAACGATGATAAGTAGGTAGTTTTTAAATGCAAAAGATTTTCTGTCACGTTGATTCGAACTCGCATATGTCATGTAATCAGGGCCATCGTAGTGAAATAAAACGGATCACTCGCGTATACATATATAAGTCAAGTTTAGCTCGACTGTTTCGGACTAATTCGTAGTCCTTCCTCTGGGAGCGCACGATCCAGCGGCAGCGAGCCGCAAACTACGCGCCGCGGCTTTGCTCGCGCGACTACTGCATGCACGTGAGTGATCCGTTTTATTTCACTATGATTGAGTCTTACGGTAGTTTCATGTTAAAAAATCGTTTTTGTGCTCACAAGCCTCACCAGTTGGCACCACTGTCGCTTGAGGTTCTGAAGTATGGTTGTGAATGTTTGCTATTATGGCCATTTACGTTTAAACCATGTTTAAGTAATACTTCTCCCTAGTGACCCATTTCGATTGATCCGCTGTATATGTTCGTACATCAATGGGTATTCGCCTTCTTTTCGCTAAAACAAACTTATACAGAACCATACTCCACTGTAATCGTATTGTCCACAGGGCCAACCGAAAGCCGAATGGACGGCTAGACTAGGAACAGTGCGAGTCCAGAGCACGACTCCGTGGCAGCAGGAGCGACGGGTGGTCGGCATGGTCCGTTCCCCGGTGGAAGGCAGCATGCTCGCACTCGTGAGACTAGAAGAACCCGTAGAGATGACCGACTTTGTACGTCCAGCATGTCTACCAATGGATGGCATGGGCATAGAGGATTATGAGGTCTGCAACTCGCTGGGTTGGACGCGGAACAGGGATCAATTGCAGAGGATCCATGTGGTCGCGAGTCCGATGCACAACTGTGAGAACGTGAGCATCGCGACTGTCAACGGCATCTGCGCCGAGCCCCTGTATAACCAAGATGATTGTGATGTAAGTTGACTCTAAATATCACTTCGCAGCTTCCGTACTCGTAGTACCACTCAGACCGTTAATACTTTATACAAGCTAGCTCTACTCTTTCGAAATGTTTTTTTTTAACTAGCCCTTTAAGGAATATACAGAAGGACCCAAAACGTTACTTCATCTTTTCACAGGAGGAGGAATATGCAGGCAGTTCAATGATGTGTTTCGACAAGCAAAGTAAACACTGGTCACTGATGGGGGTAAGCGGTTGGCGCATCGCCTGTTCCAAAATCGGGCTCGGGCGACCGCGCATCTACGACTCGGTCACGTCACATGTAGACTGGATCAGAAGAACAATTGCCAACTCTGCGAGGTGACCTAAACGAGGTGCCGAGAGGGAAGTCAAAGGGTTTAGATGTGTACAATTGTTGTTTGAATTGTGTCATTTGTGTGTAGGTATTGTTAAGTTTGAGCTTGAAATGTGAGTAAATAGTAAATAAACAACATAGGTAGGTTAGGATTACTAGGCTGCCGATTTTTCATAGCTTATCTATGTATAAGATATTTTGAAAAACATAGTAACCATACAAACAAAACATTAAAATAATAATTTATGGACTCAATGGGTCACTTAAATCAAGCCAACAGTGTTATACTATTTTGAAATTTTATTGTATTGTTATTTAAGGTACAAATGTCTTTAGACATATTTTGTTTAGGTTAGTATTAATTTATTATGTATGAAATGTACAATGGTGAATAATTTTTAATTGACTGTAAATAATGTTTGATATAGTAAAAGACCAAATTTGTAATAAATTTTCTCAAATATATTGTGTATACTATTTCATTTCATATGTTTGTTCATATCCACTAAACTTGCAGATAATGGAGCTAGATGGAACTACAGTAATTCTGTGATATTGTAGCAAGTTCAATAAACATTACTACACTTTTATCAACATACAATTCAAGTGTTGAGGTGGTGTCATTTTCCAAAAATGAGAGACAAGCAACTGGCCTATGATTGGTAGAAATTGACAGATAGACCTCATGAACTATAAACAATTTGCTCACCCACGACCACACATGAAAAAAAAATAGCTATGTCTGTGCGACAAATGTATAGTGTAGTGTTGATTCCTGTAGCAGTGGAGGTGATGCATGGAAACATACATTTGCCGCACAGACATTGCTATTTTTCATGTGTGGTCTCAGCCATTACAGGTGAGGAAATGAATTTATTTTTGACCTCCGCAAAGTAATACCTGATTCAATCAATGAGTCAAATATCCACTCAATTTCCACCAATCATAGGCCAGTAGCTTGTTTCTCAATGGTGGAGAATGACAGATAGGCCTCATTCCACACTAGCGATCCTAGCAGCTTTTTGACTTGCGATAACCCTTATAAGACGACTTGTGTCAACCTTCACAACCTTGACATATTTGTAGTGCCTGATTTAAAGTTCACTCAAAAGTTAGAGACTAAAGTGACTTATTTGGACAACCCAGTTCTCAAAGTTAAAGAACAGGTGATCTATGGAGAAATTAAACATGCAAGTACTATGTCATAACATGATTTTTACAAAATAAACTGTTTGCTAAAAATTACACAATTCTCAAAGCATTTAAATGTCAAGGTTCACTTTAAAACACCCTCATCTTGCAGTTCCTTCCTTATCGTCTCTTGAACATTGCTCGGTAAGTTCTTCATCTCTCTATTAATGTATTCGTTCAAGTCTTGCAGCGGCTTGTAGTACTGGTGCACGAGCTGCGAACCCGCCAGCATAGAGAACATAGCTGCGGCCGAGAATGAGATGTACTGGCCCCACGTCACTCCGGCAGGCATTTCAAACAGATGAATATTTCCTAATTTTATCTTCAACAATATCGTGAGCCTGTCTCTTCTTAAAAGTATGGTAAAAGTTCACTTGTCCAACTTTCCAATTGATCATAGAAAACTCCAAAGATGCGCCGAGAACGAAAAATAATGGCAAAAACCTATACATGCCAAACGTCTTTTTTCCAGGCCATCTATTTACTAATTTATGTACCCAGCCAATTTTCATTTCAGTTTATGAAACTATCCCAATCCCATACAACTAAATGCTTGCATTGCATAATATTAATCATAACCTATAACCTAAACTATTTGAGTTGAATGTCAAACTTGACGGTTTTTTTTTATATCACCCCATAAGGGATAAGCAAAGGAAACTAATTCCATACAGCCATTCCATATGTGTTGTATTTTGTTAATTTTCTGTGAATTAAAGTCCACCCTATATTACTCTATGGTCCACCCACAGTAGGCTTGAGTCGGCCGCGAACTAAGAACTGTTAGGAATGAATTCCCATCGCGGACCGAAAGGAACTAAATCCTTTCGCACGATCTGAATCGGTCTTCGGTCCTTTAGTTCAGTAAGTAGAGGAGTGGTTGAGCTGAGCGGAAGAGCGGAACGGAGCGGGAGCGCGCGAGAGCGAGTGACCGACTGGAGCGACCGAGTAGGGCAACGCAGCGCGGAACTACTGAACTAAAGGAACTAAAGTAACGAACTAGTTCCTTCCACCGATTGAACGAGATCGAAGCGTTCCCTTTAAAAAGCGAGCAGGCACAACTCTAACCCACAGTAGTCGTCAGTCTGTCCACCCTGTCAGCTCCAAGGAACTTATAAGTACTTCGGACCCATGTGGGACCAAGGTGGGACTATTACATTTCGGTACTGCCATTTAAATTTAATGTGTAATCGGCCGTGAGATTTGGCGGGAAACCGATGAGAGTGGTTCGTGTCGTTTTGAATTTTAGTTTGCTTAATGTTGTTTGGTGGATAAGAAAGATAGTGTATTATACAACAAATTAACGTGACAGTGCCCAGCAAATGAAGAATTCAAGTGAAAACGCGTACTTATTCCCTGTTTGTGACCTCCAAGTACCCGCCAGCTGCTGCTCGCCGTAAAGTACACTATCGCTGTACTATACGGAAGCATAGCAGCTGACAGGACTTGACTAGTCAGTAGAGTCTGTCAAGCGAGTCGTGTCCCTAGAAAACGGCGGCAAATTCAAAAATCTTTGAGGTGTCAACACTGAAAGAACGCCGAATTAATGTTTTTGACACTTGAATTTTAAGAGACCTGCTATACGTTTTTTAAATTGTAATTTAGATTGTACAGTCGACTACAAACAGATGTATCCACTTTTTCACATCATTGCTTTATAATAAGATCTAAAAGTGGATACATCTCTTTGTACAAGTATGCAAAATACCGACATAATTTACCTACATCCGCGACTTCGTCCGCATGTTATTTAGTTGTATTATAACTCAGTATACGTGCACTTTGTCAGTGGAAAAAGCCGCAAATAATTTTTTTCTATGGGGAGTCACACCTTCATTTTTTAAATTTTCTGGCTTTTACTACTGACAAAGCCAAAGTATAAGTAAATTAAAGTACATTTTGATTTAAGTATTTATTAGTCTGAATCAGAATCTAGAAATTCAATGTCTTCATAAGAGAAATCACTGTCAGCATCATCATTACGTAGAGAAATAATAAAGGGTTCCAATTCCGTTTCTGTTACCCTGTCCCTAGTTTCATATTGGTTTTCTACATTAATAGTGTGATCTGTGCATTGTTTCAAATCATTGGCTGTCACACTATTAAAACATTCTTTAAAAAGGTTCTCCATTTCTTTACCTGGAATCCCCAAGTTTTTGCTTTCTACCTGTCATTTAGCCAAACTCCATATAAGTTCAATTGCGTTCAAGTCACAGTGATATGGCGGAAGTCTCAAAACTTCATGGCCATGCTCCTCAATAATTCTTCAGCTTCATACATTGGAGTTGGTTTATTTTCATTGACAAGGCACATGAGCTCTTCTTTTGTAAAATATGGTTCATAATGGATTCCATTTTCAGTAAGCCATTTTTGAATAGCAGTGTGGCAGCAGACAGACAAACATACATATTAATTTCATAATAAGCAATTATTTCGTGTAGGGTATATTATAAGTTGCCCATCTCGATCCACCCCCAAATTGTATTTACGAACGTTGTATGAAATAGCAATAGTTTTTCTCTTTCTCGTGTCAACAATGAAATTGTATATAAGCAGGGTAAACTCGAAATAAACATTCATTCTACCTTTGAGAGCTCGTTTCAATTGTTTAAATTGCCACCAAGCATCCTCCTCAACAAGCAGCCTTTAAATTGTTCATATTTGGTGGCTTATTTATTTGCGTTACATGGTAACTAGCGTTATCCATAACAATAACACTGGGTTGTGTTAAGTTGGGTATTAATTTTTCTTGTACCCATTTCATAAAGTTTTTACTATTCATATCATTATGGTAATCAGCCATTTTTGACTTAGTACTGACCACTAATAAAGCATTGGGAACTAAACCCTGTTCAGATCCAGCATGAACAACAATATGCCTTTTGCTGGGAGATATTTTTTCAATTACTCCACTTGTGGATGGTCCTTGCCATGACTTTGTTACTTTAAAGTTTTGATGAACATAGGTTTCATCCATGTAAACTATCAATTTACCTTGTTTTCGCTTTTCATCAATTGTTCTGAGGTACCTATGTCGCCATGCAGCTAGTTCAAACTGTTCAAGTAGGATTGATCTTTCATTTTTATTCTTTTTATATTCAAATCCATTCTTGAGCAATATTTGTCTCAATGTTTCATGAGAACCAGAAAATCCAATAGATTCTTTTAAATCAGCAAGTAAGTTTCGCAGAGTTTGAACTTGCTTCTTTACACAATAAAATTCATTGATTTTATTGCATATTGCTGATAAATCAAAATTATCAACATTAGCAACAGTTGGCTGTCGCGGACGCTTTTTACCCGGTGTGTTCCATTCTCCTTGGTTAATAGTACCTTCTTTTTTTATTCTTCGCAATGTTTTAACACTTACATCTGAAAGTTCAAATTATTAGCACAAAACATACAAATATGACTTAGCTAAATATTACTTATGTAGAGAATGCAGGTAAAAAGGAACTGTACTAACCTGTCATAGCAAAGATCTCAGTGAGATATTCTGTTTCAGATTGTTTTTTTGTACTGTTTTCTAAAGCTATCATTTGCTTAACCAAATTGTCAATTGTGCTTTTTATTACTTCATCATCCAAGGCGGCTGAAAAAAACGTGTAATACCTATGTTATTTAAAAGGCAGAAAAGCTGTAACAGTTTCAGTTTAACTAGGAAAAACAAAGTAAAGGCCCAATTTAATATGATAATTGGACGAAAATTATCACAATGTTTTAGTCGACCTACCTGATGTTGCGACGATTTCATCCAAAAGTCGTCGTTTTTCCTTTATAACGTTGTCCGATTCAATCTTTGTTTGTTTATATTTATTAATCATACTAAACAGCATGCTTCTCACACTACTTTTTATAGGTTTCGACATTGTGAACTCAAAATATCCAACAAATCCGTAACGAAGTGAGGTTCACAGAGTACTTTATTGAATCAGGCGTTACTTTGCGGAGGTCCATATTTATGAACTAAAAAACAATTACTTTGCTCACCCGCGACCACTAATGACAAATAGTTAATAAAAATAAATAAATAGTAAATAGTAGTAGTAGTAGTAGTAGTAGTACTACTACTAGTAGTAGTAGTGGAAGTGGTGGCATGTTGAGCGGTTGTTGTTGTGCTTCGTAAATGGCCTCGTGGAGAGTGCCGAAACGCGTCAGCGTTTAGTATAGTGGTGGTGGTGATAGTTGGGTCTGTGTGGCATGTGTTGATTCGTGTAGCAGTGGAGGTGGAGGTGTTGCATGGAAACATACATTTGCCGCACAGATATAACTATTTGTCATTAGTGGTCGCGGGTGAGCAAAGTAATTGTTTTTTAGTTCATTCACAGAGTACCTTTTTATAACTGAGATAGAGATGTCACTTCAACCTTTCGCACACGGCGACATCTGGTGCTTTGTGACGGCAAAATATGCGATGACGTCATTGACGTCTAGTTTCCTATATGTTAAAATAATTTACTTTGAGCAATTGCTATTACACCATGTTCTATTATATACATTAGAAGATGGTGTAATAGAAATTGCACAATTTCCCGTTTTGATGAATTTGATAGTTATTCAGTGCTTTATTTTTTACACATTTTCTTTTTATCAGGCATTCCAACTCCAACTTAGACACCCGATGAATGTGAAAAACCACAGATTAGAGAGATAATCGCGGCCATTATTCATTCGTTCCGTTCCTCTTATACCTTCACTGTACGTTGTTTTTAGTAAATAAAAAAAATCTAAATAAATATCAGAACCTCCTGAATTACTAAAAATCTAAGTTTTCGCCCCATTTTATTAGGGTTTACTTGCAGATATGATACGTTAACTCAACCAGTGTCCACAGAATATTCTGTATAATATTTTAGCGTAAGAAAAACTGATGCGTGTAATGATATTTTAGATAAGACATTACTATAATTAAAAAAGATCGATGTTACCAGTGCTCACAAAATAATTAATTAGCATAAACGCATTTTTAAGCAAGGAAAAATAAATGAAAGCATTTATTAAGCGAAAATAAAATATTTATTCCAAAATTTAAAACTCCAATATAAACTATATTGATATTAGCACCACCTATCGACGTGTGACAACAACTTCATGTCTATAACCCAATCAAATAGAATATTACTTAAGTATATACTATACAATGTAACTTGAGTGACTACTGAAATTAGCTGGACAACGAAGTGTACATTTTGTTTTAAGTTATACCACCGTGGTGAGGTTAAAAAAGAAGCAGGTGACAATCCGTTTGACACGTGTTTGACAGATAATAATGTTGCCATCATAAGAATTCCGCAAAACCGTCTTGGACACGACTCGCTTGACAGACTCTACAGACTGACGACTCTGATAGTGACAGGACTTTAATATCCAGGGCCGTGTTTTATAAAGCTACAAGTTACAATTTACAAGCGGAAGTCTCATTCTATCACCTTTTATTAGAAAGAGACTTCCGCTTGTAAATTGTAGCTTTATAAAACACGGCGCAGAAATTTACAAAACACATCAGACGCGGCTGTATGGACTCAGTTTCTTTTGCCTATCCCTTATGGGATGAATAAAAAAAAAGGCGGCGCGGCAACGGCAATAACGGCATAGCGCATAGATGACACTGATGACATAGATCATTATTACCACAGAGTACCTTTTTATAACTGATTCTTACTTGTAAAAGTTGTACATAGTCTCTCTAATCTGTGATCATTGATCATTATCATCTTATCATATCATGCCAAAGTTGGCAGCCCAACCAAACCACAACCAAACCAAACCATGCCATGCGTGGCCATGCCATGATGATCATGCCTAGAATAGAAATAGAACATAGATACGTAAGATACCAGACGAGGTAGATACGCGCCGTGAATAGTGAGTCAGTGAGCAAAGAGAATAAAAGTTGGGCTTGAGCTGGGCTCTGCTCTGGGCTATTTGGCTGGACTGTAGGCTAGCCCACGGTGGTATAACTTAGAACAAAATGTACACTTCGTTGTCCAGCTAATTTCAGTAGTCACTCAAGTTACATTGTATAGTATATACTTAAGTAATATTCTATTTGGTTGGGTTATAGACATGAAGTTGTTGTCACACATCGATAGGTGGTGCTAATATCAATATAGTTTATATTGGAGTTTAAAATTTTGGAATAAATATTTTATTTTCGCTTAATAAATGCTTTCATTTATCTTTCCTTGTTTAAAAATGCGTTTATGCTAATTAATTATTTTGTGAGCACTGGTAACATCGACCTTTTTTAATTATAGTAATGTCTTATCTAAAATATCATTACACGCATCAGTTTTTCTTACTCTAAAATATTATATGGAATATTCTATGGACACTGGTTGAGTTAACGTATCATATCTGCAAGTAAACCCTAATAAAATGGGGCGAAAACTTAGATTTTTAGTAATTCAGGAGGTTCTGATATTTATTTAGATTTTTTTATTTACTAAAAACAACGTACAGTGAAGGTATAAGTGGAACGGAACGAATGAATAATGGCCGCGATTATCTCTCTAATCTGTGGTTTTTCACATTCACTGGGTGTCAAGTTGGAGTTGGAATGCCTGATAAAAAGAAAATGTGTAAAAAATAAAGCACTGAATAATTATCAAATTCATCAAAACGGGAAATGGGCAATTTCTATTACACCATGTTCTAATGTATATAATAGAACATGGTGTAATAGCAATTGCTCAAAGTAAATTATTTTTACATTTAGGAAACTAGACGTCAATGACGTCATCGCATATTTTGCCGTCACACAGCACCAGATGTCGCTGTGTGCGAAATGTTGGAGTGACATCTCTATCTCAGTTATAAAAAGGTACTCTGTGGGCTAGCCTGGCGCTGGCACGGTACGAGCGTATTGTTATTTTTCTTGTATACGCTTCACCCAATGCTTAAAACATTGTAAACTGTACAGGTATATTACCTTGAGGATATCATAAACCTATTATGGATTTGCTTAGCTCTGAAACAGGTAACTATATTATAAATTTCAGTTAAGTACACTTAAACTTAGTTTTCAATGAACACTACTGATATTGTTACGAGTTGTAATGTGGTTTTGTTTTAGAACTTTTGCGACGGCTATTTCTACAGTCCAATTTGTATGAATGACCAATCAAATAAATCGACAGAAGTTTAAATACGACAAGAAGTTTTTGGAGAATGTACCTCCTATCAAGCTGTCAGAAGGTCGACGATTGAAATTACACACAGAAAGTTGGGGGATGTTGGCAGATTACTACTTAGAATCTGTCAAAATAAACCGTTATAGAGGTAAAACTTCTTCTGCGGCAACCTTAAAAATAGGAGACAGAGTTGGGCAAACAATCTGTGTTGTGAAAGGACCAACTGTGGGAGTACTATTTGGGCTTTCCACTGAAGAATGGTTGAACGTAGAAAAGATGGTTGAAAATGAACAGCAGTTGTTTTATAGATATTTCAAAGAGGGCTTACATGGAAATTTTAGTTGTGAGCAAAAACTTTTTTATCACTTTTGTCTTACCAACCAGACAAATGAGTTGTTGTTAGCGTTCTTTACTAGATGTGTTAACATGAGAAAAAAAGATAAAGGAGATGCCTTCCTCCAAATTAATGAGCTAAGAAAATGTAAAAGTGATGATTTAGGGTTGTATATTGATTATCTACAAACACACTGTGATTAAATTAGGGTTATATATTAATAATAATTAATAATTATGCATTAATAATAATAATGAATCTACACAAGCTCTTATGTCTACAGCAATAGAGCCACACTTAAATCATTGTGAGCGCTTCAGTTGCTTAGCTACTTCTGCTGCTGACTATACCTCATAATATTAGTTACTGAGGGATTTGTCCATAAGGATTCAGAACCATCAGAATGTGGGGCCGATTTTACAAACCGCCCCTGTGAAATTACTACTTGAAAAGGTCGTAAATCTGTGTATAGATTAGCTACAAAAGTCCCACCACTCAAATTCAACTTGGACTAGTTGTTAAATTTAATTGGATCAGTAATTATTTTCTACTCCAGTCATTTCACATTTAAGGCAGTTTATCTCCACTTTCAAACAACATTCTCAATAGTGTGGTGGTGTGTGATATGTAAAATCTGCCCCATGTCCATTATATTGCCACTTTATGTTATTACACATTCAACAATGTATGTTAACAAAAACCAGAGAAATTTACTTAATTTAGTCAGTTTTGACTGTAACTGAAAATTAAGGCTTTTGAACATGTTTATTTGTTCAACATGAACATGGTTGTTTGTAAATCTAAACATCTGATGTTATGTCTTTGTGTTCAAACACAGGAATTTATCCATGTATTCATGTAAAAGTAATTGTTCTAGTGCCTAGTTAATATTCGTAATTTTACCTTAAATTTATTTAATTTTATTGATTTTATATTGTAAATGTGAGTATGTGCACAGCTTATGATTATGACAAACAATTATGCTATAAAAACTGTATTATTATATGTGATTACTGTATATTATGTGTTATTATTGTATCTAGTAGACAATAGAATTATTTAAGTATTTCCTAGATATCCTAAAGAAAGGATAAACACCATCCTCTTCATTCTTTGCATACCCAACTGCTGCTTGCCCATGAGCCTATTTAACCCCTGACCTAAAAAGAGAGATTTCAAATCTTTACGTGTGTATCAGTGTATCCAATTCTCTGGCTGTGGCATCATAACTGCAGATGGAGCTACCTATCTTAGCTAAGTACATATCATCAAAATCGGTTCAGCCATTTTTGAGATATTGTACTTTGAAATGTCGGAGATTTTTCAAGTTTTGTAAGTAGGTTATAAGATAAGTTAATTGATATTATTTAAACTTAGGGTTAAGTATAGGTACCTACATCGTCTTCTAATTTTGCACTTCATAAATTAAATTCTTCGACTTCTCTGCTGCTTTATTTAGAAGTAAGACAAGATGTTGGTCATGATGATTATCACATGACGACTGGTGGCTGATGACGTGCTGTCTTGGAAATGGGATAAACAAGCAACCAATACTAGGTTGCTGATATTTTATATTTAAGACTGGACCCTCATTATGTAGTAGTTGCATAAACTACTATTATGCAACTGCTACATAATGAGGGTCCTTAAAACACGAGTGTGTTTTTATGAAACGAGGCGAAGCTGAGTCACACGAGACCATGGAACATTTTTTAAATTTTCATGACTTCGTATTCCTTGGCAAACATTCGAATGTCGTTACGATGCATTCATTGTGTAATGGTTCCACTTTCCCATTTGAATAAGAATAACAACTGCTCATGCATGATACAAACACATACCCACCTTGGCCGAGTCTTTTTCTCTTGGTGTACAAAATCGACAATTAATGTTCATAGTTACATAGAAATATTCATATCGTTTTCTGTTTCCCAGTTATAGGACAAGCGACCACCTCAACCAATTAATAAAACAAATAAATTGACGAAAACTTTGATGAGGCGCTGCAGTCTGCCGACACCAGCCGAAATCTTATAAAAGCTTTCAAGATAGTTTGAGCCTGAAGTGCGAAAACATCCTTGTTGCAGCAGGAGCCCGACGTGGGCTGGGACTCGTGTCTGGGCGGCAGAGTTAAGCTCGTCGTGGGCGTTGACACTGAATCGGTACCGATTTTGCTAACGGCAGGCAAATAACGATCTTGAAATTACAATGTGGGCGGCGGAAGGCTTTGGCGCTGCGTACGCGCCAGTAGGTTTCGAGCTAGCGCGCCGTGCGGACGAGCGCGACAACGAAACGAGCGACCGCTCCCGACTGTAGCTGCAGCGATCGAGAGAAAGTCTCTGAAATGGAAGTGGCAGGTCAATGGCGGCAGGAGTGGGCAGGAGCCGCCGAATATGGAAAGGTGAGGCCGCCGGCTCCACTCACTACCCTCTACCTAACAGAGCTTAATCCACGCACACTAGAGCTTATCAACAACTTCCCTGAATTTGTAAGTTTACATAACAATCTCTAACGTTCACACCACACTGTATTGTTTAGTTGGGTAGTTTGGACACCACGACAATAGTCAGGTTCCTTTATGTTTCGTCACATGGGCCCGCTTTTTATTTTAACAAGAAGTTTCGCATACCAACATAGCTTCCAATAGTGAATATACAATCTGTTAATTAAGTGCTGATGAGAATACTAAAGCCATCGTGATAAAGCTACTTATATAGCTATGTTTCTTACCGGTTATACTTATGGCATTTCGATTAACAAGCGGTCATTGCCAAAAGAGTAAAGTTGTCTTTCCTTATACGGTATTTAAAACTCAGAATGACGCGATGCCTGAGCTACATAGCTAGGCTATCGCCTCAAAACCTAAATCGCACTAGTGAACCGTTACGGTAAGGTTCAACTTCGTGAGAGATGGCTTGCGAACCTGTCTGGCCCAGTCTGTTCCGATTTTTTTTACACGACTGCCCAAAGAAAAAGAGAATTGTTTTTTCGTTTGTATCGTGCCAGGATAAGCAGACCTTAAAGCTCCGGGTTTTTTTTTTATATTACAGCTTTTTATAAGACTATATAGGCAGGTATTAGTATTATACTATTGATTGACAAGATATAATTTTACATGGATTGTTGATTCCAATTCTGTACGTCACGTACCTGCCTATCCCCGCGAACAATTGTGAATTCAGCACTAACTATTGATCCTCTTGTGGGATCCTAAAGTAGATTTAGAAAAGATGTTATTTCAGAATCACTTAATCAGGGAAAACTATTAAATAAGTAAGTATAACACTTAGTGTGGGTACCATGGGCGGCCTATACATATATTTAGCAGTATTCTTATTCATCATGTCAGCCGAAAGACGTCCACTGCTGGACATAGGCCTCTCCCAAGGCTCTCCACTCTGACCGGTCTTGTGCTTTCCGCATCCACCGCGGTCCCGCGATCGTCGCTCCATCTTGTTGGAGGCCTACAGACAGCTCATCTCCCGGTCCGTGGACGCCATTCGAGAACCTTCTGACCCCATCGGCCATCAGTTCTGCGAGCTATGTGCCCCGCCCACTGCCACTTAAGTTTTGCAATTCTTCGGGCTGTGTCGGTAACCTTAGTTCTACTGCGGATATCACCATTTCTGATTCTATCCCGCAGAGAAACCCCGAGCATAGCCCTCTCTATCACCCTCTGAGTGACTTTGAGCTTCCTTATAGGATCACTTTGTTGTCCGTCTATCTGTCTGTCAAGACCCTTTTTCTCTGGAACGCGTAGAAGTAGCATGCTGAAATTAATATCACATACTCAAGCCTGCGGTCCCTTAGAGCTGTGAAAAAATCAACCTTCTAAGTCAACGCAATCAAAAGATACAGTCATTAAAAAACCGGCCAAGTGCGAGTCGGACTCGCGCACGAGGGTTCCATAGAAAGATTTTAACGCTTTTCCCCAGTGTTTTAAGAAGTCCAGTGGAAGCAGAGCCCTGCTCCTAAGCAAAATGTACGCAGTGTGGGGTCAACTTATATTGGTCCTCGAAATCTAGAGACAGACAAAAAAATTAAGATTTTGAGACTTTTCTGAGTGGTTGTACTATAAGAGCTACCTTCATACCAAATTTCAAGTTTCTAGGACAACGGACAACTGGAAGTACCCTTTAGGTTTTCTAAAAACGGCAATTTGTATGGAAACGACTTTTTTAATGATTGTATCTTTTGATTGCGTTGACTTAGATGCTTGATTTTTTCAAAGCTTCAAGGGACCGCAGGTTTGAGTATTTGATATTAATTTCAGCATCCTACCTCCACGCGTTCCAGAGAAAAAGGGTCGTGACAGACTGACAGACAGACAGATGGACAACAAAGTGATCCTATAAGGGTTCCGTTTTTTCCTTTTGAGGTACGGAACCCTAAAAACCGGGCAAGAGCGTGTCGGACACGCCCAGGATATAGCCGTGGTATAGATACCTAGTTTACAGGTATTTTCATCACACCTATTCGAAACCAGTGTTAGCAGAGCCCTACTCCAAAGCAAACTGTACGCAGTGTAGGGTCAATTTATATCGGTTACTGACATAGACACACATAATTCATTATTACTCCCAAACCTGTAAAGCCTGCTTATCTCTCATAGTTTTCCTTTTAAATTCACTAAGTATATGCACTACTGCTTTGATTATTTTCACATTTCCAAATATATGTTTCTCTGGTAGAGGGGGGGGGGGGGGGGACGACACTTACTATTGACAATTTAAGTAGCAAGCGGTCAACTATAGGGTCAACCATCCTACCTTAGGAAATCTCTAAGTTGATTATAGGTACTTCCTCATTAAAACATTTCTATTTTAATTCTCATCCTATACTATAGGTAGCTACGTTAATTTGTCACATTTAATTTTATTGCCCGTTACCAAGTGAATTAATTTAGTTTTTGGTACCTAAATAACTACTGATTTGCATTTCTTACGACAACGTTGAAAATTTGTCTTAAGTGCCTTTGGTGCAGGTGCAGACAATGCAGAGCAGACAGAATAAGCTGACCATTACTCATGTTAGATATTAGTAGCTACCGGCAATACATGGCAGCCATAAAATTAAACCATGGCATGTCACAAAAGAATCGTGTGAAGTGCGCTATATTCAGACGGCTACACTACACAATAGAGATCGCGGATCTGACGCGATTATCGAACGGAGAAAGTGGCAATAGATGCGAGGAAGCTACCGATCGCTTTGTCTACGAAGATGACTTACTTCCTATTCATTAGAATTAGAACTCGGAACGCATTTCAACCGGCTGTACCTAACAATTGTTTCGTTTCTCGTTACGTAAGCGACTTGCCTACAGCAACCACAACTAAAACTTAAGTTATTAAAAGGAAGGAATTGGTGGAAAACTATGATCACGAAAACGTTATTAAATTAAACACCTCAGCCTGATAGCTAAGCTGCAGTGCAGACCAAGGACTTTAAAGTCATAAATGATAACATTAAGTAGGTACCTATGTTAACTTAATGCTCACGATTGCTAATTCTAATAAGGCAACTCTGGAACACTCGTTCTGTTTTTTAGCCAGACGTAGTTTTTGTGACTTCGTTATTTATAACAGAAGTTATTTTTGGTGTATTAGCCACGAGCTATGTTGCAAACTACTTGGCCTAGGGTAGGTACTAACATCCGAGTGACATTAAATTGGAAAGTGTCGCGGTCCCGAACAATGGGTTGTCGGAACGGACACGACAAAACGTTTTGTCGCAATTTCGTCGTACCAAAACAACATTAATCGGAATCACTTCTTACTATTTTTACAAAACATTGGAGAAAGTTCCAGTGATGCTTGAACAATTAGTTTTAGGAACTACGAGGGCTGTTTGATAAGTACCCGTTTATGGAAAAAAACAACATTTTTTTTATATATATATGCATTTATTTTTCTACGTAGTCACCTTTTAACTCTATACATTTGTTCCACCTATACTCAAGCTTCAATAAACCATCCAAAAAGTATGATTTTGGAAAGTCATTAAAATAGGCCTCTATGGCGGCAATGACTTCGTCATTTGATCCATATCGCTTGCCCCCGAGCCATCTTTTTAGGTCGGGAAACAAAAAGAAATCGCATGGGGCCAAATCTGGAGAATACGGGGGGTGAGACAATAGTTCGTAGCGTAACTGTGCTAATTTAGCCGTCACAACTCTGGACGAATGAACCGGGGCGTTGTCGTGATGAAACAGTACTTTTTTCTTTTTTAAATGGGGTCGTTTGTCCTTCAACACGGCGTCAAATTCATCCAATAAATTGGCATAGTACTGCCCTGTTATTGTTTTTCCCTTTTCTAAATAGTCAATATGTATAATACCCTGTGAATCCCAAAAAACGGTTGCCATGACCTTTCCAGCCGATGGGACGGTTTTTGCTTTCTTTGGAGCAGGTTCACCCGGTAAAATCCACTGCTTCGACTACTCTTTCATTCCCGGGGTGTAGTGGTGGACCCACGTTTCGTCCACGGTCACGAAACGACGCAGTAACTCCTTCGGGTTACGTTTGAACACGGCCAAACACTGCTCCGAAGTAGTCAGTCGGTTCCGTTTTTGCTCCTCCGTGAGTAAACGCGGCACCCACCTCGCCGATACTTTCTTCATACCCAATTTTTCTTCTAATATGTGTTGTACCCTCTCGATTGAAACGTTTACAGCATCAACGATTTCTCGAAGTTTAATTCGGCGGTCGGCTAAAACGATATTTTCAATTTTTTTTACCATATCGTCTGTAGTCACCTCAACTGGCCGGCCTGGGTGATCCTCATCAAAGACGGTTGTTCTCCCCCGCTTAAACTCGTTATACCAATATCTGACGGTTGTCATAGAAGGAGCACGTTCATGGTAAACCGCTTGCATTCTTACTTTTATTTCATCACATGTTTTTCCTTCCAAAAATAAGAATCTAATTACAGACCGATACTGTTCCATTTTAACAATTTTAAGTTCACGCCTTCACTGAATCGTTGTCAAATGAGAAAAAAAAACAAAAGAATGCCATTTTTTTAAAATTTTCCCGCCTCTGAAAAATGGCTTAAAAAGGTGGTGTACTTATTTGCGGCAAGTGATATTAATATATTTAGAAAACGGGTACTTATCAAACAGCCCTCGTATTTAGAGATGATAGTTTTTGTAAATCGAAGCAAGATAGGTAGAGTCGAGGAACTTTTAACATAAAACTACCGTGAGACTCAATCATAGTAAAATAAACGGATCACTCACGTATGTCAAGCTATACTCGACTCACATACGTGAGTGATCCGTTTATTTCACTATAGAGTCAAGGAAATTAATTCCTGACCCACCATAGAACATTTTCATACTAAACCTCCTAACGATTTTCCTCGTCGAGCTATGCGATGTCACTAATGACGTTTACTGTGAAAAGGTTCCATGGTGGGTCAGGAATTAATTTCCTCGACCGTACCTATACAGTATTCAATCAAGGAATATTATACATGCACTATTCATTTTCTCCATTAACGAAAGCACGAAGAGATAGCTACGAGATGTGCCTAAATATCCACTTAGCGAGTTATCTGCATTCAGCGATCAAGAATCGATGTGAATGAAGCCATCATTGAAAAAACTAAACAAACAATCGTATTTGTGCCGTGGATGTGGACTCAATATATCTTTTTACAAATTCGGCGGATGAATGGTGGGCGTGTACTGATTTACATACTTACTAAGTTCTATATGTTTGACACCTGGTCTTGAACTTATTCTCAAACGTGTCAATTTGCCGAAAAAAAACCATTAGAGAACAATTTGCAATGCAGATTAGCTTCAGTATCATGATTTGTATCCAACGTATTTTTTGTAGAGCTTCACGTAGAGTTGTACTTGTAGCTAAGTAGTTTCTTTAAATTGGTTTTTACGAAAACAAATTTATACGTTTACAGGTAAACGCCACTTGAATAACATTTTCTGGTCTTTACTTTTTTATATACTTACCTATGTATAGGTATATGCGTAAATCAAGAAAAATACACGGTTAAACGAATCTATAAGAAAAACCCTTTTATTTAGTAAAAACTCTAACAAGTAGGTATTATTATTATGTTATTAAGAATTTGTTTTTCTCACCTTTTATACAAATAGGTAGGTAAGTATATCCGAGTTTATAGTCCGTAATTGAGGGTTATTGTATAGGTAGGTATATTGGTTCTTTGACAACAGGCCCGCGCAGCCGGTGCGGGTCATAGATTTCCAAGGTCTTGCTCTTGTCGCTTAGTAAGATCAATATTGATCAGCATACAGATTTAATACAGATAGGATAGCAAATCAGGGCGTGAACCAATTTAAAGAAACTGCAGGTGTTTAAATCGTAAATCAGATTAAGTATATATAAATACCTAATTGTCTGACCATGCATGACCATGACCCTGGTCTCATGCACACAGGTACCTTCTTCAGATATTAGTGAGCATTACGTATTTCAAATATAAAAATTAAAAATTAAGAAAAGATACAGGTATAGATAAAAAGGTAAAGCACGTGTCTGGTGTTACCTCACCGCGTTGATGTCTTTTGGCCGCAGCACTTAATGCAGTCACAAGTCGCAAGAAAATTCAAATTACATCAGAAAAGTGGAGATAATTGGCTCAGAAAATGAAGACCAGCTTTCGCTACATTTCGTGCGAGACACGAATTAGCCTACTTTTATATTTGCCACAACAGATTATTGTGGTCATAGCAATTAGGTACACAAAATAGCACCTTTCTCTGTTTTGTAAAATAATCGCTTTCGAGGATACTTTACTAACTTATACAAGTTTCTGTTTGTGTATTGACAACATGTAATGTAAGCGTCCATGTTTGCATACTAAATAATAATATACTATAGCTGCGCGCCGGGTTGAGGCATAAATCGACAAAGAAAATGACTGACTTTGTCCTTCATCATTATTCCTTACAAATCAATTTATTTGCTTACACACACATTTACACCATTTAAATTTATACCTTTATGTAGCTACATACTTACATACCACAATACATTAATTTTAAATTATAACTTATAAGCTAATCTTTCAATTAGCGACACATTGTCACGCTGAGACTTAATGCAGGTAATCACAATGAAGATGAGTGATAATGTCAAGGATAGCAAATTAAGCACATTAAAATGCGAGTATCAGCAGTCTACATCTAGAGCCATTATTTTCTCATTGTGCTGAGGTTGTTGGCTCGGGCTCTGGGTTGTGCGCGGCTGCCGGAAATCCTGTGCAAAGGCCGGGCCGAGGCTGCGCCCGCGCACCATGCCGCGCCATCCGCTCCGCCGCGTTGTTTGTTCGCAGACTCGTCATTACTTCGACCTAATGTCGCTTAATGAAGATTTAACTACCATTCAGTCTTGCTTGTACAGACAACCACCTAACATTAGTCTGAAGGTAATCTGACAATCTATGCCCACTCAACTCGATTCAAGTAGTTACCTAACTAAATGATGCCTAATGTTATTAAGTTTAATTCCATCGCGTGTTCAGATCTTCAGTTGTTTTACCGGAATTGCGTATGAATGTCGTAAGAATTCGAGATGCGTACACATGACGAATATCTAACGATACTTTTGCAGGGTGGTGACATATAATGAGTCAGGCACAATAACCATAGCGTACAAATTCGGCTAGGTAGTAGTTCATTTCGTAATAAACGCGTCAGTGGCGTAATTAACTGCAGAACGTCACCAACGAAGTCTCAAAATGTTTGAAACGGTAATTAATAACTGCTATGAATTAAGCTTGAAGGTGCCATTTATTGGGGCAGTACCTATCGGGCACTGTGATATTTACCGTAGCTCGACGGGGATCTAAAAACAATTGCATCTACCAAGAACTAAATTGCATCAGTATAGGTACCTTTAGCCAGAAGATGACCACCCAATAGGTAACGACGTGTTATATTAAATTGTATCTGCGTAATCCACTAACAAGATCGAAGTTCAAACTGATTCATTAGGATATGTAAATCATATAAGATGAATCAGTTGAATGTGGGGATTTTTAAGTGGTTTCTTGCGGCTCGGTGGATTGGCGCGGCCGCCCCCGCCGTGTCGACGACCGCGTCGCCCCGGCGCGGCTCGGGCTGGATCACACCGCTCTGTTGCAAAACTTAATCATACAAGACAGCATCGATTCGAAATAATCGAATGACTGTTGTTAGGAAAACGTCGCGGCGTAAATATTAGTCAATACATACATTATATAGGTACCTACACAATTTTATTATTCGCGCGCGAGTCACTTTATAACCGGACTGGTTTTATTTTAATAGACGGGGAAAATATCTGACGTTCATGTTCATAATTCGTAACGTATTGTCCCTTATATGAGAGTTGTCAGGTAGGAAGACAACAACTTACAAGAAATCATGCTTAATATGTGCTTCATATACTTATTGTAGTGTAGTTCTATAGATGGAATGCTATTAATCCCTTTTAACGCTGTTCAAAACTAAATAGCTTGGCATAACTTTTCATCCAAAAACCCAGTAATCATTCTTACAGAAGAGACCAGATTAAAAATGGAAAAACGTGATTCAAATAGCTTAAGGGTGTTAACCTATAGAAGCACGCGCCAATTCACACGTTTTTCTGGACTCTAAACATGTAACAAGCGCACCGTTATCTTTCATCACGTATGTGTTAGCGGTGCATCGCGTCATTGGTCTCGGCTCTCGAGATCAGTGGGTTGCGACCTTACTTTTGGTTTTCGTCGGCGTTCGATCACGTCCATGACGTCATTTTATCCAGTGAGACAATTCGCCTTGATCCATTAATAATGGCGGTAAAAGGCTGCCGGCAACACTGACGATTAACGATGTAGAGCTAATTTAATGTTTTCTTTCCAACCACAGAGTTAATTGATTTCTTGACGAAAAATCCAACAATAGCTGGTAAAAAACAATACCTAAGGATATTTTAATTAGATTTGTATGTTAATCAATTACAAAAATTACAAAGTAAAGTAATGAAACAATGAAGTAACGAATAATTGAATTATTAACGCTGTTAATAAAATTATATGGAACTTATAATATTTCTGACTGAAGGTAACGAACTGTGTGTTAAACCTTCTTGAATATTTTTATAATATTGACACCCTGGCCATGTTTGATACTGTGTATGTTTTTAAATATGTTTTTACTATTCTATTTTGTCTGTCTGCGTCACCTTTCATTCACTTCTTGTCATGTCTTACTGCTAGCCATATTAATACAAATAAACTCTTATTTATCCTGTGTAACTCTAGTGTTTCCCTCAATACTGTGACCACAAACGGCACTGAAAAGTGACTACCTGGGCACAATTGAGTCGACTCTTGGACTAACATCTACAGAGCACGCTACTAGTTATAAGAAAGGCCAAAATGATACCATTGAGTACCTATATATGTTTAGATATAAAAAACTGATTTCATAAAAAATGCAATAAAAATAATAATTTCATTATGAACGCGATTGATCTTTTGCTCGCCGAAAACTTGATAAAGTGTCTTCTATAGCGGACTCGCAATTGAGCTTAATTAAGACCAATATAGCTTGTTTTATTATTGCCGAATTATGGTCATAGAAGTAGGTGAGTCGTAAATATTCGATGTGTTTGACACCCACGGCGGAGCTGCAAAAGTGAGTTGTTCATTGGAAAGATCGCAATCACACGGTCCCACAATTTCATCTCGCCCCCGCATCGGCGATCACGTCACTGCCAACAAATAAATACCCGCGTACTCGCAGCCGAAGGTCGCAATGACAGTCTATGCTACCTAACTCTTGAGCAGGTTTTACAACAATTGTTCTGATTAGACTACGTGTTTTATTGTGACTGCCAATGAGAAATCTACGCCTACAAAGGAATTAATAAAATTGTCTAAAGCAAAGGTAGAGGAGGATGACTTTGAAATATTATTTTTAAATAAAAAGTACAATAACTTGATAATATGGAGCATTTTCAATGGAAGGTAGAATTCTGAGAAGATGTACTTATAAGTATTTGTGCGAAAAGTCCGTCGATCTGTCACGTACTCAAGCAGGCCCAGTGCCCTTACGTTTGCGTTATAGTGTCAAATAGTATGAGAATTGTTAAACTCGAACGCGAACGAGACGTATTTCTTGGCCTGGTCGGCGATTACACTAGGTGCTCAGGCCGCCAGGCGATGCCGTGACTCGGCCCGTGAGCCGTACCCGTACCTAAGCCACCTAAGCCGCAACAATCTGCGTTCCCCGCATGTTACTGCCGACGGCGCGGTACTACACTCTACCTACCGAGCTGAGCACTCGCGTTGGCGGACAGTTATAATAACAGTTGAGCTCATCATAAAGCGTGGTCATGAATATTTCATACAAGAATTTATTTGTATCTAGCAACGCAAAAAATAAGAAGTCCAACAAAATTTATCATTCAATGTAACGAACCTCTTAATTTTATAGGACGTGAAACTGTCATTGCAATCAAATTAACTAGCTATTTGCTACTTCAAGTTGTTTGCAACTAGTTCCTTAACGACTTCTCTGTGACACGGTAATCGGTTTACCGAGATCCATAAATTAACGCAAACATACTTAAATACATTCATGCTCATGACAAACTCTTTTTAGCTACGACCTAGATACCCGACTAAATGTTTATGTTGTGACAGTAAAACAAACGTGCATGGCAAAGCCTACAAATAAGCCTAAAGATAACTACCTACATACATATAACGGTGGAAAATTACCACAGACATCGCAGACCCCATGTAAGCAGCTGTCAAGTGTACCCGATTTTTATTTGTGTACAACACAGCCTGTAGCCAGATGCCCATTGGTCAATTCTGTAGCCAATTTACCCGATAAAAAATAGAAGCATCGGTCGTCTCTAGGTAGTCATTCAAATAAAGTGTCACTGAATGAGATCGGGTTATAGTTGTCATCAAAGGCGCTCCCTCACACATTCAAATACTGACGCACACTACAGATCAAAAAAACGGTACGACTCTTGAAATCGGAGCATACAGTTGTCTCTTTTTAACAAAGGGCATTAGTTACATGAGCGAAGGGTATAACTATACGGCCATAAGTTTACTTTCCATCTATTGACTTCATTAATCTGTGCAAATTACCAAGTATTAAACGCGAAACTTGCTGTAACTTGATTCTTAGAAAAATATTCAGTTTTTATTATACTTAGCTACTGTTTTTTGTGTGGATTGTGGGTGATTGTGAGAAATGACCTCAAATCATACTTATTATATGTGTACCCTCTAACCCTCCTACCAGCAACCGCATACCAACCGACCAAATCCTTAATAATATTATGAACCAATTTAAAAATTTTGTATGAAAACAGTTTTAACAGTACCTATTGTATGAAAGACGATAATGTGAAACGCCAGAACCTTGCGACGTGATGGTACCTATCCTTATGAAAATGAAAATAACTACTACAGATCTTCTTTAACGTATAGTTAAGCTGACCATACGTCCCGTTTTGAACGGGACAGTCCCATTTTCCAGTAACCTGTCCCGGTGTCCCCGAATAAGCCTTCGGGTCGCTAAATTGCCCCGTTTTTTCCTCTGAACGATAAAAATGCCCTGTTTTGGATGTGAAAGACACTGAGTCTAAGTCTACATACCTATCTATGTGTAATCGTCACCGAATTTATTAAAACAGATTTGATCCTCCGAAAAATACAAAAAATAATAACTATTTCTGTGTCTAGTGTTAAAAAATAAAACTTTGATTCATATCAAGATGTGTTTTAAACTCTTTTGCGCAAAATATTACTGTGATAGCATGTTGTCCTGTTTTGTGGCGGGCAGAAAATGGTCACCTTGCGTATAGTTGCATTGAGAAATGTTTTTACATGTCCAAGTGCTTATGACATTGAAATAAGATTGATTTTTGCCCAACCTGTGGAAAAACTTTTTTCACTAGACCTATAATTTAATTGAAACTTTTATTGTGCCAGGTGACCAAGGGCGGCGTGACGCGACAGGTGGCCCGCGCTATGGAGGTGCTAAGCGCGAGCGCGCCGGGCGCCCGCGTGCGCGTCGTGCGCGCCGCCTACCACTCCTCCTCCGGCCCCGGCGCTCCCGCCTCGTCCTACATGATGCACTCATCACGCAGGGTAAGTCTGAAGTCTGTGGAAAACTAGACTAGCCCCTATGAAAGTTTAGCCACTTTAAGGAGATCAACTTTCTGGATCAAGGCAAAACGTCGGAAGCAAAAATTAGAACGTTTTTCTGCAGACACTTTCTATATTACGGCGTAATAGTTATGTAATTGAAAGGCCTTCCGTGGTCAAAGAGTAAGTGCAAAACTACTTAGTGACTTGATTGAATTTTGAATAAATTTCAATAAAAAGTATGAATTCGTTTTTTCTCATTCCAGGTCATATCCTCCGGCACCAGTCTTTTATCTCCATCTTTAACGAGCAGACCTTTTGGAGGAGACCCGCCGTCGCTTCCTTCATTGCCGATGGAAATATCTTCAACACCCTTAGACATGCTGCCTGATACACCCGAAACAGAAAATTACAAAGTCACAGAACCAGACGACACAGAAATCTCAGAACCCTCAAAATGGAAAAGTTCCAATTCAATGCGAATGCCCAGTGAAGAGTCCTCATCAACCGACAACGCCAGTATCATTGATCTCGATCCTAAAATTAAGCACAAAAGTGTTTTCAGAAAGTATTCTTACGATTCTGAAAACAGTGATATATCGTCAATTAAACCAGGAAGTAGAACGTCACCACTTCTAGATGTTCCGGCTACACTAAGCACTCTCAAATACAAGTCTCTTCTCAATGGCAGTAACGACTGGACCAACCGGCGGAAGAGCTACAGTTTTGAAGAAACAGCTCCGCTTAGTGAAACTATCTCCCACTTCAACGACACGCTGGCAATGGAATCATCTACAGACAGTGGCATATGTAAATCATCGGAACTTGTAAATGACCACAACGATTGCGACAAAAAAGACAGGAAAAACGATACACATGAAGACTCATTCAATGATTGGCTCAACAAAAATAGACAGACTTCATTCAACAAAAGTAATCAATTTAAATCATTCAGAGAGCACAATGTTGTAATCGAAGAACCAAGTGAAAGTAACATCACGTTGCAGTCTAAAGGAAAGGTCTCGATAACAGTACCTATCACCCTTGAAACTGACGATGACTACCAATATAAAAAAGCCCATGTCAGTGAAGAAGCCGATAAGAAAGTCAAGAAAGTAGAATTTTGCAAAACTGAACTTCACTTTGCCGCTGAATCTGGAAGAGTAAACATAATAGCGACTGATGAAAAACCACCACCAACTAATGATTTTAGGCGAAAGAAAAGTGCATTTATGCCAATCACAAATAAACCTGAAAGACCTATTACACTCTTTGGGGACAAGAAAAATGTTGAATGTGACGTAAGGAATGATTTCTATAACAACAATGATGTGGGTGAATTCGATGAGAATACAGCAGCTACAAAAAGTATTCTCAAAAACAAAATTCCGAAGCCCAAACCATATCTTCTAGGAGAAAACATGGCTTTTGGGCTTAATGACGGTCAGCCGAATATTAATAACCCTAGTATGATATATGAAGACGCAGAGGTGCCAACAGCTGTTACGTTAATTAATAGGCAGTTGCAGGCAGAAAGAAGGTACAGCAACGATACATCAAGTTTGTCAAGTGAGACCGACGCGACAACACTGAATAATTTTGTATCGAGGCCAATTAGTACAGGTAAATGCAAAACAGTGTAAAATTTTAAGAAAACGAAGTATCTAATTAATGCATATTTTCTAATTTTCTTGAATTTAATTTAATTATTTTTGCTATTTCAGGTCTGAAGACAAGTGTTAGCTCCAAGCGTCAAGAAGTTAACCACTCCTCAGAAAGTGAAGTTACTTCTACATTTAATTCAGTTAAAAATAAGCTCAAGGCACTGCAGATATCTCCCGTCCCGACAAGAGCTAAAACACGACAGCTTCGCCAGTCCGATCTAACATACTTCGGCATCCAAAACGACAAAAATAAAGAATTAGATGAGAAGCCGAAGTTCATTAGAGACAGAATTAAAATGCAGAATGATGCTATTGACAATATTTTCCAGTCTGTGAGACTTATCCAACAAGTTTCGAGTGTTTGTAACAGTGAAGCCGAATCAGAAGACGCAGTGGAATATCAAAACGTACCTTTTAAAAGTAACTTTGCTCCGGTGCCCACACCAAGACAGCGCACAAAGTATAACGATAAAACGGAAGGTCCTGGAAAAGTAGCTATATTAAAACCAATTATCGAACAAGCCTCTAAAATAAACACGAGAAACACACAGGATACGAGACGTTCCAGATCAAGGAAATATGAAGAAGTCCATAACTCGACACTTCGTAGCATTTCAGAGCCTCCCAAAGCAAATAGGATTAATTCTACAGAAAGATCGCGCCGACGCCCCAATCACGCCTCGCAAAACGTTACAAGGTAGAAAATCACTGACTATTGCATAAATATCTTTTTAGGGTTCCGTACCTCAAAAGGAAAAACGGAACCCTTATAGGATCACTTTGTTGTCCGTCTGTCTGTCTGTATGTCTGTATGTCAAGACCCTTTTTCTCTGGAACGCGTGGAGGTAGCAAGCTGAAATTAATATCAAATACTCAAGCCTGCGGTCCTTTGAAGCTGTGAAAAAATCACCCTTCTAAGTCAACGCAATCAAAAGACACAGTCATTGAAAAGGCTGTTTCCATACAAATTGCCGTACCCCGAAAACCTAAAGTACTTCCAGTTGTCCTAGAAACTTGAAATTTCTTATGAGGGCTACCCTCTTATAGCACAACCACTCAGAAAATTCTTAAAATCTTAAATTTTTATGTCTGTCTATTCGCAGACCAATATAAGATGAACCCACACTGCGTGCATTTTGCTTAGGAGCAGGGCTCTGCTAACACTGGACTTCTTAAAACACTGGGGAAAAACGTTAAAATCCTTCTATGGAACTCTCGTGCGCGAGTCCGACTCGCACTTGCCCGGTTTTTTGAATGCGCATCGCTCAAGTAGTTCTATGTTTGTGTTCTAGGTCTAACAAACACCAATCTAAAGAGGAAACATACAGCAGAGCCTGTTCCCCGGACACAGCTAAGTTGTATTTGAGTGACGAAGAAGAAGAAACTGCGCCAATATATGTCAACTTTAACAAGGGAGTACTTGATGACAACAAGGCACCAATAATTGATGAAGATACCCGCAAATCAGACACAAATCATTATTTAAACACAAAATGTCTATCAAAAGTAAGTGATCACAAAGAAAACAATCTAAAGTCATATAACTCATATGACAAAGTTCGCAAAACAGATACCGATAAAGATAGTATTAATAAAAGAGCAAACTCTATCAAGAAAAAGAAAACAGCAAATAAGGCGGAAAACCTGGACGTTTCATGTACGGCTGAGCAATCAAGTATCCATCCATCAATTACGGAAAAAACAGCAACGCAAGAAAATAAGCGAAAAGTTGACAAAGTTAACTCTATAAAGAAGCAGGGCGGATCACATAGACGCACTGAGAAAAAACCATCTGAGATAATCCTTGAACAAATTATTAATACTCATGAGAATAAGGGTGTTAAAGAAGTACAGGGAAGAGAAGTTCTTAAACCTCACCATATAAGGAGCTCCAGTCGTCATTCGACAGCAAAGAAAGACTCTTTAGAAACCCAAAAAAGATCTAGTATAAACTCGGCTGATCGCCACCGCAATTCGCTGCAGATGAAGTCTGGCGAAAAAAACGGGGAAATGCGTGAAACAAAAGAGAGGTCGAAATCAAAAAGAAACGAATATGTTATAAATTACGATGACAAAAAAGGAACTGTAACGTCAGTATGCAAAGTCTCAGCTGATCCGGGATCGACAAAAAAGAAAAAGTCTTCGCTAGAAAAGGTTAAAGAGCATACAAGCCAAAATAAAACACCCGAGAAAATTACCCTGCGTAAGTAAGCCGTGTGCATGCTATACAACAGACTAACACATTGAAATACAGCCTCTAAAAATGTAAACGTCTTTCAGTGCAGTTTCCAGATCGAGAAAGGAATCCAAGCCGACTGACCCACGCGCATAAGAGAATGAAGACTAAAGTGAATATACAACGGTCTTGCCAAATATTGTAAACTCAATTTATATAGCTTAGCACAACCAATATCTAGTATTATACCAAGGTAATGATTGTGTTCTTAATTTTCATTTTGTTACGAAATCCTTGTCCTTTTTATATTTAAATAATATTCTTATTATCGAATAATAATAATAATGATCTCACATCACTATAACACTACGAAATAACAACGATTAATAAAATATATGAAATAATTATGTGCATTTTATTAAAAAATAATGTTAGAATTGACTCACACAGTCACCAACGGATCCTTGTCAAATTGGCTAACAAAAACTTGGACTTGGCTGTCTAGTCTCTTCTGAAGATCTGGTGAGAAGACTGACAGGAATCCTCTCTCAGAATCAGAGTGGTTTGTCAGGATGACAGAGATCCCCTTCTGTGTAGCATCGAGTACATCATGATGAAGCATTTCACCTGAAAAATAAATTACTTAGTTTGAATCTTCTCCATCACTTGTAATTTGTGAAAATTATATTTTAAACTAGTTGTTGCCCGCGACTTTGTCCGCGTAGATTTCCGTTATCGCTATCCCGTGCGAACTATACTTTTAAGAATAAAATGTAGCCTATGTTATTTCCTCAATATTCAAATTATCTGCTTACCAAATTTCATCTAGATTGGTGCAGCGATTTTCCCGTGAAGAGGTAACAAACAGACAGACCGAGGGACAGAAAGACAGAGTTACTTTCGCATTTATAATATTAGGATTAGGATATAATAAATTACTAAGGGCCTTATTCATAAACGTCACTCAAGCCATAGCTATTGGAATAGCTAAACTAGGTTTTGTTTTCTTCTTACTAACGAAAATGTCAATGTGACAAAAAAGACAAACGATCTTTAACGGCATTTTAGTTAAAAGTTAAAATAGGTTTATTAATAACAGGGTGAGTTTTCTGGCATGTTCGAGTGGTTTATAAGATAGGATAGAAGAATACAGTACCTGTAAGGTATAGATCAGATTGGATTCCTTTTAGTACCGATGCACCCGATCCCGCACAAAGTGCTATTGTATTTATGTTATCTCCTAGCGATTTGCCTTTAGCAAGAGCCAAGCGAACGTGTGTGAGACCAGTTAATTGTTTCACTTTCGCAATGGCGTCAGATAGCGATATTTCAGACTGGAGTTGGACGTATCTGAGGAAGAACGGATAAATTAATAAATATTGAACTGAGCTATCAGTAAGATAGGTACTTCATTTAGCGATCCATGTACCCTTACCTCCCAGCTCCAAAATTAATATCAACCCCTGGAGTGATAGGTTTGGATTCCTTTACAGGAAAAGCCGACGCTAGCCAGTCGTTGACGCCGCCTCGCACGCAGTCCCAGCTCGTGTGGGGAGAATACAAAGAAATGCGCTTCTCTAATAGAAAAGATACAATTCGTTGCTTCCATGCGCTGAAAGAAGGTATATGTAAACTTATTAACATAAGATCTTTTTAGTGGTAAAGTAGATTTAACTACAAATGTATGAATTTAAGATTTATACCTTTGGATTACGGATTTTAAAGGAGCAAATATTGGAGGATGGTAGGCAACAATCATTTCACAGCCATGTTTATCTGCTTCAATAGCAACTTCTTCTGTCAAGTCATTTGTTAATAAAAGCTTTGTAATATTCCTGAAAACATAATGATTAATAATTATAGTGAAATAAACGGATCACTCACGTATGTCAGTCGAGTATAATAATTACGAGAAAGTGGTAACAGTACAAAATAGGGACTTTATTATTTACCAAATGTAATGAACTCAATCAGTTCTATTGCTTCTATCCTATTCTAGTTACCTAGGAGTGTATGGTTCAACAAGTAAACCAGTGTTGTCCCAACTTTCAGCAAGGTTCTTTGGTGCAAATTCTTCCAAAACAGACACAACTTTACTCAATTTGACTCCAGCAAGTTCTCCTGTCGACATTTTGGTGGATGCAGAAACAGAGTAGAAGTTCCTTAAAATTGATATCTTGCTAGATAAAAGCTTTCCAAATTTCGAAAGCATCAGACTCAACCTGGAAAAGAATAAAATTAATGATAACTAATTTGATTGTATTAATTAATAAGAGAAATAATATGTGTATGCTAAATACTTAAGTGCACAACATATATACTTAAAGTAAACTTTTTAAGTAGGTTAAATAAAATATAAAAATGAACTATAACCAATAACAATCATTTATTGTATTTACTTATACATTAATCCCTAACTTGTTTACAATTATATTGATCATTGTATATCCCATTTCTTATCTATAAGCATTGTGTTCAACACTGCCCCTAGACTCCTAGTCAGTAATCTTCCATATTCTTATTTCACCATCATCACTACAAGAAAGCAATTCTTGGTTTCCAGTGGGATTCCACGCAACACAGTTCACATCTTGTGCATGAGCATTCAGTTTAGTACAAACTAAATCAAATGTTGGTGAATTGGGGTCTGAATCTTCTGCCTCTTTAAATATTCTTATGATGTCATCACCACATGCAGTAGCTATCAATCCTGTCTTGTGGCACCAAGCAATGTCGTACACACATCTTGTATGGAACCCTGACAAAGTGCACACACATTTCCACACAGAGTCCCTGTCTGTTACTATCACCCCTTCTTGATTATCCGGTTTATACTCCTTCCATATTTTGACAGTTTTGTCATCACTGCAAGTGGCTAGTCTCTCTCCAGTCTTGTCAAAAGTGAGGCTCCACACGGTGGATTCATGTGAATGAAGTGTTGCCACACAAGACCAGTCATTGTCCACTGGATCCTCTTTGTACATCTTAACAGTGTTGTCATAGGATGCTGAAGCCAGGATGTCTAATGTTGGGTGCCAAGCCACCTATAAAAATAATCAGTTTTAGCATTCAATGGTTCGTTTCAACTTAACGATTTAAGTGCATGTCATGACATACTAACTTTCTTGACATCTTGATTGTGTACATTGAGAACAGAAGCACACTCATATTCATCATCTCCAGCGACTTCCCACACCCACACAGACTTGTCTCGCCCACATGTTGCCAACAGCTGTCCAGACTGAGACCATGCCACACTCTTCACTTCATTTTCATGCCCTTCCAGTGTTGCATTGCATTCAAACTGACCTGATGAAATCGGATGATAGTGATATAATAGGATTTCATAATAATCCTTAGATCCAATTTACTTAACAATTATAATACACACCACTTTTTTTATCCCAAATAGCTGTAGTTGCATCAAAGCTGCCCGAAGCAAGAAAGTTCCCACAGGGTGACCAGGCTACTTCTCTGATGGTGCGCTGGTGTCCATCTACTAAAACCGTCTTGATGGCCCATTCCTGCCCTTCTTTGTTCCAAAGTTTAATAGTTTTGTCCTCACCGCAAGATGCAAATACTTTTCCGAGAGGGTGCCATGAGACATTCCAGACTATGCCTTTGTGGCCCATTACAGTTTGTAAGAGTTCCATTCTCGCCATGATATTTTATTTTAGTTGCGTACTTACTGATCACAAATAACCTATAAATTGTGGAATTAAATAATCAAATTCATCGTCATCCACATTTCCAAAGGAAAGCGATCGATTATATTGTAAATAAACCAAAAACGAGAACATATCGATCTGTATGATCAAAACACGTAATAATGGGAAAAAAGAAGTGAAATTTTCTAGATTAAAAAATAACAATCGGTAAAATTTGATTGTGCATTACTCGCAAAAAAGCATAATTTTAGATTTATTCGGACGCTTACCTCAGCGAAATATTTACGTGAAAAACCTGTGTGAAAAACAGTGTTTCGCAATTTTCGCCACAGATTTCGCTAAAAACGTAGCCAATAGCAAGCAAAATATCAAATTAATTAGCAAATGAAAGCAAATGTCAAATAATGTCATGTCAGTAATTTTTTTATTCATCCAATAAGAGACAGGCAAAGGAAACTTAGTCCATACAGCCACGTCTGATATGTTTTGTAAATTTCTGGATATTAAAGTCCGTCACCGTCAGAGTCGTCAGTCTGTCCTAGTCACTTTTTGTCAGCTGCTCATGCCCCATGCCTTCCGTAAAGCGATAGTGTACTTTACGGCGAGCTTACGAGCTACGGCGAGCAGCAACCGGCGGGTACTTGGGGGTCACAAACAGAGGGAATACGTGTTTTCACTTGAATTTCTCATTTGCTGGGCACTGTCACGTTAATTTGTTGTATAATTTACTACTTTTTACACTATCTTTATTATCCACCAAACAACATTAACACTTAAACTAAAATTCACTGTCATCAGTTTCCCGCCAAATTCTATCACTGTGTTTCCCAAAGAGAATATAATCAGAATCACTTCACTACGTTTTGGTGTTTCCAACTGACATGACATGGCAGCGTTGCCATTCGGGTACGCATTAGTACGCCCGGCGTACTATTTAGTAATCTAGCGTCTCCGCGTACTCTCCTGCCAAATTGCGTACTCTTATGGCTACCCCGCTAAACTGCGCGATTTTAATAGCTTAACTTCACTACGACAACATCGTTCATTCTCTATGGACTCAGTATCTTTGCCTATCCCTTATGGGTGAATTAAAAAAAACGCTCTGTTAGTTGACATTTGACAGCTGTCACTCGCGACTTAAAATATGCCCAGCGAAATGGGCAAACAAACACGTCTTGATCACTAATTAAATCATATTTGATTTATTATAAAAAAAACCGGCTAAGTGCGAGTCGGACTCGCACAAGAGGGTTCCGTAGAAAGATTTTAACACTTTCCCCCAGTGTTTTAAGGAGTCCAGTGTTAGCAGAGCCCTGCTCCTAAGCAAAATGTACGCAGTGTGGGGTCAACTTAAATTGGTCTGCGAAATCTACAGACAGACATAAAAAAATAAGATTTTGAGACTTTTTAGAGTGATTGTGCTATAAGAGCTACCTTCATACCAAATTTCAAGTTTCTAGGACAACTGGAAGTACCCTATAGGTTTTCTCAGTACGGCGATTTGTATAAAAGCCACCTTTTTAATGACTGTATCTTTTGATTGCGTTCACTTGGAAGGTTGATTTTTTCACAGCTTCAAGGGACCGCAGGCTTGAGTATTTGATATTAATTTCAGCATGCTACCTCCACGCGTTCCAGAGAAAAAGGGTCTTGACAGACAGACAGACAGACAGACAGACAAGGAAGTTTGTTCCTAATAAATACTACAGTGATACCAAAGTATGATTTTTAAATTTTCCGCTTGAATTTCAATATCAAGATACGATGGCCAAACTTAACAGACGATCTAACTATAATCACTAATGAAGCGTTTACATGCAATCGCACGAGCACTTTTTCAACGTCTGTTAAAGGGTTCGGCACGTGTTCGGCAGGAGCGCAGGTTGCACGTTGGAGTGAGCGCGATATATTTCCATCTTACTCCAACATATAACGGCGTCCTTGTCGCATTTGTAAACGGACATGCGAAAAAAAATTTTTTTTTGTTCGAGGGCGACCTTAGCGCAAATGTTCACCAGACATGGATCCACAAATGGAGAAAGTGTACAGGTTTTATATACAAAAAGAACATAAATTAGTAAATTTTACTTGTTATTGACGTTGCGTACTCGAAAGTCAATTTTCGTACTATTTTTGGCTGAGTCGCGTATCGGAACTTGTCCTCCATCTGGCAACATTGTGACATGGTGACACATATAAGTCAAGCAAAAGAAAAGGGGAAAAAAACTATTTGAATTTTTTGTTGTCTTGTCTCTGCTCCGCGCACAAACTACTAAGGGCTCCGCGTGTTTTGGAGAAGATGGAGAACTAATTATTTTCAGTTCTTATTTATTTATATCTCCTCCCATTTACGATATCTATATTGTTAAAAAAGTGAGCTAGTACTATATTGTTATCTACTACCAAGATCTGATCATACAATGGAGAATAGTAATAAGATCGTACCCCCTCACTTAAATGCCGAAGTATACAGAACAGACACGACTGGGAATGAAGCTCCATCATATTTAGATTATATCAAACTTCATGAAGGTATTTTTCTTTTTGTAAAATCATTGCTTCCTGGAAAATTGTTCTTTCAGGTCTTTCTGCCTTGTGCCAAGTTGTGCCCACATACATTATAACATACTGTATTAGTTAATAGGTAATTCAAGTTTAAATCGGTTCTGTATCTGTAAATTCCATATTTGCAGACGGCAGTGTCCTTGTTGGCTGTTCAGAACTGACAGGGCGCTATTGGAGTGGAGGTGCTGCAATCTTTAGAAGTTTTTCCGAGGCACAGGAAATTAACCCCAAATCTATGAGAAGTATCCAACTTGACTATGGCTCTGCTGATGGCTGTTTTGTTGGGAGCTCTTCTAAGGTTATTTAGCTATTATTTATTACTACTACTGACTGATGTGACTTGTGCAAAGTCGTCATCTTTAACTACAACTGTGCTGGATGTAGAAAGAGATTACCTATGGAATTATTTCAGAAATTTATTTGATATGTTTGTGTTGCAGTTCAAGGTTTTATTAGATACATGTTTTTTATTATTCCTTTGTAGGTGTTAATATGCGATGACAGTGGTGCAATCAGTATCTGGAGCATCAATGAGAATGAGGCGTGGAAGCAGTGGAAGGATGAAGCCACAGTCTCTGAGCATGACAGTATGATCATGGCTGTGGACTGCCTTGAAGCTGAAAAGCAATATGTTACAGTAGGAGCAGATTGCCATATCAAAGTAAACACAAAATACTTCTTTTACTGTGCTTTTCATCGCTGTACCATAAGTAAATAATACTGAGCAATAATATGTTTAATAAGACTCAATCGTAGTTAAATAAAATGGATCACTCACATTATTAGTCAAGTTTAGCCTAACATGTTTCGTAAAAATGTTTAGTAGTCGCGCGAGCAGAGCCGCCGCGCGCATCGTGCGTCTCGCTGCCGCTGGGTTGTGCGCTCCTAGAGGAAAGACTATGAATTAGTCCGAAGCATGTTGAGGTGCGTACGAATCAGAGGGAGGCTCAGGGTGAGCCACGCACGGCTCGACCAATTGCTCAAATTCGTACGTGCTTCACGCACTGCGCGCGCGCATTCTAGGGCGAGCTGTCAAGTGTCGGTTTTTTGACCGTGCTCAAAGGTGCCTCTGTCTGCGTGTCTCGCTTAGTATGGACGCTGACACGCACAAACTTGTTTGCGCGTGGGGCAAGTTTTGATTGAGGTTAAATTACGTAGCGGAGCGGGTTATTTGGTCAGAAGGATTATTAAAGTCATAAAATCAATTTGTATAGTGTGCAATGGTGTAGGACAACGATAAATGTATCTTGAACATTCACTTTCTGATATGTCTAATTTTCTAAAGTAATTTGGTGAAGTAAATGTGCACCAAATTAATTGCAATTTTTGTATAACTGATTCATCCACCACCAAGGTGGAAATTTCTTGTTAAGAATACTGAATCACGATAAAAGCAGCATCAGCTGCGATCGCGATCGACGCCATTTTTTTCGACGCACAAATAGCGGTTTGCCGCGAGCACGTTGCCCCCCGTGCGTGGTGA
The DNA here is from genome assembly GCA_963691665.1 of Clepsis dumicolana. Taxonomy (NCBI): domain Eukaryota; kingdom Metazoa; phylum Arthropoda; class Insecta; order Lepidoptera; family Tortricidae; genus Clepsis; species Clepsis dumicolana. Next base: position 10,700,779 of record OY829509.1, read on the forward strand.
GGCTGCTCGACCTGAGCGACTCTAATCCGTACGCACCTTTGGGCGAAACTCGACTTATAAATGTGAGTAATCCGTTTTATTGCGTTTCATGAGTTGAGTAACTGATACCTACTGTGCCTATATGAAATACTTACCTACTTGTATCAAGTGTATGTTTATACCGACATTCAACTCAATTATTTCGAAATAAGGTCTTATTCACAAAACATCACTCAAGTCTCCATTAGTTAAAATAGGTTTTGTCTTCTTACTAACGGAAATGTCAATGTGACAAAAAAGGACAAACAAACTTTATTAACAGCATTTTAGTTGATATAGGTTTATGAATAATAGGGTAAGTTTATAAACTCGCCTATTCTAAACACTGCATGATACCTACTAACAGTTATGTAAGAACATTGTAACACTGTCTAATATTAATAAACTAAACTTTCAGGGTCTATATGTGCCAGTTGGGATGCTGTTACATTATAGTTATTTTTCAGGTGTGGGATCTTACTGACATGGTTTGCATAAGAAACTACAGTTTAGCACACAGTAATACTGTATCTGATGTCTCTGTCAGACCCAATTCCAGTACCAGCTTTGCTTCAGGGTCTTTGGACATGTATGTTACACTGTGGGATGACAACATTGACAAACCAGTATTAGGTAAGTAAATAAAATACATAATAAGCTTTAGAACTAGTAATATAGCAAGGAAATAAAATGTAGGTAAATCATAAGAAGGAAAGCAATTGAATTGTGATTATTTTACTATTACCTAGTTTGAGTCAGGAGTCATGAGTCATAATACCTATTAAAATGATCATGGTTGGAACTGCGTTAGGGTCTTTCAAGTTAAATAATATGTACTTACATTCTTTTACTATGATTTTTTTTACCTTAGTTTTTCTTTTCGTCATTTGCCTATCAATCAAAACCAATGGAATATTGCACTCATACTTTTCAGACTTAGTAAAAAATGATTGTGGAATTCGCTGTTTACGATGGTTTGACGAAAACCAGTTGGTGTATGGAGATGAGGCAGGGGTGCTCCGGGTCGTAGATGTGAGACAGCCAGATAGCGTGGATACTCTGTGTGACTTCCCTGCACCTGTGCACAAAATTGCTATGCAACCAGAGTAAGAATACTTTGTACACTATTTTACTTTAAGCTGCAAACATACATACATACTCTTAATGCGTGTGCAGCTTAATGGCTAATAGATGATTAGTCATCATTAGCAACCTACCAAGTATGACTTTACAGTAGTACATATTCAGTGTAAAACATTTCATGATCGGAAAAAGAAATGTCAGATATTTAAATTTAAGGTTTATATACTGGTTTCTCGACCATAATCGAAAATGCACCTTTTTTTACTAAGAACATAGGTGGGTTTGGTTACAAAAGAATAAAAAAAAAACACAAAGTAGGTAACATTCTGAAAATTAATAACAAATTCACAATTCCATGCTTTATTTACTTTGCAGTACAGGAAGAGCAGCAGTATGCTGTGACAACAAGATAGTTTCTGTATGCGAAAAAGTGCAAGATAAGTCGAGAGTAGTGTACCACGACCGCCACCTGCACAGCAACTATGTGCGCGGAGTGGCGTGGGGCGTCGGCAACAAAACTGTACTTCACTCTTCTGCTTGGGATGGTCACGTCAGGACCCACAACATTGCGTAGATTTATTTTATATCTTAAAATAGGTACTACTTATTTTGATTGTTATTATAACTTGAGTTACTATTATAGTTTTCAATAAATATTTAATTTTATTTTGCCTAGTCTACTAGTAAGTATAGGGGAGTGTTCACACTGCAATTCACTGCATTGACTTTTTGGAGGGTAGGTTATTTCCAACTTTCAAATTATTCAGGTTATAAAACTTCTTCATGGTAGGCAGTTCTCTGATGTCAAAGTTTTATGTAGCAAATCAAATTGGAAGTAAATGCCTTCTTCTTTATAATACCATTTTTTATAGATTGTACACATTACCTACTAGGTAAATCAATCAATCAATATGAATGCACAAATATCACATACTGACATTAAAACGAAATAACGGTTCTAATGTAACGTTTGTGTAAGTCTCGACAAGATTTTCCTTGCATTTCAATTCAGCTTCAAGGGACCACATCCCGGGATTTTGCGAATGCAGATTTTTTGACATCCGCGGACGCCGGATGCGGATATTTTAAAGCTACCATCCGCGAACGCGGATGTCATGTTAGATACATAAAAAACCGGCCAAGTGCGAGTCAGACTCGCGCACGAAGGTTCCGTAGAAAGATTTTAACGCTTTTCCCCAGTGTTTTAAGAAGTCCAGTGTTAGCAGAGCCCTGCTCCTAAGCGAAATGTACGTAGTGTGGGGTCAACTTATATTGGTTTGTGAAATCTACAGACAGACATAAAAAAAAACAATTTTGATACTTTTCTGAGTGGTTGTGCTATAAGAGCTACCTTCATACCAAATTTCAAGTTCCTAGGACAACTGGAAGTACCCTTTAAGTTTTTGGATTTCGGCAATTTGTATGGAAATTGCCTTTTTAATGACTATCTTTTGATTGCATGACTTAGAAAGTTGATTTTTTCACAGCTTCAAGGGACCGCAGGCTTGAGTATTTGGTATTAATTTTAGCATGCTACCTCCACGCGTTTCAGAGAAAAGGGGTCTTGACAGACAGACAGACGGACGGACAACAAAGTGATCCTATAAAGGTTCCGTTTTTTCCTTTTGAGGTACGGAACCCTAAAAAGGCAAAAATCATACTTTTTTTACTTGTTTTTATTACATAATAGACAAACCAAACAAACGGGTCGGTTTTTGTTACCTAGGCTAGGGCGATCGATTGGCGAATTACAGAAACGAAATTAATAACTAAAAGAAAATTCACGCGCGTCGCACACGCTGCCGCTAAGCCGTTCCTGTAAGGACTTGGTCAACATCCGCATCGGCATAAGGTCCGCATTGTTTTGTTGCTGATGCGGATGTGGATGTTGATTTTAATGCGGATGTTCTGCGGATGCGGATGCGAATATCCGCAACACCCCTGAGTCACATCACATGGATAGTAAAATAAAAATGTCCACAACACTAACAGAAAATATATTTCTAAACCAATGAAACATGCAGCGAATGCTCGAGACGTTTATTAATGGCTGGGGGTACAACTGGTACAGGTGCGAGGCGCGATCAGTGGGAGGGGGAGGGCGCGCGGCGCTCCGGCGACGCGCCCGGGGACGAGCCGCGCCGCCCGGCGCCCGGGCTCTTCAGCCGGACCATCGTATCCAGATGACGGAACCTGCAATGATGGGAGTGACATTAAAACATGGCGATTATACGAGTAGCACAGCGAGTAGTGAGTAGTAACGCAAACACCTAGAATTAAAGATCCAGGTATCGTATTTCCACCTCTCATATGGGCTTCAATATAGGTAGTTTCTGCAAATATTAGTTAGTACAGTACAAAAAGTGAGACTACACACAGTTGATAGCGGGGAACGAACGGAAGGCGTTATCTTAGACGTAAATAAGTAAGGACATTGTAACGAGGCTAGTATAGCCGTTACAAACCTTAGTCTACTTATCGATTTACTTTTAAAAAAACATATTGACTTCTGTTCTTTCTAAATTTCAAATTCAAAATTCATTTCTTGTTTCTGATCCTTTGGCTTTTATTTCATTCGCTCTCCAGTTTTACCACCGTACGGTCGTATTTGTGGACGTGTGTCTGAATCCTTATCAGTTTTTCAAGTTCTGTAAGCCTATAGCCAAAGGCTTAGTTCTAATAAGTGTAGTATTGTTACGTCAACTTTCGTATTATACGACCTAACTAAAGTTAAAATCTTCTGTTATATACAATACTGCAAAAGGCACAATCGTAAGTGTTAACCCATATGTTTTTATATCAATTTAGCTAACAGCTCCTATGTTTGTTTTAGGTGCCTTTTCGTTTTTATCCTAAAATATAAACAACGATACTACCACCAACAAACTTGCATTGCTACGATCCTCAAATCCCGTATTCCCGACGTGACAACATTATGTGCATTTACCTTTGATTTATTGGGTTTAAATGTTGTTAATATGACTATTTTATTGATGGACAGTAAGTCTTGTCCCTGCCTTAGTGGAAGAACTGTTACCTAAGAGGCAGATCGTTGGCGTCGTGGTCCACGCTCTGGAAGAAGAATGCCAGAGGCCAGCTTATCCACGACGCTTGTTTCCTGAAACAAGTAAATTTTTCCAGCGCTTTGGTTTTTACTATCATGCTGTGCAAAATTTTGGTAAATAAATAAATAAAACTCCCTGTACCTAGATTGTTCTGCGTTGTCATGTCATGACTGCATAAAAAATGGGATAATGACAACCTTATCCCATTTTTTTTGCCAAATTACCACTGCATCTCGATTGGGAAAATCCATCGTACCTACTAGATAGCAGTTGAAACTTGTGATCTCTCACTATTACGTTACGGTGCGGTAAAAGTACATTGGTACTGAAAAGCCATTACGGTTACGGGTTATTCCGCGGGGATTTTAACTGTCGCCATTCATATAAATAGATGAGTGAACTAAATTATCAACGATTTAATTAGGTTTTGCCGTAGAGACTGCAACCTACCTGCACATATTTTTTAAGTTTACTAAGTAGCTACTTACCGTCACTCCTTGGGAAGAAAAATTTCAACAAAGCCGTGAAGTAACGCCGCATAAAAGTCAGGAAACATAAAACCAAACGAATACATAAATAAATAAGAAATAAAAAGACTAAATAATCATTGATGTACAAATAATTATCAAACTAATAACTCAAAAAGCATATCCACTAATCTTTAACGCTGTAGCCAACTGTATAGCTTATTTTAGCTTTAAAAGTAGGTATGACAACCCAACCGGGGATCGAACCCGGGACCTTAAGCTTCATAGTCAGGGTCTCTAACCACTAGGTTATTCGGTCGTCAAAATATAATAATATCTATCTATCTGTATGTATGCCTATAAAAAAAGAGTCCCTGACTGACTTAACGCCCAGTCCAAGCCCTTGGATCTAGAAAGCTGGAATCTTCTATACCTATAAAACAGTATCGTGACTGACTGACTGACAGACAACGCACAGCCTAAACCACTGGACCTAGAGACTTGAAATTTGGCAATCATATACCTTGAGGTACACTAAGGGATTTTTCAAAATTCCCCCAGGATAGGGAACTTCACGGTGGCAAAGCCGCGGGGCATAAGCCAGTTTTGCATAGAAGTTCCCTTATGATGTAGGTAGGCCGGGGAAAAGGAATGATTTTGCGAAATTCGACCCCTAAGGGTGTAAAAGGGGGTTGAAGTTAGTATGAACAAACATTATTTTTAAAGTTGCCATTACGAAACTTAGTAAATAAGTAAATAATAATAGGTAGTAGGTACGTTCCTTAAGAAAAATAACGTTATTTTTAAATTTAGTTACGATCATTAAATTCAAGCTGGGATTTTGCGAATTGCACACATTAGAGTACTGCCTCGGGAGGGGAGCGAAGCCGAGGGCGAAAGCTAGTACCCGATATTCTTACTCTGTTGACAATATCTAATATGGTTGGTTATGGAAGGGGTTTATATGCAGCAATGGTGCCCATCAAAGAAAACAAAAAACTATCAAATTCATATAATAAAGACTGTAAGGTGCAATTTCGTAAACAAATACAAAATAAAATATAATTCATAACATAGTTGTCTAAAAAATTAAGGCGTTATACAATATTATACAAGTCCTGCAGCTATATGTTAATACTTACAATAATTTTGTTTGTCATCGGTACATATATCTATATAGAACGGGTGGTTAATTTAAATTAAAATACATATGGGACATTCTGGGCCGTGCTTATAAAGCTACAAGTTACAATTCTGTGGTGTCAAGGAAAAAGGAGATGAGTCAACTCCTTTTTCCTTGACACCACAGAATTTACAAGCGGAAGTCTCTTTCTAACAAAAGGTGATAGAATGAGGCTTCCGCTTGTATATTGTAACTTGTAGCTTTATAAAACACGGCCCTGGTAGAGCTACCTAGTTGTAGATATTTAATTATTATCTTCAAAGGCATAATTTAGCTGCCGTGGTTGACACATTCGCCCATACGTACGGCGTGGGTGGTTGCAGCTGCGTGCCGTCGGCGTCACTCGGGGTGTCCGGGGTGGCGGGGGCGGGCGGCGCGGGCGGCGGGGAGCAGGGCGAGCCGGCCGCGGGCGGGGGCGTCTTGTTGATCGCCGGGTTGTAGATCTTGGGGTCGCTGACCATGCGCACGAAGAACGAGCGCTTGTGCGCGAGCGCGGCGCGGTGCCGGCGCGCGCGTTCCTCGTTCAAGTCCTGGAAATTGCGTCACCGTTTTTAGGGTTCCGTCGCCAAAATAGCAAAAACGGAACCCTTATAGTTTCGTCATGTCCGTCCGTCCGTCCGTTCGTATGTCACAGGCATTTTACTCGAACACTATAAGAGGACGTATTATCACATCATCATCACCAGCCTTTTTTAGGCATCCTCTCAAAAATTTCAGCAAACATCAATGTGTGGCACATATTTCGACAACACTTGGAGGTTCCTAAGATTTTTTTTTTGATTAAGCGAATATTTTCAGAAATAATCGCCCCGAAAGTTGCATAAATTATAAACAAGTGCGAGTCGGACTCGCGCACGAGGGTTTCATATCCATAGAAAGATTTTAACGCTTTTCCCAGTGTTTTAAGAAGTCCAGTGTTAGCAGAGCCCTGCTCCTAAGCAAAATGTAGGTAGGGGTCAACTAATATAGGTCTGCGAAATCTACAGACAGACATAAAATTTTATGTTTTTGAGACTTTTCTGAGTGATTGTGCTATAAGAGCTACCTTCATACCAAATTTCAAGTTTCTAGGACAACTGGAAGTACCCTTTAGGTTTTCGGGGTACGGCAATTTGTATGGAAACAACCTTTTTAATGACTGTATCTTTTGATTGCGTTGACTTAGAAGGTTGATTTTTTCACAGTTTCAAGGGACCGCAGGCTTAAGTATTTGATATCAATTTCAGCATGCTACCTCCACGCGTTCCAGAGAAAAAGGGTCTTCACAGGCAGACAAACGGACAACAAAGTGATCCTATATAAGGGTTCCGTTTTTTCCTTTTGAGGTACGGAACCCTAAAAATATCAAAAAAATTACAATTAAAATTAATTAATAAACACTTTCAATGAAAATAATTTTCAAAGTAATCGGATTTACCTACCGTTTTTGAGTTATTGTCGAAAAACTGCGCTTTTCAACAAAAGGACGTAAATGCCACGACGATACGCCCGTTTTATCGGTATAGCATTTCTTTGTAGTAACGGTTAGTGTGTTAGGCATGGCCCGACACGCTCTTGCCCGGTTTTTATTCCTTATTTAAATAGCAGTTACTTATCATAGGAACAGAGACACATTAAGGTAGGTACTATTAGGTATATTATATTAATGGTAAATATAGCACAGAATGCTTTGACAGTCCTTTCTGTAGATCGTCCACGTCTGAAGTTAAACTGCCAAGGTGGATTAAAGACTTACCCGTTCTTTGTCGGGTCCCTCCAGGAGTTCTGTTGCGAAGTCAGTAATAATATCCCATGCTGTTTCTGCAGGTAATAAAAAGAAAGTTGGAAGATTGTGTTCAATATCAGTGTCAAATAGTTCTTAAAATGTGACATGTAAAATAATCACAAAATAAATTACGTTACAAATGCGCAATTGTAGTATTCAATCCAGCCCTGCATGCTGTAATATTTTGACAAGCTGGACAAAGGCTAGAATTTGTGTTCCACACTTTAGTGTTAAGTACTAAGGTATGCTCAGTTTGTAATAAGGTTAATTCTGTTTAAAGGGACGTGATCGACGAACGAGCTTTACCGCAATTATATGGCCTCGCGATCAGCGCAAAACCGTGGTCTTGTGAGGGTAGGGCTGCCAGGCTCGCGGTAAAACTCCCCGTCGATCACGCCCAGGATCATCCATGACGTATTCTCTGTACCGATGTCTTCGCGCGTTGCGTGCTGCGCGACCACGCAGAACCGTATGACGAAGCGGTCGCGCACATTGGCCGGCACCATGTGGATCTTGCCGGACGCGTTGATGTTGGTGAGCAGCTTCTTGTTGATCTCGTCTTGCTGAGGGCCCGTCTCCTCGCCGCCGCCCAGCAGACGGAAACAGACTAGGCCCAGCTGAAAATGGCTGGATGGTTAAGTGCTCGGCTGAGGCCTGAGGCGGTCCCGGCAAGGGTAAGTACCAAAATTCACACATGAAAATTAGCAACAATATCGTGAGACAAGAAGTAGGTAGGTATACCTAAAAACCGAGTCGGACTCGCGCACGATGGTTCCGTACGAAAACTCCCCTGCTCTTTCCCAGTGTTTTAAGTTGTCCAGTATTAGCGGAGCCCTGCTCCTAAGCAAAATGTATGCAGTGCGGGGTCACTTTATATTGGTCAGTGACACATACAGACAGACATAAAAAATTAAGATTTTGAGAATTTTCTGGGTGGTTGTGCTATAAAATACCAAATTTCAAGTTTCTAGGACAACTGAAAGTACCCTTTAGGTTTTCAAAGAACGGTAATTTGTATGGAAACGACCTTTTTAATGACTATCTTTTGATTGCGTTGACTTAGGAGCTTGATTTTTTCACAACTTTAAGGGACTGCAGGTTTAGGTATTTGATATTAATTTCAGCTTGCTAGCTCCAAGCGTTCCAAAGAAAAAGGGTCTTGACAGACAGACATACATACATACAGACGGACATCAAAGTGATCCTATAAGGGTTCCGTTTTTCATTTTGAGGTACGGAACCCCAAAAAGGAACCATTCAGCTATGCAAGTGAAGTTTAGCCCGACATGTTCCTTGTTCCAACATGTTCGTCCCAGAGGAAGGACTACGAATTAGTCGGCAACATAACGGGTTGAACTCGATGTACTTACATGCGTGAGTGATCCATTTTTTTCACTATAGGCTAAACACGGGTAAAAAAATTCAATGTTGAGTGTTTAAAAGTTGTTCAATTGGCGCGACGAGTTTGTATTTAACTGAGGTAATTAAGGAAAACTGTACTTATTGAATATATAGTATTTTAAACAGACTATCTTGCTATTACCTGTATGTACTCGTATATTGTGTAGAGCAAACGCGCACGTGGTGTGAAGGAGAGCCCCTACTTACCTAAGTACTACGAGTAATTGCGTATTCAATTTGTTAGACATACCGTCACTTGGTTGCAGACTTCAAACCGGTCGTCCTTCCGCACCAGTTGCTCAAAGTACTTGGCCAGCTCGCAGTGACGGCGCACGTACTTCTGCAGGCCACAGATCCCGTAGCTGCGCAGCATGAACCACAGCTTGAGCGAGCGGAAGCGGCGCGAGAGCGGGATGCCCCAGTGCCGGTAGTCGATGGCAGTGTGGTCGTAGCAGTGCTGCAGGTAGAGCGGATCCACTACCAAGGCTGATGTCAGCAGGTATCTACGGAAATCATGTCCACTCAACATTTGGGTCATTAGCCCCGAGGAGGACTATGGCGTGTAATATATGCAGAGTACCCTTTCGGAGATCATCCTTATATTATTTTTGTAAAACAGTTGTGAAATTCTAACGCCATTTAATATTTAACGCCAAGTAAGTGCCTTCTATTAGCGACAATTCGTTCAATAAAAAAACCGGTCAAAAGTGTGTCGACCACGTCCAGGATAGGGTTCCGTAGCCGATACGAAAAAAGTCCTTCCTTTATAATATAGCTATATGGTTTTTACCTATTTACATAATATTTTTTTGTAAGTTAGTCAATTTGTCAACTAAACTTTTAACTCATTAACTTGAAAAGCCCATTTAGCTGTAATAGTTTTACTTCAGTACGAGGGCTGTTTGATAAATACCCGTTTTCTAAATATATTAATATCACTGGCCGCAAATAAGTATACCACCTTTATAAGCCATTTTTCATAGGCGGAAAAATTAAAAAAAAGGCATTCTTTTGTTTTTTTTCTCATTTGACAACGATTCAGTGAAGGCGTGAACTTAAAATTGTTAAAATGGAGAAATAACAGTATCGGTCTGTAATTAGATTCTTATTTTTGGAAGGAAAAACATGTGATGAAATAAAAATAAGAATGCAAGCGGTTTACCATGAATGTGCTCCTTCTATGACAACCGTCAGATATTGGTATAACGAGTTTAAGCGGGGGAGAACAACCGTCTTTGATGAGGATCGCCCAGGCCGGCCAGTTGAGGTGACTACAGACGAAGGTTAAGAAAATTGAAAATATCGTTTTAGCCGACAGCCGAATTAAACTTCGAGAAATCGTTGATGCTGTAAACGTTTCAATCGAGAGGGTACAACACATATTAGAAGAAAAATTGGGTATGAAGAAAGTATCGGCGAGGTGGGTGCCGCGTTTACTCACGGAGGAGCAAAAACGGAACCGACTGACTACTTCGGAGCAGTGTTTGGCCGTGTTCAAACGTAACCCGAAGGAGTTTCTGCGTCGTTTCGTGACCGTGGACGAAACGTGGGTCCACCACTACACCCCGGAAATGAAAGAGCAGTCGAAGCAGTGGATTTTACCGGGTGAACCTGCTCCAAAGAGAGCAAAAACCGTCCCGTCGGCTGGAAAGGTCATGGCGACCGTTATTTGGGATTCGCAGGGTATTATACATATTGATTATTTAGAAAAAGGAAAAACAATAACAGGGCAGTACTATGCCAATTTATTGGATGAATTTGACGCCGTGTTGAAGGACAAACGACCCCATTTAAAAAAGAAAAAAGTACTGTTTCATCACGACAACGCCCCGGCTCATTCGTCCAGAGTTGTGACGGCTAAATTAGCACAGTTACCCTACGAACTATTGTCTCACCCCCCGTATTCTCCAGATTTGGCCCCATGCGATTTCTTTTTGTTTTCCAACCTAAAAAAATGGCTCGGTGGCAAGCGATTTGGATCAAATGACGAAGTCATTGCCGCCACAGAGGCCTATTTGAATGACTTTCCAAAATCATACTTTTTGGATGGTTTATTGAAGCTTGAGTATAGGTGGAACAAATGTATAGAGTTAAAAAAAAGGTAGACTACGTAGAAAACTAAATGCATATATACAAAAAAAATGTTTTTTTTTTCCATAAACGGGTACTTATCAAACAGCCCTCGTATATGCAATGATTTTTTCACATTGCCAAATAACTACAACGCTTTTCCTGGTACTAAGAGATAATTTAAGTATATAAAAAAAGATGTACGGTCGAGGAAATTAATTCCTGACCCACCATGGAACCTTTTCACAGTAAACGTCATAGTGACACCGCATAGTTTGACAAGGAAAATCGTTATGACGTTTATTATGAACACAGACTATGAAAATGTTCTACGGTGGGTAAGGAATTAACTTCCTCGACTGTACCTACTTAGATTTTTTTCTACTACTTGGTCGATGACATTATTTTGTATATCAATGCCAAATTATAATTACCTAGTCGGAGTCTACGCCTCTATTGTGTACAGCTTTGTAGTATAAAGAGTCTCTGAGGTAAGTAAATATGCCGCGGACAGACGGACGGTCATGACGAAACTATAAGGGTTCCTTGTTGATTACCGATTAACTCTAAATAAAATATTTAATTCACGTGTCAGAATGAACTATTAGTAGTTTGAAAGCGATAGGGAAATGTCTATACCACCTACATGTAACCATTATATTGGTTTAAATTACCTGTTCGTAACCCACAGCAGCGAACTATCAAAATTAGTCAGCATCAGTTTATTAGGGTTCGTATTAAAGGAGTCCGCGTATTCAATCCCGGCGAGGTGGTGCTGGTGCTCGGGGCAGAGGAACGCGCTGCCGGCGTAGGCGGCATCCACGTGGAGCCACACGCCCGGGAACTTGCGCGCCGCGGGCCCGATCTCGCCCAGGTTGTCGTACGAGCAGCAGGACGTGGTGCCCAGCGTCACGGACACGAAGAACGGTACCCGCCCGGCCTCTTCGTCTTCTTCCATCGCCTTCAACGTTGAAACATTGTTGAAGAGAACGAAAATAAGTATTGCGCAGCTGTTTGACTCGATTCGGTCAAAGGTTTAGGCAGAGCGCAATGAAAACTCTAGCGTTGAGCAGACGTGTAAAAAGAAAAATATCTACAATTCAGATCGAGTATCCCGACAGGAAAACACTTGTCTCAATTGTCTATAAACTTAATTCACGATTAGTCTGTGGGTATACATCTAGCTCATATGTAGGTAGGTACCATGCTTCCTTCCTCTTGTGATTGACAGGAGGTCTGGAATATCCGCAGTTTAATTACTTGGACATATCTTCGGCGTTTCTTCCGCTTCGATTTCCGAGGCTTCGGCACCGGTGGCACGCTAACGGCTAACGTAATATAATATATTAGATTAGATTAGATTAAGACATTAGATATTTGTTATACAAGGGTGCAAAGTTGTATTTTACCCGCGAGTGTGGAATTGAAACACAAGCAAGCGAAAGGATTTTATAGTTGAACCACGAGCGAAGCGAGTGGTTCTAAAATAGAATCCTGAGCGTAGCGAGTGTTTCAACACACGAGAAGTAAAATAAATTTGCACCCGTGTGTAACACAAAACTTTTCACCTCAATGTAGCGAGGAAAGCGCAACATGAAAAAAAACAGGTCATAAAAATAAATCTTCATTACTGGAATCACAATTTTTTTTACGATAATATAACAGTAAACTCTGGAAGTTGCGTATTTTTACGTGAGTCGGAGTCGGTGAGAAAATTATTGTTGACAATGTTGACATTTCTGACGATTCGTTTTGAAATTGCATCGATTCAACTTGTGCGTTCAGAATTATATTCAGCATCATTATAAAAAAAACGAATGTTTCTAGCTAAAGCTAAATTTGGTATTTTAATATTTTAAATTCTCAAACCATTTATCATTTATTTAATGATAATGAATATCGAACGAACCATTATTATGAGCGTTTTACGTTTTGTTATCTGTCAAAAGCTACCTTAAACACGCTCCGCTCCAAGGTCAAATTACTTTCCCCACTAGTGGATAAAACACGATTTTACCCGCTTGTATTAAAGGATAAAAGACGGCTTTCCGATGTAGTGAGGGGAAAACTATTTTGAAATATCAACATTGTCAACAAAAATTTTCTCACCGACTCCGACTCACGTAAAAATACGCAACTTCCAGAGTTAACTGTTATATTATCATAAAAAAAATTGTGATTCCAGTAATGAAGATTTATTTTAATGACCTGTTTTTTTCATGTTGCGCTTTCCTCGCTAGTGAGGTGAAAAGTTTTGTGTTACACACGGGTGCAAATGTATTTTACTTCTCGTGTGTTGAAACACTCGCTACGCTCAGGATTCTATTTAAGAACCACTCGCTTCGCTCGTGGTTCAACTATAGGATCCTTTCGCTTGCTTGTGTTTCAATTCCACACTTGCGGGTAAAATACAACTTTGCACCCTTGTATAACAAATAACTATTTTAACAAAATGGCCTTTTGTAATGTAACTTGTTGTAATTATGTACCTTAATTTAATTGGCTGTTGTTATCCTTAATACAATAAAATAAAAAACAAAAATAAAAAAGAAACAGAACCTGTTAACCTGTTTATTTCATTAGTGCCTAGTTGATACCACCGTTTTCCATGTTTTCAATATTTTGAGCCACAGAAATCAAATCAGTTGAAACGCTGAAGAAATTACCACTTCATCAAAAAATTATATATATCAGCCATAAGGAAAATGCTAATAATGTTTTCATTTTATTTAATCCATAAAAAACCCAGTTTGCGGTAAGGACTTTAAAACTTTGATCGCTGATCTAGTGCTTGATGGTAAGCTGTTAATTACTGTCTCTCTACGTCGAGCACGACTTTACGAATGCTGCGTAACGTAAAATCGAATAGTAAACGTTGTCGAGTTTGTATGACGTTTGGAACAGCGCACCCCCCGTGAGCGTATTTCAAACTAAAATTTAGTATGAGATTTCTCGATCTCGATACGATAACCGTAACGTTACGCAGCATTCGTAAAATCGTGCTCGACCCTCTGCACTCAGGTTTCATTACAAACTGTGACAATACTCGTACAAAGATATAGTAGGCTTAATAAAACTTTAACCCTATAACCTACAATTCCAATCCCAAAGTGCCCGAGTGCCTTATTAAATTTTGTTCTCTTTTCAAGAGTTGAGCAATAAAGCCGGCCGACTGTATAACAGAGCAGTATCGTGAAATTTCAATATTTGCGGTATTCAAAGTGGCACACAATGGGGCTCCATTACCGCCCGGCCCGCCACGTATTTCCGGCATCCAGGGCGAGTCATTAAACGCGCGACACGGCCTGCGGAGCGCCGGCTGCCTCTTAAATTAACGCCCGATTATCTGCACCCAGCCTGCACTTCGGTATCCAATTAAAACGAACAAAAAGTCTAGACAATAAATATCTTGGGACGTTGACACCAACTTACCTAGCCCCTAAGGCAGCTCATAAACATATCCCACTTATACAGATGATTAATACATACAAAGTGAACAGTAGGTATATCCAAGACCCGAAAACAAATTAATATCTGCCACAATGGTAGATCGCACCTCAGGCTTCGTAGTCGGGTTCTCCAACCACTAGTAAAGTTCACTAGGGTTTGGTTTATGATTATTAATTCTGTTTTGAATCAGTAGGTAAATTAATGTCACTAGGTTATCCGGTCTTTTGTATTAAACATTAAAATTCCGTAATAACGGCCGAGGTGATTAATTCTTTCCCAAAATTAACCCATTGACTTGCAATGAACCTCTTAACTTACCTGCTTGAGTGTCTCGCCCCTAAGTGAGGCGTGTTCATCGGGCTGTAAAATGCGTAGTTTGACGAAGCAGATCATAGCGGCCTTTTCGACGCAGGAGTGGGCTTCCTTTGAGCAGTAGGCGATGAGTTTGGAGAGCAGCAAGCCCTCGTCCACGTTGGGGAACTGGTGCTTCAGACGCTTGATGCCGCTGGCGCGCGCGGCGAGCATAGATACCAGCACGCACTCGCTGGCGGAGCCCTACGCCGTAAATATTATCGACATGATAAGTTTTAAATATACAATAGAACGAACGGCTTAACATAAATTTTAAGTCGATACGTCGTCAAGAAGCGAGTACATATCGTCTTCCGAGATTTGTCTGAGCAAAGTTAAAAGCTTTTATTTCTGACCAATGGTAAAGGAAAAGCTTTTATCTACACACATATCATATGTCCTCTATAATGCGTTCAGAAACCGTAGAAAATGACCAGCATTGCAGCACGTCGTCGACTACTCGCCGCCAGCAGCCACCCAGCCGCAACTGGCATTAATGAAATGTCATTACCACATCTGGCAGTAATGACTTTTCGGTATCGAATTCGATGTCGTTAAGAGTTTCAAATTTGAAACATCTTTTAATATGAAACTACCGTGAGAAACGGATCACTCACGTATGACAGTCGAGTATAGCTGTACTATTATGTATTCTGTGGTATAGCCCGACAAACAAACATCTTCAAAAACCAACATAATATACAATTAGAAAAAACAGTCTATGAAACGTCCGCTCGGTATGCTTGTCTATGGTAAAAAAAAAACAGACACACACATATTATAAGTACTCTAAGATGGGCTCAGAAGCCGAAGGCATATCATACCCATACCTGTCACGTGTCGGACGTATACATGTCGGACTGAACTCGACTTATATACGTGAGTGATCCGTTTTATTTCACTATGATTGTAAATTACGTTGGTTTTCAAATTTGAAACATCGAATTCGATATCGAAAACTCATTACGATATAGAATTCGATGTCGTAATGACTATTACTTTACTGGAGGTGGTGGTGGTGGTGGTGCTGGGGCTGGCGCTGTCGGCGAGAAGGCGACGGCGTACTGAAATGCTGGTCATTTTCTACGGTTTCTGAACGCATTATAGAGGACTTATGATATGTGTGTAGATAAAGTAATGTATGCAACTCCACATAATTAGGCCTTGAAACACTCAGCTTCGCCTCGTTTCATAAAAACACACTCGTGTTTTACGGACCCTCATATGTAGCAGTTGCTTAAATTACTATTATACATATAAGTACTTTAAAACTGTAATTACCTACCCAATGTAGTTTAACTGAAAAATCATAGGTCGTATTTTCTGTGTAATTGACTGCTAGGGATGTTATGTGAATATTCCATTTTGATGAGTATCTTACCTCAATAACGCCACCGCCTTTACTGCCTTGTTCTAGCGCTAAAAACTGCGGCGGCAGTCCGATCGCCTTACCTGGAATCATGCGTAATCTATTTATTTATTTGCACCTTGCACCTGCTACGCTTGGATGAGCTACGTCGCTACGCCGTAGGCGTCGTAGCGGCTTTGCGCGTAGCATTATCCGCAGTGAGAATAATAAAATAGAATCTTGTCTTCATTTCGTAGAGAAGAGACACTACTGTCATGACCATCGGCCACATTTAAAACTTAAGTTATTGTGATAAGGTATATTTTATGCTTTTTTTTTTCAGCATTAGAAAAAAAGGTGAACAATCTCTTCTTTCAAAAAAAAAAAATTGTCATTGTATGTTGAATCTCTTCTTTCTATTAAAAAACCCTTAGGGTTCCGTAGTCAAAATGGCGAAAACGATACCTTTATGCATAGTTTCGTCATGTCTGTCTGTCTGTCTGTTTGTTTGTCCGCGGCTTAGCTTAGCTCAGAGACTATTGATATACTAGAAAGCTGTAATTTTGCATAGATATACATATTAATTAGGCCGACAAAGTGGTAGAATAAAATGTTAAAATAGTGTTTTTTTTTTGGGGGTAACAACACGTAAAGTGGAGATGATTTTTTTATTTCTCTTCTACCCCATAGTGTGGGGTATCGTTGGATAGGTCTTTTAAAAATATTGGGGCAGGTCGTAGATCATTTTTCTATTGAGAAATTCGTTTGTGAAACATTTAGCTTTAAAGCGCTCATTTTTAACCGACTTAAAAAAAAGGAGGAGGTTCTTTATTGTTACAATCAAGTGTTCCCCCCTCTACCAGAGAAATTGTTACTTATATTTGGAAAAATGTGAAAAAAATCAGAACAGTAGTGCAAATATACCTAGTGAAATTAAAACGAAAACTACCTACCAGAAATTTAGGTAGGCTTTACAGGTTTACGAGTACTAGTTGATCAACTTATTTATGTTTGTCTATGTCAGTAACCGACATAAAATGACCCCACACTGCGTACAGTTTGCTTAGGAGTAGGCCTCTGCTAACACTGGTTTCGAATAGGCGTGATGAAAATACCTTTGAAATTAGGTATCTATCCCAGGACTTTTTTGTAATGGCTTAGGAACCCTGTCCTGGGCGTGTCCAACACGCTCTTGGCCGGTTTAAAAAAAAAGAGTGACCGTTACTTAAAAAACTATAACAATATAAATGATTATGTTTATATCTCATTGTTATCTGATTTTATAAAATTCAAGTTTTCAATAAAAAGAAAGAAACATCACGCTTGTTTACCTTTTTCTTAATGCAGAAAAAAAAAACGAAGTAAGTGTAGATTGGGGAAAATCGTAAAAGCGCATTCTTAGGTGTGTTGCTGTTTGTACATCATTATTATGTATACTTGCCCAGCCAGTCCAACATAATAATTTCCAGCTCTGTGCAGGCCGGGCTCGCCGCCTGAAACAAATTACTGTGATGAATGCCTGCACATTACGACTCTTGCAGATTATATATTGATTTGATTTTACCAATCGTATCTTAGGTAGTGCCACCAGTAGGCTGATCACGAGTATTCGAACCCTGCGTAACCTTACCTACGTTATCGTATCTAAATCGAGAAACCTCATACTAAATTTTAGTTCCACATACGCTCACGGGAGGGAGCAGTTCCAAACGTCATACAAATTTCTTAATAACGTTACTACTCTATTACCTACGTTACGCAGCATTCGAAAACTCGTGCTCGACCCTCTGAGGCGAGGTCGCGCGCGCGCACACAACAACATATCATGTTAATGGCAGCGGGATTTTGAAATTACTGTTCTTTTTTTCGTACCGATAGCAAAAGTTCAACAGTGAATTGCAAGACAGACTAAAAAGTTTCTTTAAACTATTACTTACTTACTTACGTCGAATTCAAACAAAACAGAAAAAAAAAAGATTTTTTGTCTATTATACATATACTTGAATATTTATAGGTACCGATTCAAATCGTACTTGGTTACTTCATGTAGCTCTGTGTGCAAACCTTAACTCTCCTGGCACTACCTATGAAGTGGATGGCTAGGCATAAGTAAGTTATCTTGCAGAATTTTAGTAAAATTTAAGTATCGATGTACCGGAATTGTCAGGGCCTTCGATAATCATCGTATTTGAATAACATACCTAATCATAAAAAAGCAGTTTAGTGATTTTTACTAAGTGGTAATGAAGTTAACAAGAAAACTATCACAGCTAGTAGGCTTTACAAGTTAAGGAATAATAGTTCATAACTTCATCAACTTATAAAAATTACTTACTTGACATGGTAAAAAATCAGCTATTAAAATTAAGACCACCGCTGAATTTTTATGCAGTTACGCAACAGCAAACTATATATGTACATACAGCTAATAAAAAATCTACCTAACACTAAAGTAAACTGTTTTTGATTTCGTATGTTACACTGACTTGTTTTTTTTACAATATTTTTGCAAAATTTTGTTCGTTGTATTGACTATAAATACAACAGCTAACTATTACAATTTACATTGGAAATACCGCCGTTAAATTGTAACGAGCGCCTGTAATTCTTAAAACATTTCCCTAGCATGGTTAGCACGCTCGCCCGTCGTTTTCTCACTTCCTTAGTGCGTTTCTTTTGTTCTTTCTTTTCGAACCGGTTGAGTCATTTTTATTATTTCCCTCCTTTTTAGGGTTCCGTACCTCAAAAAGAAAAAACGGAACCCTTACAGGATCACTTTGTTGTCCGTTTGTCTGTCTGTCTGTCTGTCAAGACCCTTTTTCTCTGGAACTCGTGGAGGTAGCATGCTGAAATTAATATCAAATACTCAAGCCTGCGGTCCCTTGAAGCTGTGAAAAAATCAACCTTCTAAGTCAACGCAATCAAAAGATACAGTCATTAAAAAGGCTATTTCCATACAAATTGCCGAAATCCGAAAACCTAAAGGGTACTTCCAGCTGTCCTAGAAACCTGAAATTTGGTATGAAGGTACCTCTTATAGCACATCCACTCTGAAAATTCTCAAAATCTAATTTTTTATGTCTGTCTGTAGATTTCACAGATAAGAAGACCCCATACTGCGTATATTTTGCTTAAGAGCAGGTTCTGCTAACACTGGACTTCTTAAAACACTGGGGAAAAGCGTTAAAATCTTTATACGGAACCCTCTTGCGCGAATCCGACTCGCACTTGTCCGGTTTTTTTTAGACAACCCCAATTCTCATACTACTTAAAAGTATTTGACCCTCTAACGCAAAACGCGTTCGAGATTTATTTTTTGGCTGTCGATAACACTAGGGCGTTCTTTACAGAGGTGATTAAACATTTCGAGATTATTTAATTGAATAAATAAGTATACCTACCTAAGCAAACTTAAGTAAGAGTTGAGTTTTAATGTTAATGTCGACTCCACAGTTCACTTTCGTCTTAGCGTGCTATGTAAAATCAGAACCCTGGTAATATTTCAGTACAAAGAAGTGCGCATTCTAGCCCGCCTGTGCTTGCTCGGTAAAGCGGGCCTCGTTATCTCGTTGATGGGGATGATCGAACATTCGTAATTAATTTAATCGGTTCATTTCATCATTACCAGGTATAAAGTTATACTAATTAAATTCCAGCTTTGTCCTGGAATACATTCGAATGCCATTACGGAATGCCTAATGGAGCTTTTAGGCTGTTGTCAAAATTAGGGTCCAGCAAAGTGTCCACTTGGCGTGATCATACACAAATCAAGCGAGTGAAAATCACATTAGAGTGATTATCACACCCTGTTATCTGTGTTGCGGATTCATTGAAACTAAGCCATAGGGTTGTCGCACGACATTTAGTTCGTTGTCAATGTGACATATTGGTATGTAAAACGTTTTTGTTACAAGAATATTTATACAGGTAAAACAAGAGATTTGTATAATTTCATTAGTTTTCTGAACAAATTATTAAGTTTTCGAGTTTTCCAATTTCGCCATCAGCTATCTGTTTCAAACATGGAAAATTCAGCGAAATCATTCAGGAAATTCATGATTTTCACTGAATAAAAAGTAAATGAATTATAATGATATAAGACATTAGTGAAATAAACTACTATGATAGAGTCTCACGGTAGTTTTATGATATAAGACATTAATCATTATTGACAAATAAATGACACAATCACCCATTATGAAGTTTTAAAATAGCACATCCCTAGCGTTTTTAATGAATCTGCAACACTGATAACAGGGTATGGTGAATAGGTATAGGTAGAGATAATACCCGCAGTGAAAACAAACTCAGAAAACTACATAAACAATATCATATTTTACCTAATTTTTAAAAATGGTCGTCGGTAATTCGGTAGGTACTAGGTACCTATCATCGAAAAACTCGCGAGTAGAACGGAAAGTAGTATAGCGTGCACTCTCCTTGAAGGCCGCGGAGCCCGCGGATGACTGTTCCCCTCCTCGGGAGCGTAGGTTTTGCTTAAAGTTTTAGTAGAAACAATGAATTGAACAGTATTTTTTGGTAGGCATGCCGATGATATGTATTTTAATTTACAATCTTTGTCCCTTTATTTTATCCTTATTTTATGAAATTTGAGTTGTATTTCAATGTTCAATTTTAATTGCTTGTTTTAGGAAAAAAAGTTCCTTATAGTATCTTTCATTATCTCCGAAGTGTAGATTAAGGTATATTTATAGATTTCAATGTGAAATAACAATTTATAAGAAATTTAAAATTGTCACACAAATCATCAAATAACGCTCTACTAATTTAACATGAAACTAACGTGAGACTCAATCAGCATAGTGAAATAAAACGGATCACTCACGCTCTACCTAGGTACTTTGAAAACGACCATTCATACGTTGAAATCAGTAAGTAAGTATACCTACTTTTTGCTTAATTTGTGAATTATTTCGATACGTGTAACTCTGCTTCTTTACTTTCCCAAGCCCCAAACAAAAGAAGTGTGTAAGAGCCTAACCTAATCTTACGTTTGTCTCCTTGTCATACTAAAGATATAACTCCATAGGTAAAGAAAAAGCTCAAGCGTTATAAAAATAGAATATTTTAGGTAAGTAAGTAGGTATAGACGATTGTACATTTTTCTGTTAAGAGACGGATGACACGAAACATAATCACTAATTATTCATAACCTACGCTTACAGAGCCAATCGATAGTCCCATCGGTTGCTATCAATCGATGCGTTGCACTTTACTGCAATAGGTACTTACTGTGTGCTGGGAGCCGATTTTACAAGTCAGACCCTGTGAAAATACCACTCGAAGTGTAGGAAATCTGTGTGGAATTTGAAATATGAGTAAGTATATAAGTAGGATAATTTGAGCAGATATTAAATTTTTATGTAGTATGTCCTCCGGATACAACACCATTTATTCCTGGCGAGACCACCATAATAATATGGCACGTAGATCTTATGTACCTACTTCCCACAAAGACAAAGACGCGGGTAACAAGTAGTTATGAAATCTGTATGGGACTAAGGCTTTAAATAATTTTTGTTTCACTTCACAATCTGTGCTAGGTATGCTTAAATAATTCCATGAAATCATAAATTTTCTATTATCTTCAGTTCTATTTAACCGACTTCAAAAAGCAGAAGGTTCAACGTTCCACTGTAAGTATGTATTTTTTGAACATCTCTGCTCCATTTTACAAGCTTTTTGTTTTAATACGGACGTATAAGAGTTCTAAAAGCATCACAAAGGGACAGGCGTCGGCGTAAGAGCAGCTAATTGGGACATTCGCAATTTACAAGTAATGTTTATGTGGTTGTATTTATGCGGTTTAAAGATAGCTATTTATAGCAGCTTGACCAAAATTCAGTTCCAAACACATGTCTGATTACTTACTAATTAATGATAAATATCTAAGATAATGCTTATCTCTAACAAGTTTTTCATGAAATTTCATGAATAATTTCAAATAGGTAACTCCGGATCGGATTGCAAGATTTATTGCAAGTGAAACAAATAAGCAATTAAAGAGCGAGCCTAACTCACGCACCTAGGGTTCCATCTAACAAAATAGTTGTGCTATTTACTTACAGTCCTGTGGCGAACACACATTAACCTCGACTTGATCGGAGGAGGTTAAGATGTGTTCGCCACAGTCCTTTCAATGTAGAATAGACGGACGGGGCGGGATATATATGTCGGAGAATCGATACACTAGTCGGTGTTGATCATAGTCTAAAGTTATAAATTACCTTCATTTGTTATGATTTTAACGAAACGTCAAGCGGTGACAGCTGTCAAATAAATACTGCTTGGGAGTGGTCTGTGCTTGGTTCATTTGTGGGTAGTTTGTATAAATGACCGTTTGTAGAAATGGTCGAAATGACATTTAGTAACTTTGAAAAGAAAAGGGCATTCTTGATCGGGGGGTCGGACTGATCACAAATTGGTAGTGTAATCCGTTTGCATCGGCTTGGTGCTTTGAGTTTTAATGAGAATTGTTAGTGATTTAATGAACTAAGTGCCTGTGCCCCAAGTACAGAGTCTTATTTTGAGTCTTAAATGATATCTTGGCAATAGATCACGTGAATGGGCGCAAGCACAGAACTCTCCAACGTTTCCAATATGGTACTTGCATTTCGCGTTAATAGTAACGAGTTAACTGTGATATCAATTGTAACTAATTTAGACCTCGTATGGTGTTATTATTGAAAAGATTATACCTCATTGAGTTTCTTGCCGGTATCTTCTCAATAGAGGTTATTTCCGAACCGTGCGGTAGAGTCATTGATGTAGGCCTTAATCAAATAAAGATTGGCTTAGAAGTGAAACATGATGTGTCTGCAGTTATTTCTACCACCTCAATCGACCTTGAGGATGAGTAAAGCTCATGACCAAGCTCTACTACGTGTAAAACCCATTTCATCCTGACACAGCTAGCTAGCAAACCAAGTCCGCTGGTGTGTGCGATGTCTCGTCCCGGTCCCAGTCTCCGAGTTATATATCTTGTCCGATAGTAGATCTAATGTAATTTTTGATGATTCCAGGAAAACTGCTATTTAGAGACTTAAGTAATTTATTTTTAACATGAAATTGGGTATCGTGAGATTCAATCATAATAGTGAAATAAACGGATCACTCACGTAGGTCTGTCAGTCTAATATTAGCATTGGAATTAGTCGTCATCCCTATTTCAACCGTGATACCTAGTGGATGGTCAGTGCCCCCGAGTTGGAAAATAGTGTTGAATACTGCCACAACAGTTAATTTAGTGTGAATAAACCTTTAGGTACAATTTAGTAAGATGCGTTACCCTAATTTTGACAAATTAAAATGGCGGAGAAAACGAGGTTAATCTTTGTCTCGCTACCGCCGAAGCGTGTGCTCCCAGAGGAAAGAGTATGGATTAGTCCGAAACTTATCGGGCTATACTCAACTGACATACAATACGATACAAATATTCTTTATTGAAAACCACAAAACAGTACAAGGAGATTACAGATTGACATACGTGAGTGATCCGTTTATTTCACAGTTCAGAATTTTCTTTCTGAAAACTTCGGATATATGTACACTTATACTATGGAGAAGGAACGGTATTTTTTGTACATTTTTCATACTTATTCAAAAACTATGCGACTTATAAAAAATGTTTTAGAATGTGCAAACAGAGCCATTTCAAATAACCTAGTAACTTCACTTTGAAATTTAAGTCCCGCCCTTTCTCAGTCCCTGTTGCATTAAAAATTAATGTATTTTTTAAATATTTTCTATTTGCTAAATAACTACTTGGGCAAGCATTATCTAAAATTATTCCTAATATCTAGTTGATAGTATTAGCAATTAGCGTGTGATGGACAGTCAGATACTTACTAAATAGACATACAGATAGATCGACGGACCGAGTCACGAAGGGCTCCTTTGGTGAAAAATAATTTCCATAGAAGCTATAGAATAATGTGTTATAATTGTAAGGTTATTTTACTTCGGTACTAAAATGAGATTTAAACATATACGTTTTTCATTTTTATTTATGACGTTCCATAAGCATGAGCATAAATTGCTGCAAGTGTGACGACATCGGTAATTTAGTTGCAGCACGAACAATGGCACTAGTAAATACAAAAAGATAAGATTAATTTGAAACGCTTCAAAAAATAACATTGGACATAGTTACGATCAGATTAGACCAGAAAGTTCTAGCAGAATATTTTATTTATTAAGAATATCCGAATCCTGCGTAACGTACATTATCGTATCGAAATCGAGAAACTTCATTCTAAATTTTAGTTCCAAATACGCTTCCGGGAGGGCGCTGTTCCAAATGTCATACAAATTTCTCGATAACGTTACGCAGGATTCGAATGTTCGTACTTGGGCCTCAGCAGTACTGTAGCACTCGATAACGTCGACACTTCCTACTCAATGACAATGATAACTGCACAGGCCCCTGTTTCACCAACTGTGCAATTGTCGGTTTACAATGACAATTCAAACTATATTTGTTTGCCAATATGAAGCGCGCTAAAAGAAAAACTCTTCAAGTCAGCAATTGACTCCGAATTGTCAATGACAACTGACATTACAACAGACATTACATTACTGACTCTACAAATGTCTATGTTAATGTCACTTCTTTTAACCCTTTCCGTGCGGAAGCCTCAGCGCCTTGCGTCCTGCTGTTAGCACCTATTTAAAATATTCTTAGTTGGATAATGATAACTTGTAGTACTACTACCTACCGCACTAGCATTTATTTTAGCACAGACAAATATACCTACCTGACAGCATTCGCCTTTTTGCATACGCACAATGGGATCTTGTAGACGTAATGACATAATGCTTAAGCAGAAGCTTAGTGTTTGTTTGCCCTCCGCAGCCTTCAAAATAGATTTCAATTTAGGAAAGCTTGAACTTATCCTTATCAGACTAAAATACATTAAATAATCGTTTGTTTTGTTAGAATTTTTAGGGTTCCGTACCTCAAAAGGAAAAAACGGAACCCTTATAGGATCACTTTGTTGTCCGTCTGTCTGTCTGTCTGTCTGTCAAGACCCTTTTTTTCTGGAACGCATGGAGGTAGCAGGTTGAAATTAATATCAAATATTCAAGCCTGCAGTCCCTTGAAGCTGTGAAAAAATCAAAATTCTAAGTCAACGCAATCAAAAGATACTTACAGTCATTAAAAAGATTGTTTCCATACAAATTGCCGTTCCCTGAGAACCTAAAGGGTACTTCCAGTGGTCCTAGAAACTTGAAATTTGGTATGAAGGTTAAATTTTTATGTCTGTCTGTAGATTTCAGAGACCAATATAAGATGACCCCACACTGACTGCGTACATTTTGCTTAGGAGCAGGGCTCTGCTAACACTGGACTTCTTAAAACACTGGGGAAAAGCGTTAAAATCTTTATACGAAACCCTCGTGCGCGAGTCCGACTCGCACTTGCGGTTTTTTAAGGCGGTTTTACTTTTTTTATCAATTACTGTCTTTTGATTGCATTGACTTAGAAGTTTGATTGTTTTACAACTTCAACGG
The DNA here is from genome assembly GCA_963691665.1 of Clepsis dumicolana. Lineage (NCBI taxonomy): Eukaryota > Metazoa > Arthropoda > Insecta > Lepidoptera > Tortricidae > Clepsis > Clepsis dumicolana. Next base: position 10,726,514 of record OY829509.1, read on the forward strand.
ATTACAGGTTTGACTACCTAATTGAAATTAATTTCAAGTTAGTATTTCACCTTACTAAGTAGGTAACTACCTCCACGCGTTCCAGAGAGAAATGGTCTTGACAGACAGATAGACGGACAACAAAGTGGTGATGAGTGTTCAGTTTTTCCTTTTGAGGTACGGAACCCCAATAACAACAGTGTTACATTTAAAATACTAGTTTTCTGGAAGAGTCAAGACTTTATAGGAGTACTTATGTAGGTACGTACCTTACCTACTACTTACATAGAAATTTCATTTTTAAGACAATCTTTTTTGCCCACTGTACTTTTTGTTGTCTGTACGTGTATTGTCATCCAACTTATACATCCATACCAAATTTCAAATGCAGTCCCCTCCTGTGGAAACGACTGGCCGCACCACCAGAATTTTCACTACCAGATTATTGTATTGTCACCGAACTGGGTCAAATTTAACTTGCAAGATTTGACCTGAACATATCTACATACTTACATACAATACATACATACAAACATTAATGCAAGTTAAATAAAAGCTTGTAAAGTAGCATGCTCTTGTTCAATGGAGAGTGGATGGAAAAGTGGGAAATGGTCTGCACCTCGGCGAACGTACTCCGATCAAATCGGTGATATTCTGGAAAAAGGACAGGTCAGGAGTACCCAAAACCGGAGAGCATGTATGAAGAATGTTATGAGATTAAGGGAAGCAAAGGTTGTGTGTCAGGATCGTAGCAAGTGGACGTCCGTGGTCTCTGCCTACCCCTCCGGGAAACAGGCGGGAATGTAGTATGTATGTTCAATAATGTAATGTATACCGTATACCTAATGGAATGGAAATAAGTGCACGATAATGTAACATGTTTTCTGCTGCCTTGTAATGCTTGTATCCTAATGGGTAGTAGACTACTGACAATAATATGGAAGTAGTTACATAAATAACTTTGTTTTTCAAAGAAATGCCATTGTAGTCTAATGGTAGTTCTCGCTTTAGTTTCTCATTAAGTTTATTTCAGTTATTAAAAATAATGGAATGAGTTTAGGATAATATACAGCTAATTGGGACTTTTTACTTGTGGCAGTTAGCTACAATTACTTGGTAACAGGCGAGTGGCGTAAATCCAGTCTCGGGATGTCCTCTCGATCAATCAGTGTACGTCAAAAAAGTCAACATGTCTCTTAGCAGTTCGAAGGAGCTTCTAATAGAGAAGTGGTCACTACATTAACACGGTGTGCTATTAAAGTTATATACTGTTTCACAATGAAAACGTTAAGTATTATGTTACAAAACTTGTAACTGACCGAGCGAACGAAGTGAGCAAAGCGTCTCAGTTTCAGCTTGGACAAAATTTGTTTCGTATGTCCGCCGTCTGTCCCGCTGTCCAGTTGTCCGGCTGCTTTTCTCTACAGGCCGCATTTATTAAGCGATTCTCGTAAATTTTTTGGACTGGTTCGCTAATTAATTACAATTATACATAGATTAATTGTGGATTCGTTTTTTTGTTTTTTTTTTAAAGGAAAAAATCACCGAAATGTGTTTAAAAATGACCTCATCTTGTGAAATTTTGTCATCAAATTCGATATTTATATACTAGGTTTTTATGTCGATTCATTTTTTGAAGTTAAAAAAAATCAAAAGTGAGTTCGCGAAGTCTACAGCTCACAGAGCCACTAGTAAGTAAAAAACTGCAAGATGTATACAAATTCATACCCATGAGAAGCCGACGCATCCTATTCCAGCCGAGAGCATGTCTCCCAGGATGGAAGGGTACGCGTTTCCTGCAGGGAAGTACGCGTGGAACCGCGGGTGCTGCCAATGCGTGACTCCCGGCATGATCTTGGACTCTACATCTGCCATCACGTCGTCCCAGTTCTCAGGGTGCTGCGGCGCCTCCGCCGGCAGCGCGGCACGGAGATAACCCGGCTCCACGGATGGAGTAACCCGCCGCATACGCAACGTCGACATGTATGTACAGATGTAGTCCACCATCTCCTTGCCCCGAACGCGAAACTCTTCGGTATCCATGATGGTAGAGCTTCAACGTTTCAACGTATGAGCGTCTGGTTCTGGTTCGGGGCGCGAGTGCGGTGTCAGCGGCGCGGAGGCCTCCGGCTGACTCGACGACCACGCAGTCAGCACTCCGCTGGCCGCGGGGCGGGGGAGCGGAGCCGCTTGCCGCGAGTCATGGGAGCCGCGAGCGAGCGATAAGCGATTCGAATACGCTCATGATTGTTATGTAGGTATAAGGACTAATTGAAGTGGTAATTATCAATTGATGTTGCTAATTTGTTTTCTTATAATTCACGCGTGATGGATAAAAAGGCGAGTTAAGAAATTTCCTTTAGCTAGGTACCTATAATAATTAGTTCAGTTTAATAGAATGGTGGTCAGAGCGAGCACCGATTAAGCAATTTCTTTTATCTACACACATATCATAAGTCCTCTATAATGCGTTCCGAGAGTCGAGCACGACTTTTCGAAACCTGCGTCACGTAAAATCGAATAGTAAACGTTGTCGAGTTTGTATGACGTTTGGAACAGCGCCCGCTCGTGAGCGTATTTGGAACTAACATTTAGTATGATGTTTCTCGATCTCGATACGATAATCGTAACGTTACGCAGCATTCGTAAAGTCGTGCTCGACCCTCAGAAACCGTAGAAAATGACCAGCATTTCAGCATGTCGTCGACTGCTCGCCGCCAGCAGTAACGAATAGTATTTTTTTCTACTCCTATATTATAATCTGTCAATTAAATGGTAAAAAAAATACACTAATAAGTAATGTTACAAGTCTGTTTCAAATTCTATGCTCTGTGGTCAAAATTCAGTAACATAATAACCCATACTAATTTCATTAAGTTACTCTTATTGAGTAAAATAATAACATCTGAAAAAGAATACTAAGTTCAGTTTTGATATACTCGCCAGCTGACTCGTTTTTAGGGTTTCCTACCTCAAAAGGAAAAAACTGAACCCTTATAGGATCACTTTATTGTCCGTCTGTCTGTCTGTCTGTCGTCTGTCTGTCAAGACCCTTTTTCTCTGGAACGCGTGGAGGTAGCATGCTGAAATTAATATCAAATACTCAAGCCTACGGTCCCTTGAAGCTGTGAAGAAATCAACCTTCTAAGTCCACGCAATCAAAAGATACAGTCATTAAAAAGGCTGTTTCCATACAAATTGCCGAAATCCGAAAACCTAAAGGGTACTTCCAGTTGTCATAGAAACTTGAAATTTGGTATGAAAGTAGCTCTTTTAGCACAACCACTCATAAAAGTCTCAAAATCTTAAATTTTTATGTCTGTCTGTGTATGTCAGATACCAATATACACTGTTTACCACTGCTAACGACATTTAGCGTCGAATAGGAGAACTTTGTGGATGCCGCGCGGGCTCGAGATCATTTTTCAAAATCAAACTCAAACTCATTGACGCTTGTTCGTCTACTCGCCACTAGATGGCAGTAAAATCCTAAGCAAAATGTAGGAATAGGGCTTTGCTAATACTGGACAACTTAAAACTCTGAAAGAGTCGTGAAAGAAACCGATGAGAAAATATGGGATGTGCAAGCGGGATTTCGAAAGGGTATGGGATGTACGGATCAGGTCTTTTCCTTACGAAACACAGTAGAGAAGTATTTGACAAAAGGTCAAAAGGTCTACTGCGCTTTCGTGGATTTGGAAAAGGCCTATGACAAAGTGGTGAGGAATGAACTTTGGTCGGTACTGTCAATGTATGGAGTGAGCAGTCATCTCATTCGAGCTCTGAAATCTCTCTACGAGGATTCCAGTGCTTGCGTGAGGATAAACGGGTCATACACTGAATGGTTTAGCATCGAAAAGGGTGTTAGACAGGGATGTGTAGCGTCGCCGTGGCTGTTCAATTTATTCATGGACAGTTGTTTGCAAGATATGAAAGATGATGAATGTGGTTTGAGAATGAATGGGTTAGTCGTCAAATATCTTCTCTACGCCGATGACCAGGTTTTACTTGCGTCGTCGGCTGAGGGGTTGCAGGAGATGGTAACTATTTTGCACGGATCTTTTGAGAGGAAAGGAATGAAAATGAATGTAAGTAAGACCAAAGTGATGGTATTTGAAAGGGATGAGAGTATGTCAGATTGTCAAATCAAGGTCGATGGAGTTAGGTTGGAACAAGTGAAAGATTTTGTGTATCTGGGGACTTTGTTTACTAGGGACGGTAAATATGAGGAAGATATTGAAAGGAGAGTGAATGCTGGAAATCGAGTGAATGGGGCACTCCACGCCTTTATGAGTAGCCGCAAAGTGTCACGAAAAGCACGGCTGGCAGTACATAGAGGAGTGTTAGTACCGACACTTATGTATGGTAGTGAAAGTTGGGTGTGGCAAAAGAAACACCAAAGTAGAGCGAATGCAGTGGAAATGAGAGCGTTGAGAAGTATGCGTGGTGTGACTTTGAGAGATAGAGTGACGAATAGTGCGATGAGAGAGAAGTGCGGTGTGAATGATGATGTAGTGACGAAAATTGAGAACGGTATGTTAAGATGGTTTGGGCATGTAGAGAGAATGAGTGAAAGCAGATTTACAAAAAGGGTGTATGAAGGGAGAGTGGATGGAAAAGTGGGAAAGGGAAGACCTCGGCGAACGTACTCCAATCAAATCGGTGATATTTTGGAAAAAGGACAGGTCAGGAGTACCCAAAACCGAAGAGCATGTATGAAGAATGTTATGAGTTTAAGGGAAGCAAAGGTTGTATGTCAGGATCGTAGCAAGTGGAAGTCCGTGGTCTCTGCCTACCCCTCCGGGAAACAGGCGTGACTGTATGTATGTATGTTAAAACACTGGGGAAAAACAGGGAAATCTTTGTACGGAAACCTCGTGCGCAAGTCCGCCTCGCACTTGGCCGTTTCTTTTTTTAATTTACTTACCACAGACCACAGAGAGCTAGGATATTAGCGTGATCTCAGTTACGGAATTTTTCCTTAAAAAAATACTCCTTAATTATGATTGGCTTGCAGGCTGTTCTCACTAATGCTTAAGCGACCAATCACAAGGCACATGCATGTTTAAAAAAAACTCGATATCAGAATCGAACTTAACATTATTTTTTCAAATGCTATTATTTTACTCAATAAGAGTAACTTATTGAAATTAGTATGGGTTATTATGTTACAGAGTTTTGACCATAGAGCATAGAACTTGAAACAGATTTATAACATTAGTTATTACTGTATACTTTTTTATCATTTAATTGACAGATTATATATAATATAGGAGTAGAAAAAGGTCATTACGACATCGAATTCGGTGTCGTTAAGAGTTTCAAATTTGAAACATCTTCAAAAACCTACATAATTTACAATAAAAAAAACAGTCTGCGAAACGTCAGCTCGGTATGTTTGTCTATGGTTTAAAAAAAAGGGCCAAGTGTGAGTTGGTTTCGCGCACGAGGGTTCCGTAGAAAGATTTTAACACTTTTCCCCAGTGTTGTAAGAATTCTAGTGTTGTTAGCAGAACCCTGCTCCTAAGCAAAATGTACGCAATGTGAGGTCAACTTATATTGCTCTGCGAAATCTACAGACAGACATAAAAAATAAGATATTGAGAATTTTCTGAGTGGTTATGCTATAAGAGCTATCTTCATACCAAATTTCAAGTTTCTAGGACAACTGGAAGTACCCTTTCGGTTTTAGGATTTCGGCAACTTGTATGGAAATAGCCTTTTTAATGACTGTATCTTTTGATTGCGTTGACTTAGAAGGTCGATTTTGTCACAGCTTCAAGGGACCGCAGGCTTGAGTATTTGATATTAATTTCAGCATGCTACCTCTACGCGTTCCATATAAAAAGGGTCTTGACACACAGACAGACAGACAGACGGACAACAAAGTGATCCTATAAGGGTTCCGTTTTTTCCTTTTGAGGTACGGAACCCTAAAAACAGTCAAATTCGTGGCAAGTTTATTATATCTTCGGCTTCTGAACCCATTTTAGAGTACTTTATAATATGTGTTTAGACAAAGTAATGTATGTAACTCCACATAATTAGGCCTTAAAACACGGGTGTGTTTTTATGAAACGAAACTCTCATTATGTAGCAGTTGCATAAACTTCTATTATTTATAAATTTGTCATGTTTTGAGGGGGAAATTGATGAACCCACTATCCAGCGTCACGGCAACTATTTAAAGCTATTCATTTTTTTTTAATGGCAGCCTAAGATAGGCAAATGCGATAATCCGCTCCCACCCGCTGCGCGCCCGTTGACTCGCCACGCCCGCCGGCCGCTCGCCGCTCGCCGCTCGCCGCCCGCCCTCGAGCCTCGAGCCAAGCCACTTCATTCATTGTGTCCGCTGAAATGCATCGTATTCGAGAACTCAATGGGGTTCACTCCGCTCATTATTCAGTAGTCATATATTTATCGCGATAAAACGCTCTCTTTTTGTTCTTAACGACGCGTCGTTTTAAATATAAATGGATTTCATAAATGAACCCGTATTTTTCTTAAGCAATTTTTCTGTATGTATTTATAAAATTGGTTCTTGATATAACTATTGTGTATTTTACCTAGTTTCGCGATTATAAACTTAATTATCTACTAACAAAGTAGCTGCAGTAAACAATAGTAAGTACATTATGATACGAGTGCACTAAGTTGGTCAGTCATTGCACTCGACACCGGTTTTAATATAGCCAAAGAGTGTTTAAATATAATGACCAACGCTCACGCGTTTAGATACGATATTTTTCAACACTTGCGAGGAAAAATAATTTTAGTAGAAAAAAAACCGGCCAAGGGCGAGTCGGACTCGCGCACGAGGGTTCCGTAGATAGATTTTAACGCTTTTCTCCAGTGTTTTAAGAAGTCCAGTGTTAGCAGAGCCCTGCTCCTAAGCGAAATGTACGCAGTGTGGGGTCAACTTATATTGGTCTGCGAAATCTACAGACAGACAAAAATGTAAGATTTTGGGACTTTTTGGAGTGGTTGTGCTATAGGAGTTACCTTCATACCAAATTTCAAGTTTCTAGGGCTATTGGAAGTACCCTTTAGGTTTTTGGATTTCGGCAATTTGTTTGGAAATAGCCTTTTTAATGACTGTATCTTTTGATTGGGTTGACTTAAAAGGTTGATTTTTTCACGGCTTCAAGGGACATCAGGCTTGAGTATTTGATATCAATTTCAGCATGCTACCTCCACGCGTTCCAGAGAAAAATGGTCTTGACAGACAGACAGACAGACGGACCACAAAGTGGTCCTATAAGGGTTCTGTTTTTTCCTTTTGAGGTACGGAACCCTAAAAATTTAACGTAAAACTAGCGTTTAAGTTTTAATCGGGTGTTATTCGTACACTTAACGGCTGTTCCAGGTTTAAACGTCGGTTTGAAGGTTAGTGAAAATGGGCCTCAATGCTCAACTGACCTTTGTTCATTCAAGAACTTTTTACATAAATCGTACTTAGTTCAACGAAAATTATTTGCAACATGACTTACATAAAGATACGCTCTTATTTTCATTGATATAATACCTATATATATAATATATAATACCGGTATTATACCTAGTGCATTTATTTGTAGTAGGTTACGGAACCCTACGCTAATAGGCATGGTCCGACATGCTCTTGCCCGGTTTTTATGGTTCCGTAGCCAAATTGGCAAAAAGGAACCCTTACAGTTTCGTCATGTCCGTCTGTCTGTTCACGGCTTAGCTCAGAGACTATTGGTACTATATGTATAAGTGAATGGTCATATAAGGTTGTCGTATAAACGTTTATACCGCGGTTTTATACGACAATCATATAATGGTGTCGACGTAGACCTCTATACAACATTTTTTATATAACTTTTAGTTCGTATAGCCTTAAGGTTGTATAAAGGTGAACACTGTGCCGAATTAGTCATATAATTCTCTTTTATACCACCTTAATGGATTTAGTTTTTATAGCAGTCAGCTAAGTTATCAATTTTGTACTGATCGAATAAGTGTTGTGCACACGATCATTATACGTCTTGAGTATATTTAACTACTACAGTAGCACCAATTATGACTAATTGTTCTGTTGTGATGACATTACAAACTTTTATACGTCCCTATACCCTAATTCTAAAGAAAATGGCGGCCAACTCGGGTTAGGAATAAAATGGAAACATTGACAACATTATGTCATATAGACTAAATACTTGATATTTTATTATTTTAAATATGTAAAAAGTAATAAATTGATGATTCTAACAAGCGCATTAATAATTTATCCTAAATAGTACAATTTCCATCGATAATCAGAGCTTCCCACAACAAATGAGACAAATACAGTTACTTTCAACTGTGCAATAAGATAAACGTTTTCAAACGATTGTTGTAAAATGGTTACCTCATAATTACTGAGAACAACGTACTTAACTAATAATGTATTTAACTTCGTCGTAGCTTCATCAACTTCAGGAAACATAATACGTATAAATCTATGACATGAACTGTCTTTTATAACTGTTATACCACTTTAATACAACTGATAAGTAGCATAAAAGTTCAAATAAAGACCATTACTCGACGTTACGTCGAATACACGTTTTAAGAGGTGCAACAATACGGTTAGTAGTCATATCCATGACGTTTATGCGATGATTACTTGACCAAAAAGATATTTATATGACTGCTATATAACCGTAACCCGATTCAGGCTCATATAAAATGGGCCCTTTTCGCGTCGTATAAACGTTATCATAACGTTTGTACAACTTATCTTATTCAACTTAAAGTCTCAACTTCGTCACAACTCAAAACGTCGTGTCGACCAAAAATTTATCATTGCGTCTTTTCAAAATATTACAAAGATCTTTTTTTTTCAATAAAGTTATTCGTTTGCGAAATATTTAGCTTTGAAGTGCTCATTTTTGTTGGAGTCAAGTGTCGTCGTCGTCGTCGTCGTCCCCGCCCCTCTACCAGAGAAACTGTTGTATTTGGAAATGTGAAAAAAATCAGAGCAGTAGTGCATATAGTGAATTTAAAAGGAAAACTGTCAGAAATAAGTAGGCTTTACAGGTTTGCTAGTAATAGTTATTGTGTTTGTCTTTGTCAGTAACCGATATAGTGACCCCACACTGCGTCCAGTTTGTTTAGGATTAGGGCTCTGCTAACACTGGTTTCGAATAGGTGTGATGACCTTTAAAATTTGGTATCCGTGCCAGGGCTTTTTAGTAATGGCTTAGGAATCCTATCCTGGGCGTGTTCGACACGCTCTTGCCCGTTTTTAGGGTTCCGTACCCTTATAGGATCACTTTGTTGTCCGTCTGTCTGTCTGTCAATACCCTTTTTCTCTGGAACGCGTGGAGGTAGTTTGGGGAGGACTCCAATAGAGAGATCTCTCTCCAGGCAGATGTTACGCCTGGGGACCGAAGTCCGAATGAAGAGAGTTGGAAGTTGTATTTATGCAACCGACTTGAGAAACTTCGTTAGCGCGATGTAGAACAGTGACGTAGAACAGTGACGTCACTCGCGTGTGGCGCTAGGGTCGCTACACCAGCCCCCCTTTTTAGACCGGAGGTCGGTGTGGGAGCGCAGTCTGTGCGTCGTGAGGGCGCTAGCAAGGGCCAATTGCGAGGTTTGCTCAGCCTCGTTGGCGAGCGATGAGTTGCTCCGCTGTGCTGGCGGAAGCGATGAGTTATTCCGCTGTGCTGGCGGGAGCGATGAGTTGCTGCTAATAGTCTGGATCCTCGTCGGAGTGCGTAGCAGTGTAGGAGAGGGTTGCATATTGTAGACACCAGGCATGGAGATATAGCAACATGCTTGTGGTGCACAGTGTGGTAGTCTGGCGTTGCTGTGAGACTGCGTCATTGTCGTAGGTCTTGGAAGGTTGCGTTTTTTGTCCAATGTCGAGGGTCACCAGGTTGGGGAGGACTTCAATAGAGAGATCTCTCTCCAAGCAGATATTATGCCTGGGGACCGAAGTCCGAAGGAAGAGAGTTGGAAGTTGTCTTTATGCAACCGACTTGAGAAACTTCGTTAGCGCGATGTAGAACAGTGACGTCACTCGCGTGTGGCGCTAGGGTCGCTACAGTAGCATGCTGAAATTAATATCAAATACTCAAGCCTGCGGTCCCTTGAAGCTGTCAAAAAATCAAACTTCTAAGTCAACGCAATCAAAAGATACAGTCATTAAAAAGGCTATTTCCATACCAATTGCCGAAATCCAAAAACCTAAAGGGTACTTCCAGTTGTCCTAGAAACTTGAAATTTGGTATGAAGGTAGCTCTTATAGCATAACCACTCAGAAAATTCTCAATATCTTATTTTTTTGTCTGTCTGTAGATTTCGCAGACCAATATAAGTTGACCTCACACTGCGTACATTTTGCTTAGGAGCAGGGCTCTGCTAACACTGGACTTCTTAAAACACTGGGTAAAAGTGTTAAAATCTTTCTACGGAACCCTCGTGCGCGAGTCCGACTCGCACTTGCCCGTTTTTTTTAATCAGAGAACGCAGCTATCTAAATACTAAAATATATGAGGGCAATCGCTATAGTCAAAAATCAACTAGGATCGCAAGTGTGGAGTGAGGTCTATCTGTCACTCTCCACCAATGATAGACAAGCTCATGGCCTATAACCTATAATGCCTATATTAGATGGAAATTGACAGATAGACCTAATTCACCCCTAGCGATCGATCCTAGCAGATTTATAACTCGCGATAAGCCCTCATTGGATGTAGGCAAAATTGGTTATGAAATTTACAGAAGAACCCAGCCTCCCCGCACTGACTGACTGACTCTACATCTTTGTCAAAAAATATGGCTTGACCTCTTCTCTGATCTCTTCCTAAGCCAGTTAGCATGTGCAAATAAGGGATGAATGATTTAAGTTTACATTAATAAACCCTAGTGCGCCAAATATCGGTGTAGGTTGAAGTTATCCTACACACACGTAACAATGAGGTTTAATAAAGAAATGCACGTCGGGGCCGCCGTCGGCCGGCGCCGGAGCCGGCCCGGCACGCCGACCTGACGCCTTCGGGAACGCGCATTCTTGCTCGCAGCGAATACGAATACCGACGACATTATTATGTGCTATCTCCTATTGTGCCTGTACATAATGGACCCGATCGACACCCAGCCCCGACGTACTTGCACTACTTGTGAGTTCGGAGCACGTCCAGTACCTAAGCAAATTATTCACGCGACTGTAAGTTAAATGAAAAACTCCCGCGGTATACTTACTAATACCTATTCAGAGCATAATATCGAAGATCTTCATACCTACTTTTTGCAAATAAGAACTTCATAGGCACATTTGTGGAGCTTCTTGGGAGTTTCCCATTCCCAATTTTTTGGTGAAAATAAGGGTACTTTTAAAAGTACCTAATTAAAAATAAAGATAAGTTATGGTGTAATTATGTACATCGTAAAGGTGATGTAAACAAGCAATAATTTGACGACCCAATCATTTGGTTTATTTTTACGCCTCAGTATATGTATGTACATTATATGTTTTTACATAGGTATACATAAATTCAATTTTTAATTACATAAATTAGTAAAGTGAGCCGGGGCGTCCCTAACTGAGGCTGACACCTCACTTCTTTTTAGGCTTGTACGTGGCTTGTTCATTACCCATACTGCACTGAGAAATATACCTAAGTATACCTACGAGTTTAGAATGACAGATGTAACTAATGATCAATGACAGTCATTTAATAGTACCTATTTAACCGTAAGATAACCAAGGTGTGTATGTTTATAAAACGAGCCCGAAGGGCGAGTTTTTTTATATTAAATCACACGAGTATATAATGACCAGTTATGTACCGTTTTATTTACCTTTTATTACCTATTTTATAATCTGTCAATTAAATGGTAAAAAAGTATACAATAATAACTAATGTTATAAATCTGTTTCAAGTTCTATGATCTAAGGTCAAAATTCAATAACATAATAACCCATACTAATTTCATTAAGTTAGGTACTCTTATTGTGTAAAATAGCATTTGAAAAAAGAATAAGTACTAAGTTCGATTCTGATATCCAGTTTTTTTAGACTTGCATGTGCCTCGTGAATGGTTGCTTAAACATTAGTGAGAACAGCTGTAAGCCAATCATAATTAAGGAGTATTTTTCTAAGCAATATTCCGTAACACGCTAATATCCTAGCTCTGCTCTGTGTGATTTGGGCCGTGTTTTATAAAGCTACAAGTTGCAATTTACAAGCGGAAGTCTCATTCTGTAATTTTTTGTTAGAATAAGAGACTTCCGCTTGTAACTTGTAGCTTTATAAAACACGGCCCTGCTAGTCTGTGGTACGGGGTTCACTAATGTTTTGTCGAAACTTGTTTAACAAAAGTTCATTTCACAACCAACGTTTCATATACTATTTCACAAACATGTTGTTGCAAATAATGCTCATTTTATAAATAATAACTCGACAACTATACATTTTGAAACTTTGACACTTGACAAACATATGGAAATACAAATTATTATTTTAAAAATGTTCATTTCACAAATAAATCGTTTTTAAAATCGGTTATTTTGGAAAACGTGAATTGGTAAACATTGTTCCGTAAAAATTACTTTCTGCGTAACGAAATGCAGGGCGGTAGGTATGAAATTTATACTCGAACTCCGTAAGTTTATTGCTCCTTGCTTGTTGATTTCTGAATTGGACTTCTAAGGCGGACTTCTAAAATTTTCGAGCAAATGTGTTGAAAAATATTATACCCAACCCCAATTTCTGGACGGGGTCGACGAAGCTCCGCTTCGCGGAGCTCCTATTCCGCGTACTAGAGGCGTTTCGCGCCTTGACGTAAGTCCCACCTAACCTAAACCTATTGTAAGCCTATTCATTCTCTCCGTCAGTAAGTCTGTCTGTCCGCCCGAACGTCCTTAAAAGGGCTGAGTCGGTGATTTAATATATTTTATTTAAATTAAATAAAACCAGTGACAAAGTAATAATATATCAAACGTTGGTAGATGATACGTTAGTTAACTACATATTTGATATTGTTATAAAATAACCTATTTGACAAATTATACTATACGAAATGAAAAATTGTGAAGTTATTAATCGATAAAATAAATTATTTGCGAAATCAGTAGTTGTGTAAAGATAATTTTAGGAATGATGCATTTGTCAATCGTTGGTTGTGAAACCAAAATTTGCTAAATGACTGGCGACAAAGTGATAGGACACCGTGGTACGGAGATGCAAATTAAAAAAAAACGAGTGAGCTGGTTGAGTTGAGTACATGCTTTCCGAAAAAGACGTATTAACACTTTTTTCCATTCACCATTTCATGAAGTAACTGACTTATTTTTTTTTAATTTACCACAGTTCGTTCTTGGTGCAAAGGTTGGCCATCGCCATTCAGCGCGGTAATGCAGCGAGTGTGATGGGGACCTTTGCGCCGGGAACGGTCAGGGGCGGGTTATTTGATTAGTATTTTTGGGGTTTTATTTTGACTAGGTATGTGTAATGACTTGTAATGTATTTTGTATTAATTATTAATTTGTATGATATATTTTGCTTATTTACCACAGACCACAGAGACCTAGGATATTAGCGTGTTCTCAGTTACGGAATTTTGTTTAAAAAAATACTCCTTAATTGTGATTGGCTTACAGCTGTTCTCACTAATGTTTAAGCAACCAATCACGAGGCACATGCATGTTTAAAAAAAGCTCAATATCAGAATCGAACTTAGGTAGTAAGTATTCTTTTTCAAATGTTATTATTTTACTCAATAAGAGTAACTTAATGAAATGAGTATGGGTTATTATGTTGCTGAATTTTGACCATAGAGCATAGAACTTGAAACGGACTTATAACATTAGTTATTATCGTATATTTTTTTATCATTTAATTGAAAAATTATAATATAGGAGTAGAAAAAAAGTACTTTACTTGTTACTAAGTAGTATATTTAACCTCCAGTGTGGTCGTAGCTTAGGCATTCTATTATTTGTAATGGGATAAGCTGGTTGGTAATGTTTGCATTACCATGATCTACGTTAAAACAATTTAGGTCCTCGTCTCATACCTAATCGAATCGTCTGCGAGACGAGCTCGGTAAGCGGCGCCGTATTCCGCCACAATTATTGAACTCGCCACACAAATTCACTTATTTACGCCTGACGCCTACCAAGTCGCCTATTAACCATCGTGGCATTGGCACTTTTAGGTCACTGGGGTTATATCTTTAGAACTTCAGGTTTTCGACAGGGCAGCAAGCTGTGTGTAAAAATTCTGTAGGTACAGCATAAGCGTAGGTACCTATGCCCTTTAAAAATAAAATAAACAGAATATTCGTTCACAAATGGGGTTCGATAGATATCTAAGATATAAAAGACGAAGTCGAGCCGGATGAGATAATAGCCTTGTTGAAATCTAATTTCGCGTAACCATAACGGGCAGCACTCGAGACCGATGAGCCATCCGCGGCAGAACCGCTCATATCAATTCCTTAATTGAGGCGGCTTCTTCGAACGCCCCCGCTGAAAAACTTGCCGCCCGCGAGATCGCGGCGATATTGAAGTTCCAGCGAATATACGTAGCGGCATCGGCATCGCATCTCCATTATAGGCTTGCTATTACTACCGCATTAGAATACTTAGTCCTTTTAACATGAAACTACCGTCAGACTCAATCATAGTGAAAATAAAACGGATCACTAACGCCCGTTTAGCCCGACATGTTTCGGACTAATTCGTGGTCCTTCCTCTGGGAGCGCACGCCTCAGCGGCAGCGAGACGCACTACGAATTAGTCAGAAACATGTAAGGCTAAACTCGACTTATACGTGAGTGATTTGTTTTATTTTACTATGCGTAGTCCTTTGTTGTCTGGTTGCATGTTTTATTGTAACTGTTTGTGAGATGATTAGGTATTTCCATAATGCAATTTTTTCACTTTCAGCGTAAAGTTACTAATCGACGGTACTCTGACTCAACCTCGTATATAAACTTTGACGAAATTGGAATAACCACTCTAGACCGCGAACCTAAGGTGGTTATTCCAATGTCGTCAAAGTTTATATACGAGGTTGAGTCAGAGTACCGTCGTAAGTATTCACTAGCGTCCATTTGGGCAATTAAAAATAAAAGGTCAGGTAATTGTCTCTAAAATTTTATTGTATGAAACACTATATTATGGCTAAAGTATGATTTATGACATTTAGTAACAATAGGTAATTAAAAAGTTAAGTAGGTATATTCTAAGAATAATAAGAACAATAAAAATTTCGACTAGGTAGTCTGTACTTGATGAGTAGCTCTGAACAATACATGGGATAACATACCCACATAACTGTAATAAAAGAAGGCATTTTATACATAGGTATAAGTCGATGACGATAACATTTTCAAGACGATACATGTGGGCTGAGATTCAAAAAGTAGATGTGTATTGACGGTACTCTGATTCAACCTCGTATATAAACATTGACGAAATTGGAATAACCTCTCTAGACCGCGAAGCTACAGGTGGTTATTCCTATTTCGTCAAAGTTTATATACGAGGTTGAGTCGGTATCCCAGTGCAGCACACACGCCTATTAGGTACTTATGCTTTATTGAACACATTTGGCCGATAGATATCTCCGATTTCATTTTTTTTTCATTACGGATCCGTCATGGGCTGATTCAACAAAAATGGCCCTTCAGTGCAGCGTGGACCCTCGCAGGAGAAGTTGTCATATTCACAGTACTCACCCATCACCATCTACGAACAAAAACATACCCTTTATTTAATCCTAACATCCTAACTAATATTACAAATGAGAAAGTGACTTTGTTTCTTTGTTTGTTACGCCTTCACGCCGTATCTACTTAAACGATTTTGATGAAATTTGGCATGCACATAGCCTTTGACACGGAAAAGGACATAGGTTACCTTTTAACCCCTATTCCTAAAGTAGTTCCTGTGGGACAGTCAAATAATATAATCGTTCATCGTCATCATCATCATCATGTTTGCTTGAATGCTTGATTGCTGCCATGCTTGCTTGCTAGCGCTGTTGCATGCTTGCATGCTAACACGCTAGCATGCTTGCTTGCTTGCTTGCTTGCTAGCAAAACACCTGCACGCCTGCTTGCATGTTTGCTTGAATGCTTGATTGCTGCCATGCTTGCTTGCTAGCGCTGTTGCATGCTTGCTTGCTAGCGCTGTTGCATGCTAACACGCTAGCATGCTTGCTTGCTTGCTAGCAAAACACCTGCACGCCTGCTTGCATGTTTGCTTGAATGCTTGATTGCTGCCATGCTTGCTTGCTAGCGCTGTTGCATGCTTGCTTGCTAGCGCTGTTGCATGCTAACACGCTAGCATGCTTGCTTGCTTGCTTGATTGCTAGCAAAACACCTGCACGCCTGCTTGCATGTTTGCTTGAATGCTTGATTGCTGCCATGCTTGCTTGCTAGCGCTGTTGCATGCTTGCATGCTAACACGCTAGCATGCTTGCTTGCTTGCTAGCAAAACACCTGCACGCCTGCTTGCATGTTTGCTTGAATGCTTGATTGCTGCCATGCTTGCTTGCTAGCGCTGTTGCATGCTTGCATGCTAACTAATATTACAAATGAGAAAGTGACTTTGTTTCTTTGTTTGTTACGCCTTCACGCCGTATCTACTTAAACGATTTTGATGAAATTTGGCATGCACATAGCCTTTGACACGGAAAAGGACATAGGTTACCTTTTAACCCCTATTCCTAAAGTAGTTCCTGTGGGACAGTCAAATAATATAATCGTTCATCGTCATCATCATCATCATGTTTGCTTGAATGCTTGATTGCTGCCATGCTTGCTTGCTAGCGCTGTTGCATGCTTGCATGCTAACACGCTAGCATGCTTGCTTGCTTGCTTGCTTGCTAGCAAAACACCTGCACGCCTGCTTGCATGTTTGCTTGAATGCTTGATTGCTGCCATGCTTGCTTGCTAGCGCTGTTGCATGCTTGCTTGCTAGCGCTGTTACATGCTAACACGCTAGCATGCTTGCTTGCTTGCTTGATTGCTAGCAAAACACCTGCACGCCTGCTTGCATGTTTGCTTGAATGCTTGATTGCTGCCATGCTTGCTTGCTAGCGCTGTTGCATGCTTGCATGCTAACACGCTAGCATGCTTGCTTGCTTGCTTGCTTGCTAGCAAAACACCTGCACGCCTGCTTGCATGTTTGCTTGAATGCTTGATTGCTGCCATGCTTGCTTGCTAGCGCTGTTGCATGCTTGCTTGCTTGCTTGCTTGCTTGTTTGCTTTGTTTGCTTGATTGCTTCTTTGAAAGGCTTATGGTTCACGCGAGCGAAGCCGCGGGTAAAAGCTAGTTTTTTAAACTTGACTAAGTAAGAGTACTGCTTACAATTTCCACTTTTTGAGATACCAACGTAATATATCTCTATCTCTTCTTAGTTTAAAACTACATACTTACTTACTTACTTAAACTTCATATTAGTATACATCAGTCGCTTCCCGCCGTCTGTCCCTCTGTATGCAGGTATGTAAGCACGCTTAGATCTTTCAAACTACTTAATGGATTTTGGTTTTCATCTATAAATAGAGCGATTCAAAAGGAAGGTTTATAGGTATGTATAGTTTAAAATTGTTGTGTTAATAATTATGTTGAAATATGACGACGCTGGAAGAAGTCAAGCCGACTAAGAGCTTTCATCGAAAAATCTTCTTATTCTTTTAAAATGTAACAAAATAATGTGGTGGAATTGTTCCTCTTTATTAGGACTACAAAAAAGCGATGGCACAAGTACATTATGATACAAGTGTGCTAAGTTGGTCATTACATTCGAGGCGGGTTTGAAGCCTGAGCTGAAGCGATGGCTTTAATATAGCCGAGAAATGTAATGACTAATGCTCACGCGTTTCATACGACGTTTTTCAACACACTTGTGAGGAAAAAAAATAGTAAAAATTAACTAAGTATTCAACTGACCTATGTCGCTGTATTGTTTATATTGGTTATTCGGAGCTTCCTTTGAGAACTTTCTAATGACTGAATGTCTTTGGTGATGGCACCTTGGATTTTTTGCTATGATAAACGTCAGAGTATTTCTTTAAGATCATAGTTAAACGTGAATAGGTTTTGACGTCGGTGTCAGTTTCCGTCCGTACAGTGATTTGCAAAATCGAGTCAATATATTATATCTAAGTATTATTCACCACAACGAACTATTATTGTATGTACGTGTTAGCCAGTTTAATTACCTAGTAGCCTTACTCAAAGTGTGCTCCGTGGAGCTCTGGGGCTCCGCAAAGAGTTTGTGGAGACTCGGCGGTGTTACTTGGCCATAATACATTCTTTAGGAGAACTAGTTCAGAAAATAAATACAATTAAGGAACTAATTATAAATATTACGTGATTACGATAGTTAGTTCAATAAGCTGGCTATAAACACATTTTTAGAAAACGTTTAATACTTACTTAATTGGTAACTTTTACTATTATTTCACTGTATAAAACTTTTAGTTTTAGTTCATCTCAACTTTTAGATTTAGATGGCATAATAATTCACTTTAACTTTAAAAACATCAATTGCATTTTGTATTCACTTCGTAAGTATTTCTTGATTCTACATTTAGATATTCTTCAATAATTAAAACTCTACCGTTTTCAAAGTTATAAACATTGCAGCTCTCTACTGGGTACTACAAATAATTAATACAAGAAAGACGACACCATAGCAGTTTTTTTTTAATTTTTTCGCGCTTGTTCCGCGCGGTATGTTATGTAATGCGCGCGCAGGTTCAAATCGAGGCACAGACCAAACCGCCATACAACCTAATATTAAAAATATGTATGATAAACTACAAAATAATGTTTTATATACGCAAATAAATGTTAATTCGCAGACAAAAAAGATAATTTACTTAAATTAAATAATTTTGTGTCATCTTAATCTAAAATATTTTATTTGTGCACAATAATTTGTTCATTGCTTTTAGGCGGGAAAAGACTTTGCTGAGATTTAAAAATATATGTTATGTAAAAAACACGAGTGCGGTAATTATAAAGTAAAAAACACGCGTGTGTTATAAATTGTATTATGAACTTTAATACTACGCAATAAGATTCAATTTACGAACAAGTGTGTTGAAATAGTACATTATGATACAAGTGTGCTAAATTGGTCATTACAGTCGAGGCGGGCTTGAAGCCTGAGCCTGGCTTTAATATAGCCGAGGAGTGTAATGACTAATGCTCACGCGTTTCATACGACGTTTCTCAACACACTTGCGAGGAAAAAAAATATGTTTATGACATTTGGCCGTTGCAGCGATCGCACGCGTTTATCCGGAACTCTCCAAAACAGGAAAATAAAAATGAAAACACTAAATACCTATAACATGGAAAAACAGCTGTATACATGGTATTACAAAAAGTTTCTCCACATTGAAACCACATTAGTACCTAGGTACATAATATGTTATACCCCTGCGAAGCGGGGCGGCTCGCTATATAGTAGGTAGTGGTAAGCCGGTATTATATAATAAAAATAACCTTCGTAGAGTTCGGGTACGTTTTGCAGACGCAGCGACCGCAAACACAAGTCCCGCGCTCGCGGCCGCTGCACGGAGACGCCTCGCCGATTTTCTCGGGATCCGGGTGGCAGTTTTGCTCTATGTCCCTCTTGGGCAAACAGCTGCACTTGGCGTTGTGTTCCAGGCTGACTGTAAATAAATGTGGAAAAATCATTTAGGGGGTGTGACGTCACGATATGATGTCAATAGTGGACTTATTAAATATATACGAGGGCTGTTTGATAAGTACCGGTTTTCTAAATATATTAATATAACTGGCCGCAAATAAGTATACCACCTTTTTAAGCCATTTTTCAGAGGCGGGAAAATTAAAAAAAAATGGCATTCTTTTGTTTATTTTCTCATTTGACAACGATTCAGTGAAGGCGTGAACTTAAAATTGTTAAAATGGAGAAAGAACAGTATCGGTCTGTAATTAGATTCTTATTTTTGGACGGAAAAACATGTGATGAAATAAAAGTAAGAATGCAAGCGGTTTACCACGAATGTGCTCCTTCTATGACAACCGTCAGATATTGGTATAACGAGTTTAAGCGGGGGAGAACAACCGTTCTTGATGAGGATCGCCCAGGCCGGCCAGTTGAGGTGACTACAGACGATATGGTTAAGAAAATTGAAAATATCGTTTTAGCCGACCGCCGAATTAAACTTCGAGAAAATGTTGATGCTGTAAACGTTTCAATCGAGAGGGTACAACACATATTAGAAGAAAAATTGGGTATGAAGAAAATATCGGCGAGGTGGGTGCCGCGTTTACTCACGGAGGAGCAAAAACGGAACCGACTGACTACTTCGGAGCAGTGTTTGGCCGTGTTCAAACGTAACCCGAAGGAGTTTCTGCGTCGTTTCGTGACCGTGGACGAAACGTGGGTCCACCACTACACCCCGGAAATGAAAGAGCAGTCGAAGCAGTGGATTTTACCGGGTGAACCTGCTCCAAAGAAAGCAAAAACCGTCCCATCGGCTGGAATCGTCATGGCGACCGTTTTTTGGGATTCGCAGGGTATTATACATATTGACTATTTAGAAAAGGGAAAAACATTAACAGGGCAGTACTATGCCAATTTATTGGATGAATTTGACGCCGTGTGGAAGGACAAACGACCCCATTTAAAAAAGAAAAAAAGTACTGTTTCATCACGACAACGCCCCGGCTCATTCGTCCAGAGTTGTGACGGCTACATTAGCACAGTTACGCTACGAACTATTGTCTCACCCCCCGTATTCTCCAGATTTGGCCCCATGCGATTTCTTTTTGTTTCCCAACCTAAAAAAATGGCTCGGTGGCTAGCCATTTGGATCAAATGACGAAGTCATTGCCGCCACAGAGGCCTATTTTAATGACTTTCCAAAATCATACTTTTTGGATGGTTTATTGAAGCTTGAGTATAGGTGGAACAAATGTATAGAGTTAAAAGGTGACTACGTAGAAAAATAAATGCATATATACAAAAAAAAAATGGTTTTTTTTTTCCATAAACGGGTACTTATCAAACAGCCCTCGTACCTACCTATATAAAGTTTCAATCGCATAGCTCCTATACTTTACGACTTTATTGATTTCTAAAAAAACCCCGATTTCTTAACTGATGATCATTATAATTCTTAGGGTACTTCCTGAAGTCCTAGAAAGCTCAAATTTGGTTGTAAGCTAGTATTAGTACACAAACAACAAAGAAATCTAATACCTTTACCCTCCAACCCCTTAAACTCCTTAGTTCCATCCTCTGATGGATGTTTGTATGAGACCTCCGCATATTTGGATGCTAGAGGTCTGAAAATTGATATGGGACTTCGTGTTATAAATAAATACTTGTACTATTATGTATTCTGTGTAAATAATGAAATACGTGTTAATAAGAAAAAAAAATACGAAATAAAAAAATATTGTCATGAGCAACTTAAAAAAGAAGTTAAATCCCAGTAAAAACAATTTCATGTAAAATGTTGCCAAGACGAGACCATTATGGCTCACACTGTCCAAAAGTAAGCCTTAGTCTAGAGTGATCGTCGGCCAAAAAATACCTCTCGAACGCGCTTGCGTTCAAGTTAAAAGTGACAAATTGTAGAGAATTGTTTGTTGTCGATACGTGCCACTAGTGGCGCTGCCAATTTGCCCATAGTAATTTAGATGTAGACCGCGTAAACGCGATCGTAATCGTAACATATTTTTGATCGTTGTTTATACTAAGCGCTCGATCTCATGTAGAGCCAAGCTTCTAACATAGGTACCACACGTGGCACATCCTAACTCTATAAGCCTTACTCACAAACTCTACGCCCGTTTTGCTACCCTCACATGGGCGTAAGGTGCAAAATTTATGCACTGTTAATTACTTTTCTGAATACAATAGGTAACTACCTAGTTCTTGTAGTAACGAAACGGCTTAGCCACATATTTTGACTAAGGTGTAGAGTTTGTAAAGTTAGGGCTTGTAGAGTTGGGGTGTGTAGAGTTAGAAGCTTGGCTCTACATGAGTTTTGATAACTTTTTGACAGTGCGAGCCATATGGTATGGTCTCGTCTTGGCAACATTTTACACGAAAATGTTTTTGTTAAGGTTACTTATGTACGTTAACTATGAAATCGTTCAATGGTGGGTCAGGAATCAATTTCTTAGACTGTACTTACTCGTAACTACGTAGTAGGTAGGTATATCAAA
Source organism: Clepsis dumicolana (assembly GCA_963691665.1). NCBI lineage: Eukaryota > Metazoa > Arthropoda > Insecta > Lepidoptera > Tortricidae > Clepsis > Clepsis dumicolana. The sequence continues at coordinate 10,748,682 of OY829509.1, forward strand.
TACCAAATAAGAAACAGAAAACTACTTACATCCAAGATCCTTATATTCGTTTGTACCGTTCTTGCAGAACTCTGACGACAGTTCGTTAGAGAAGCATTTGTTTTCTGTAGTGCACCACGAGCAATGAGCCAATTGCAAGCATTCTATACACGATTGCTTTATCCTGCACACTTCCCTTCGGTCAATCCCTACGATCACACCAGGGAATCTATTTTCTACAGTAACAAACACACAAGCGAGCAAAACGGCAGCCGAAACAGTATACATTCTCTAGACGAGACTTTTTTCAAGTTATTGAATGAAAAGCCTATAGTTATCTCTAACACTATTTGATAACTGACAATGCTTAGCCGTGACTTCGCTGGGTTGATATCGCAATGATAACCTTTAGACTATTCTTTACTTATTGCGCAAATAAATCTGTGTCACTTGTGTAATGTGTAATCAATCATGCATAAACGGTTATGAACATAAGTGGGTATAATCACGACCATATTTGTAGATGCGGTGGTTGTGGACAGCTATGTATTTATTGTGAATCTGCTGAGTAGTGGTTTAACTAACGAACCCCTTAAAACAAAATACATTAACATTACATAACCAGCGTTAGGTAAAAATACTGTTTTTGACTTCCCGGTACATTTGAAGATATTTTAGAGCACAGCAGCGGGGCATTTATGCGAGCGTAATTACCTGCCATGAGTCTTCTAGACCTAGTAGATATTTTAGTTTATAATTCGTTTGTGGTAAAATATTATATTTTTTACATTTCAGCCTCTGTTGAACTGTTTTGTTGTAGAAATACATAGGAAACAAATTTTGGAACATCAACCAGATTTCCAAAAGTCGCCTTTATGAACTTAGGCAGGTACCTACTTATTGTGTAGGTATCTAGAACAGAAGCTGTATAGACTAATGGCCTTATTCATAAACGTCACTCAAGTGTCCAATTGGCTAAAATAGGTTTTGTCTTCTTCTTACTAACGGAAATGTCAATGTGACAAAAAAGGACAAACGAACTTTAACGGCATTTTAGTTAAAATAGGTTTAATATGAATAACAGGGTAACCCTATTATTCATAAACCTATTTTAACCAAAATGCCGTAAAAGTTCGTTTGTCCTTTTTTCGTAAGAAGACGACAAAACCTATTTTATTTTAGCTAATGGAGGCAAGACTCAAGAGTAACGTTTATGAATAAGAGCAATCCCATTACATAACGCGTAATGATCATGGAAATAACAACTACTTCGTACAACTGGAATGACATCTCTCTAACATTAACGTGGTCGTATCTCAGATAAAAACTAGTATCTGTCAAAATGATAATGACTGGGTTTGGCAGGAAACCGGTGCGGCGAGAGTCAACCGGGACCGGCGGACCGTGCACAGTGCAAGGGATCGTGTCAGTCAATTGAATTTTAGTTTCTTCCCTACGCGTACAAGAGGGATCTTGTTTAGTACCCATCGGCCGCTGCTCGCCCTAGCTTACTGTAAAGTCACAGAATACTTACATAATAGTTGGTAAAGTACGATACGAAGTACGCTATAGCTATGGAAGGCATAAGCAGACTCTGGCTGTGACGGACTTTAATTTACAGCAAACTAACAAAACACAACAGACATGGCTGTATGGACTAAATTTCCTTTGCCTATCCCTATATGGAATTACAAAAAAAATACAATGACAGTTGACCAAGAAGCTTACGTTGACAGTTTGTTTGACAGAGGAATTTGACGGGAAACCGATGAGAGTGGATCGTGTCGTTAATTGAATCTTAGTTTCTGTGCTTAATGTTGTTTGGTGGATAATAAAGATAGTGTATTATACAACAAATTAACGTGACAGTGCCCAGCAAATGAAAAATTCAAGTGAAAACGCGTATTCCCTCTGTGACCCCCAAGTATCCGCCGGCTGCTGCTCGCCGTAGCTCGCCGTAAAGTACAATATCGCTTTGCGGAAGGCATGAGCAGCTGACAGGACGTGACTAGGACAGACTGACAACTCTGACTGACGGTGACAGGACTTTTAATATACAGAAATTTACAAAACATCAGCGGGACTACTACGAAATTCGAAAATCGAAGTTCGTATCGTATCGTCCCGCTCACTCTCGTGGTAAATAATATTATTATGAGCGGGACGGCACGATACGAAGTTCGAATTTTGCACTTCGTAGTATAGGGCAGACGTGGCTGTATGGACTCAGTTCCTTTGCCTATCCCTTATGGGATGAAATGATTTTTTTTATTTAATCCATCCTTATGAGATGAATAGGCAAAGGAACTAAGTCCATACAGCCACGTCTGATGTGTTTTGTAAATTTCTGTATATTAAAGTCCTGTCACCGTCAGAGTTGTCGGTCTGTCCAAGTCACGTCCTGTCAGCTGCTCATGCCTTCCGTAAAGCGAGTGTACTTTACGGCGAGCTACGGCGAGCAGCAGCCGGCGGATACTTGGGGTTCACAAACAGAGGGAATACCCGTTTTCTCTTGAATTCTTCATTTGCTGGGCACTGTCACGTTAATTTGTTGTATAATACACTATCTTTATTATCCACCAAACAACATTAAGCACAGAAACTAACATTTAATTAACGACACGATCCACTCTCATCGGTTTCCCGCCAAATTTCAGCGGGATGAAATGAATTAAATGAAAAAAAAAATTGTTTGACAGTGAAGTGAACGAACGAACGAACTGAACGGAGTACGGCGGAGTGCATTGAGATAGGAAAGTGGAGGTGTTATATTCTTCTATATGAAGCGTGACTTATACAAATATCTGCCATATCGACACATACATGTCAAACGGCATTTTATCTCTTTTTAACTTACTGACAGCTGCATAAGAATAGGAGAGACAAACAGTATTTGTTGGTTACTAAATTTGGCAGCACTCTCTAAGTGACGTCACGAGTTTACGACAGCGTGGCAGGCACAGACCTAATAGCAAGTGGACCGGTGATACCTACAGAATTAGCGTGCATACCTACTAAAATTTGGCACGTAACATGGCTGCTTTTCATAGGGCTGGGACTGTTAAACGTATGCAGATATCGATATCGATAAAATCTACGCTATAGTAGTTTATGCAACTGTTACATTACGAGTGTTTTAAGGCCTAATTATCTGGAGTAGCATACATTACTTTTATCTACACACATATTATAAATACTCTAAGACACGTTCAGAAGCAGAAGGCATTATCATATCCATACCTGTCACGAATTTGACTGTTGTTTTTATCATAGGTAAGTAAACATACCGAGCTGACGTTTCGTATCGACTGTTTTTTTATTGTAAATTATGTTGGTTTTTGCAGATATTTCACATTTTCTACGGTTTTTGAACGCATTATAGAGGAGTTATGACATGTGTGTATATGGGTTTGCAGATGCGTTGCCAACCTAGAGAGCTAAGATGGTATTCCTCTTGTGCCCGTAATTACACCGGCTGTCTTACTCTCCACACCGGGACACAACAGTGCAAGCACTGCTACTTAGCGGCAGGATTAGCGAGTAAGATGGTGGTAGTGATCGAAATCTATAATCATTTTGATTACAGACATTACCTTACCCTCACACTTGATGTACAAGGCAACACAGGTGACAGGCACGAGTAGACTGAAAAAGAAGAATATTAAGTATCTATAAGTTTATCTCTAGCCTGCTCAAGGGACATTTTTTCAAAATCTCAAATCTGGTTCAGCCTGTGCGTTGTGTGTCAGTCAGTAAGTCACGGTTTTATTTTATATGTTTAGATCTAATAATTACCTGAATTGCTCCGTCACGTCATCAATCTCGTCACATTAAGAGTTCTGTTGAAGCATGACATGTCGAAGTGCATCGAGCAGACAAACCATGTCTTATGTCATGGGTTTATATTTTCAATTCCAATCCTTTTATTTTTGGCAGTTTCATTCACAGGAAATCTGACGAAAAAAAAAATTCAAACAATGTTTAGAATTTCATCGATACCTATGTCGATACTTAGCACCGCATAAGCTAATATGCCAAAATCAAGCAAATTATTTCTGTTGAAATAAATAAAATCATTGGAAAATAATACAAATCGTACTTAAACAGACGTTCGTACTCATTTTATAAGATCATTATGTTACGATACATGCCAAAATACAATAAAACATTCGGATTATTCAAGGTAACTGGTTACTAACCTTTGAAGGGTCAATTCAGGTTGATTAATGTTTTTTTTAACACTACACTGTCTGACGCAGCACTAGGGCATGATTAGGACAATCAAAGACAGAGCCCTGCACACCATGATAACTCGTTTCTTAGAGTAATCCTTACAAAAACAGCAAATATATTCGGAGCCGGCTACCGTTTGACAGCACATCTACCACGAAACTTGGCACGGAACATGGTGGCACTTGCCACGCTGTCGTAAACTCGTGACGTCACTTAGAGAGTGCTTCCAAATTTAGTAACCAACAAATACTGTTTGTCTCTCCTATTCTTATGCAGCTGTCAGTAAGTTAAAAAGAGATAAAAAGCCGTTTGACATGTATGTGTCGATATGGCAGATATTTGTATAAGTCACGCTTCATATAGAAGAATATAACGCCTCCACTTTCCTATCTCAATGGTGGCAGGTGCCACCATGTTCCGTGCCAAGTTTCGTGGTAGATGTGCTGTCAAACGGTAGCCGGCTCCGAATATATTTGCTGTTTTTGTGAGGATTACTTTAAGAAACGAGTTATCATGGTGTGCAGGGCTCTGTCTTTGATTGTCCTAATCATGCCCTAGTGCTGCGTCATACAGTGTAGTGTTAAAAAAAACATTAATCAATTGAATTGACCCTTCAAAGGTTAGTAACCGGTTACCTTGAATAATTCGAATGTTTTATTGTATTTTGGCATGTATCGTAACATAATGATCTTATAAAATAAGTATGAACGTCTGTTTTAGTACGATTTGTTTTATTTTTCAATGATTTTATTTATTTCAACAGAAACCATTTGCATGATTTTGGCATATTAGCTTATGCGGTGCTAAGTATCGACATAGGTATCGATGGAATTCTAAACATTGTTTGAATTTTTTTTTTCGTCAGATTTCCTGTGAATGAAACTGCCAAAAAGAAAAGGATTGGAATTGAAAATATAAACCCACGACATAAGACATGGTTTGTCTGCTCGATGCACTTCGACATGTCATAATGCTTCAACAGAACTCTGAATGTGACGAGATTGATGACGATACGGAGCAATTCAGGTAATTGTTAGATCTAAACATATAAAATAAAACCGTGACTTACTGACTGACACACAACGCACAGCCTGAACCAGATTTGAGATTTGGAAAAAATGTCCCTTGAGTAAGCTAGAGATAAACTTATAGATACTTAATATTCTTCTTTTTCAGTCTACTCGTGCCTGTCACCTGTGTGGCCTTGTACATCAAGTGTGAGGGTAAGGTAATGTCTGTAATCAAAATGATTATAGATTTGAGGTTTCGCTATCACGGAAAAAGATGTTGTGAGTGTTGTGACAAAGTATCTTTCAGAAACTATTAGAAATGAATAAAAACTTTGGAGATGCCTAAGACAAATGTTATTTATTTTCACTTTTGTGGGTAGTAGGACCTTGTGCGAAGTAGCAGTGCTTGCACTGTTGTGTCCCGGCGTGGAGAGTAAGATGGCTGGTGTAATTACGGGCACAAGGGGAATTCCATCTTAGTTCTCTAGGTTGGCAACGCATCTGCAAACCCATATACACACATGTCATAACTCCTCTATAATGCGTTCAAAAACCGTAGAAAATATGAAACATCTGCAAGAACCAACATAATTTACAATAAAAAAACAGTCGATACGAAACGTCAGCTCGGTATGTTTACTTATCTATGATAAAAACAACAGTCAAATTCGTGACAGGTATGAATATGATAATGCCTTCTGCTTCTGAACGTGTCTTAGAGTACTTATAATATGTGTGTAGGTTAAAGTAATGTATGCTACTCTAGATAATTAGGCCTTATAACACTCGTAACGTGACAGTTGCATATACTTCTATAGCGTAGATTTTATCGATATCGATATCTGCATACGTTTAACAGTCCCAACTCTAAGAAAAGCAGCCATGTTACGTGCCCAATTTTAGTAGGTATGCACGCTAATTCTGTAGGTATCACCGGTCCACTTGCTATTAGGTCTGTGGCGGAGTGAGTGAACCATGTGAACCTAACCTCGATTTTGCTTACGACTCTTGATTGTAAACATTGTGTTATTTCATTTTTTTCCCTCTATGTGAGTTTTACAAATGAAAATGGAAAATTATTATAAGGGGAGAAATGTAGAGGAGGAACTAGAAAGAAGCAAGATACCTATTATGGACCTTCCGGAGAATTTTCTTTGGATGCAAGTGAGTGCTTTGGTTTTGGTCAGGTAGTTCATTGTTATATATATTGTATCAAATGATTATTCTTCTAGGTAAAAGGCGGAAGCAAGATGCCAAATCTACTGTCTCATGCCACAGGTATCCTTGAAGACAAAGCAGCTACAGCTGTGGTGTGGACCGGGGCTGGAGTGGCCATACCGAAGGCAATATCTTGCGCCGAAATCATCAAACGACAATTTTCCATCGAACATCAAGTTACAAAACTTACTTTTAAGAAGTAAGTTAGAATTCTATTATTTGGTTACTAAACTCAATTTTTCGAGGAAAACTATTGCAGCCTAGAAACGAGAGGGAACTAATTGGCGTGCGTTCCTAATTTTCAGAGTTGAAGAATTTTGGGAACCTAAATTGGATGGATTAGAAACAATTGTTGTGAAACGAGAAGTACCTGTTATACATATTCTACTCTCAATTGAGATGATACCAGGTACCAATCAGATTGGGTATGTATTGTTTTGAAGTTGAAATAGTGACTATAAAAAAATATGAGATTGATTTAAATAGGCCCCAGGCACCAGATAAATATTACAGATTTCCCGGATTCCTAAAACCTTATTGTTTTCAGGTACCAAACATTGAATGGAAAGAAATTCTGGCAAAAAGACCAAGCTAACAGCAGTCAAAAGCAGCAACAATCATACAAATCCAAAAAGCCTTTCAAATATAAGAAGCAGTAAACATGATCATTTCATTGTATATTAATTTGAAATAATTATGATAATATTGATTAGAATATTTGTATTGTATAAAATTTTAGCTTTAAGTTTTACAATGTACTTAGCCACTTAATTTGTTATTCAATAAATAAAATACTTTTATTTTTCTTTAAAAAAATATGATTAACCTAGTTTGAAATGAATGGACAAGCTTACTTCTATCTGACTACAAATTACCTACCTACTTGGTCTCAGGTTTTTTTTCATTGAAAGAGGGAGGCAAACTAGCAAGTGGGTCACCTGATGGTAAGGAATCGCCACCACCCGCACCCAAGAGTACCAGCAACCCCAAGAGTCACAAGTTCGTTGAAGCCTGCGGCACTCTCACTGACCAAACGAAACTCAACAGCCCCCCCGACTACGAAGTGCAAAATTCGAACTTCGTATCGTGCCGACCCTCTCAAGCTAATATTATTTAACACGAGAGTGAACGGGACGATACGATACGAATTTCGTAGTTTAGGAGCAGGGGTGCTGTTGCTTCACGTCGATTTTCTACGAGAGAGTGATACTTCCCCGGACGAGCCGGCCCATTCGTGCGGCAAATACAAATATCTTTATTTTGCTTAAAATGAGGTACAGAAAAGCTTTTTACAAAATGGCTCAACCATTTTGTAAAAAGGAATCACTCATTTTACCACCAACTGGTATGCAAAAAAAATGCAACTAAAAGGAAGGCAGCAGACAACTACATGTTCTCTAGTTTTAGCCCAACCACAACAGTGACACAATATAACTACAGCAAACACATCTAATAATATAATAAGTAGGTATTTACTTAGCTGTTTGTTGTAGAATAGATTGTTTCACTGCTCAATTTAACTGGGTATTTTTTGTGGTAATATACAGTAGGTACATCCTAACTAATTTATAAATGCGAAAGTAACTCCGTCTGTCTGTTTGTTACCTCTTCACGGAAAAACCACTGCACCAATCTGTGCTAAAAGAGCTACCTTCATACCAAATTTAAAGTTTCTAGGACAGCGGAAGTACCCTGTAGGTTTCCCGATTTCGGCAATTTGTATGGAAATAGATTTTTAAATGACTGTATCTTTTGATTGCGTTGACTTAGAAGGTTGATTTTTTCACAGCTTCAAGGGACCGCAGGCTCGATTAATTTCTGCATGCTACCTCCACGCGTTCCAGAGAAAAAGGGTGTTGACAGACAGACAAACGGACAACAAAGTGATCCTATAAGGGTTCCGTTTTTTCCTTTTGAGGTACGGAACCCTAAAAAGAACATTTCCCACTTTTACACAGGAGTAAAGCTGATTTTATAGATTTTCCACTACTACCATGCTTGCTGGTGTTGCTAGTGTGTGAGGAAAGGAGAATTATAAAGACACAAAAAAACACAGCTACTACAATTTTATTTTGCACAATGCAATGGTATATGGGTCACCATTAAATCTCAAATGACTAATAGTTAAAGGTGTGAATAAGTTATAATACTCGGGACTTAATCGAGTAAAAACATTTATATTTAAATTTGAATTTAAATACCTCCACGTTTCGGACATCACGTTGCGTCCATGGTCTCGAAGGGACTGAAAAGGCGGGTATCAACATCTCCTGGCTGCACGGGTTCCTCAAACTACCCGCACTTTGTCTTTTTTATTAGTTTTTTCATTAGGGGGTTTGTTTTTTTACGCGATTAAGTCCCGAGTATCATGATAATGTGTGAAAATCGCGAAAGTGTGAATAAGTTATTAGAAATTACATAAACTTACCTATTTTTAACTTACTGCAATACGTAGCAAAATTAAATACGATTACCACATAGACAGAACAATATTGAGATAGAAGGAAAGAGTTTATTGATTTTTATGGGAACCAAGTGTGTAAAACTTTGCATAGATTGTAGTACAAAGAGTACTTACTTACTGATGAAAGGAAATACTTCGATTGACAGCTCCAACTTTTTTGGTGGTGTTGTGGTTGTGTCTGAACTTTGAACAAGGCATTTTGTTTTTAATATTTATGTCGCACGCGAAAAGAGGTCGGGAGCGGACTGAAGTTCGCGGCGAAAAATGAGGTTCGGAGCTCTTCTTTTTGTTTTTGGCATGCGAGGTAGGTTTCTTTCCTTCTATCTCGATATAGTTCTGTGCGAATAGATTTTATGAAATTGCACTAAAACTATAAATTTAGAGCTACATGTAATATTTCATATGATCTCTTCTGAAAAGATTTTTAGGACTCCATCCATACTACTAAGCCTCTACTGTCCCTCTGCTTATCTGTCCGTTGTTCAGTTCAAAGGGTTACATCTTCAGAACCGACTAGAAAAGACTTGAAATTTTGACAGAATATGTTGGTGCTAAAACGAAAAATAATAAATATAAACTAAAGTAAAATATTTAATTAATTTAATTTAAGCTTCGCAGTGTCTTTTCGTCAAAATTTCCGCAGTGTTTGAAGTGAAAAGTCTTTGACCAGTGTGTTGCTAGTGATGACTTACGGATCTGAAACGTGGGCGCTAACGGTGGGCATAGGCCTCATAAGGAAGCTCAAAGTCACTCAGAGGGCAATGAAGAGGACTATGCTCGGGGTTTCTCTGCGGGACAGAATCAGAAATGATGATATCCGCAGTAGAACTAAGGTTACCGACATAGCCCAAAGAATTGCGAAACTTAAGTGGCAGTGGGCGGGGCACATTGCTCGCAAGACTGATGGCCAATGGGGTCAGACGGTTCTCGAATGGTGTCCACGGACCGGGAGACGAGCTGCCGGTAGGCCTCCAACAAGATGGAGCGACGACCTGGTAAAGATCGCGGGATCGCGGTGGATGCGTAAAGCACAAGACCGGTCTGAGTGGAGAGCCTTGGGGGAGGCCTATGTCCAGCAGTGGACGTCTTTCGGCTGACATGATAAAAACATTTAAGGGGCCCCCAACCCCATACAAGAAACGTGTTTTTTCGTTTTTTGCTTGATCATAATCATAAGTAATAGGTTACTATTACTATGGATCCTATTAACAACAAATAATAAAAATAAATTAAATTGAAAATTGGGTATTAGACACCTTAGAAAATCAAGCAACTTTTTTTGAATTGTCAAAATTATTCTCTAATACAGAATTTTGCATAAGTTGTTGATCACTGGAAATTATGACGTCATATTTTCCAGTGATCAAACAGCCTCCTTTTATTACTTTTTGTCAAAGTAAAAACCGTCTTAATCGCAACTACAAGCGAGGCATCAGTTTTTTTTAAGAGTATTTTTGAAAGCTTGATTTAGTGGCAGTGTAAAATTATTTTATTTTGACATCAGTCAAATACCTACCCAATTGAAGGGGGTTCTGAAGATAAAAAGATTAAAAAGAAATTGTTGTGTTAAATAGTTTCGCTTTTGGAAGGTTTTTTAATTCTGTGCTGTACTTTTGACCACATTTTATACAATATGAAAACAATAATGAAAGTTAGTTCCTTACTATTAAAAATTTGTTCTCCATTTGGTAACACATGTTCAACTTTTAAACTATAAAGAGATTCTGCTCTATATGATTATCATTATTGGAATAGAATAAACTTTTATATAGACTTTTACTTATATAAATTTAAATCATAGTACTTCCAGTAGAGCCTTTAAAGCCAAAAAATGATGTTTATATGTGACAGAGTAGTTACAAAAGCATTTGCGGCTATAGTTGGTCTACTGCAAGTAGGTACCTAACATAAGTGTATATTAACCTTTTGAGCACTACAGTCATCTAGTTGCAACAACCAATGAAACGGCTCACACACCAACATCATCAATACATGACCAACATTCTACTTGAAATAAATCCTTCTAGGACTTACGGTAAGATCCCTATTTGTCTACTAGACGGTTTGTCCCGTGGCGTACAGAGCACGACACTTCACTCATAGTGTGATGGTCAAGAGGTTAAATGTATATTTATTATGTTATTACAATATCCTGGTAGTTATTAACTAATAATTGTGACATACAAACACAATGTATGTTTTTCACTACAGTTTTGATCTGAGTACTGAACAATTAAATGAATTAAATTATTATGTCCTGTTTTATATGACGCAATACAGGTACACAGTATACACCAATAAAAGTTATTTCAAAATTTAGTCACAGTATACAGTTATCTGCTATCATAGCAAACTATGGCTAGCGCAGATTGTTATTAAAGTGACATTTTGAGAAATAATTCACCATAAAAGTGAATTATTTCTTTGAATCTCAGGCTTCTGATTCACCAGATGCTTGAGGAAGAGGAACTTCTCCTTCCAGTTTTGGCAAAATCAAAATTTCTTTAGAAATTATGGAATACTTAGTCACAAAATAAGTGAATCTCTCACACAGGTGTGTTTCCTTCTCAAAAGCATCAAAAATGGACCGATGATGAAAGTAGGCATGTGAGAAAATTCTGTAAACACGGCGACATACCGAGCCCAGCTTTGCTACTGATGACTCTTTGATGCTCACTCTGGAAAATTAATTGAACTGTTGTGAAAAAAAATTGCTATAAGATAAATTATACCATATCATCTCAGGAAAAAAAAAATACCTGCTCGGAAAATACTTATTGCTATTAAGCAAACATGCAGCACCATCCAAAGTGTGTCTGGTATAGTCAATGGCTGGACATTCTTTAGGTGTTTTATGAGCTGCACAGAGGAATATCCACTGCTCTGTAGCAGTCATTTGTGTGCAAGTCTCTGGTTTGCATTCACTTTGTAGTCGAACTGCTAGGCCATTCAGCTCCATACAAAACTGCCTGAAAGGAGATATAAATATCTTTTTATAATTAGTTAAATGTGTTCTGCTTCTGTACCTACTAATTGCAAAGTCAGGTTCAATGACATAGACATAACTTTATTCAACATCAAAAAATACACTGAATGTTAAACCAATACAAAAAACTGAACTTATTAGTTATCTAAATCATACTGTTACCAATTCCTAATGATGACTTTTTTAGGGTAATCAAGGTAATACTAGGTATTTCAGTTATGAGCAGTTTCACACCTAACATTAAGTAAATACCTAGGGGTGAAACCATCAAAGTTGACTAAAGGTTGAGTATGGTTGAGTTGTGGTTACATTCTTTCTTCTCACCTCAAGTGTTCATATTTCCAGACACCTTCGTCTTGTGCCTCAGGCATTTTGAGGATAGCTTCGAGATTGGCCGGATCGCGTCGAATAGTTTGCTGAATAAACTGCTGGACAGCTAAAGTGCTGTCCATCTCTTCAAATGGTTCATCCGGCCAGCGGCAGAAGTCCTATAAGAGTTGAAAAGTGTTTTTACAGTATTTTAAGGTATTACGATCACTGTACTCGCAGAATACCTTAGTAACCTTACTTTGGCTTTAGATCCAGGACGATTGCGTCTTAAAATTTGTACTCCATCTGCCATATTTTACTTTGACTTTAAATAAGTACGTCACACAAATTTCTCTCAAGGTAAATGAGCACTACGTGACTACAATACGATACAACCCACCCACTGTAGAAATTAAAATAAATTCAGTTCAGAGAAAGCAAGCTAAGCAAAAGGCAAAACCAAAACCAAAGAGAATTTAATTAATCACTAAGTTTTGGCCAGGGGCACAGATTAGAGAGACTATGTACAACAGGCAGGGGTAGGAAAGTTACCTGTTACCTGTATTTGACAGTTGAAGTTTTTAGCTGCGCCATCTCTTACCTGTGTAAGCTACTTTTTAGTAGTTAGTGCGTCAATCATTGCTGTCGGTTTTAAAAAATACCGTAAATTTTTTTTTCATCATTGAATTGCAAAATTTTATAAAAAAATATCAAACCAAAGGCTTGTAATTTTCAATCAAAAATTATTACTTCCTCTTACTTCCCTTTACTACGAAATTCGAAGTTCTTATCGTATCGTCCCGCTCACTCTCGTGTTAAATAATATTAACTTGAGAGGAGCTTCGTAGTGGGGGGGCTTGTAAATCTGTTAAAAAAATATTGCAAAATTTATCACCATGCAAAGAAGAAAAAAACGGTTTTTTGTTACACCAACTACATCCCTTCAAAATTTTCTGATTCAAATAAGCGTCATACAGCATACATGGAATACATGGAATGCTATCTCTCGAACATTAACGTGGTCATACATGAGTCATACCTAAACTTGGAATTTAAAAAAAAAGTGTGAAAAGGACGTTACCAAGAACGGGTCTATCTCTTTCTAACTTCTTCTGTATGGCCAGCATAAAATATTATTAGTGGATTGTAAGAGTTTGGTGATTGGCATTTCAGCACAAACCAATGATCGCTCACGTCTTGTCGTTAATAACTAAAAAAAGAAAAGTAGCTAAAATGGAATCAGCAAAGGTTGACAAGCTTCTTTTGACGACCGGATGGCCTAGTGGTTAGCGACCCTGACTATGAAGCTTGAGGTCCCGGGTTCGAATCCCGGTCGGGGCAGTTGTTTGTATGTTGAATACGAATGTTTGTTCTCGGGTCTTGGGTGTTTAATATGTATATAAGTATGTATTTATTTATATAAGTATGTTTATCCGTTGTCTAGTACCCATAGTACAGGCTTTGCCTAGTTTGGAACTAGGTATATAGGATATTTATTTATTTATTATTATTTATTCTCGTTAGCAAAATATGAATAGTATAATAATCAAAGACTTAGGTAATTTGACTTGAGCTCAGGGGTAAAGTTTTTAGGAGCTGGCAACTCACTCTTGTTAGGTAGTTGTAGCACGGCCCTATAGTCTATGAAACTAGTTGGAGGTCTATTTCAAAACTAAATATCTACAATATTTTTATACTATTTAGTGACTATTTAGAACACAGATTTAGAACTATAAAATTAGAGTAACCATAAACAAAGTTCTAAGACACAGCACGATACGAAGTTCGAATTTTGCACTTCGTAGTAGGGGGGCTCAAACCTACTCCGAAGTCCGAGATTCGAAGTTCGTATCCGATCGTCTCGCTCACGCCAACACCATAGGTTAACACGAAAGCGAGAGAGATAGTCGGACACGAAATTTGAATTTCGAACCGTTTCGGACTTAGTAGGGCATATATTACTATACTCTTTAGAGTAGGGGATATGAATATTTGATGCTAAGTGATGTTAAGCTCATCAACATTACAATACTAAATTGTCCATTGTTTTATGTTGTTTCATATACTGCAAGAGAGGGTTGGCCTTGGGGTTGGTGCCCCACCCTGAAAATGAGAGTAACAGACTTGTGACCAATAAGCTTCTTGCTTGTGACAGACATAATGTACACTGTGGTCTGTGGTGATGATAGATTGACAATTTGACAGATTTATTGAAACATCAGAAACACCATCACATCTCGACCACGGTGGTATAACTTAGAACAAAATGTACACTTCGTTGTCCAGCTAATTTCAGTAATCACTCAAGTTACATTGTATAGTATATACTTAAGTAATATTCTATTTGGTTGGGTTATAGACATGAAGTTGTTGTCACACGTCAATAGGTGGTGCTAATATCAATATAGTTTATATTGGAGTTTTAAATTTTGGAATAAATATTTTATTTTCGCTTAATAAATGCTTTCATTTATCTTTCCTTGTTTAGAAATGCGATTATGCTAATTAATTATATTGTGAGCACTGGTAACATCGACCTCTTTTAATTATAGTAATGTCTTATCTAAAATATCATTACACGCATCAGTTTTTCTTACGCTAAAATATTATATAGAATATTCTATGGACACTGGTTGAGTTAACGTATCATATCTGCAAGTAAACCCTAATAAAATGGGGGAGAAACTTAGATTTTTAGTAATTCAGGAGGTTTCGATATTTATTTAGATTTATTTATTTAAAAACAACGTACAGTGAAGGTATAAGTGGAACGGAACGAATGAATAATGGCCGCGATTATCTCTCTAATCTGTGGTTTTTCACATTCACCGGGTGTCTAAGTTGGAGTTGGAGTACCTGATAAAAAGAAAATGTGTAAAAAATAAAACACTGAATAATTATCAAATTCATCAAAACGGGAAATTGGACAATTTCTATTACACCATGTTCTAATGTATATAATAGAAACATGGTGTAATAGCAATTGCTCAAAGTAAATTATTTTAACATTTAGGAAAATAAGCACCAGATGTCGCTGTGTGCGAAACGTTGAAGTGACATCTCTATCTCAGTTATGAAAAGGTACTCTATGTTTTCGTTTTCGTTCTCATCTCATTACTTACAAGGCAAAGAACAAAACAAAAATAATAATAATAGAGAGTTACGTATAGTTGAATTGAGAAATGTTTTTACACGTCAAAGTGCTTACGATACTGAAATAAGATCTTCTGACTTTTATAGAAGTATCCTCTTATTTTTATAAAAGTGAATATGATTGTGCTCATGTTTAACATTTTAATAATTAGTATTGTGTTTAAAAGTTGTTTTTCAATAAGTGATATGACTGAGAGTTCATTTGGAAAATTTAAAGAAGGAATAATAACTGCCTTTGGTGATTTTAATTCAGATGAGTTAACGGATGCCTTTGTTATTAAAAATGGATCAAGTGTAGAAGTTTATTTAGCTCATGACAAAGAACCGTTTTTAAGACCATCACCGTTTGCTTGTAATTTTAGTAATATTCTTGTGACCAGTGTTGTCCCTGGAGATTATGATGGTGATGCTTATATGGACATTCTTCTAACCACACAAATCTTAAAAGGTAATCATTCCGATCTCAATGAAGTCCGTATTATATGGGGTGGGATGCCAACCTTAAATTGTTCAGATGCACTTTTAATAAAAGCTATAACAGTAGGCCAGCCTTTGGTGATGGACTACAATCGTGACATGACCCTGGATCTTTTTGGTCTTAATACTCAAAATGAAAGAGTTTTTTGGATATTTGATAAGACTAGATCTACACCAAATGAGATTCCAATGGGTGACACTTTATTTAAACCTATAAAACTTCCCCATTCACATTCCTTCCTGGATGTAAATGATGATGATGCTGCAGACCTGCTAGTCACTACCAAGATGGATGTGGAGTTATGGCTGAGCCAGGAATATGGAGGATTCAAATACAACAACAGCATTGAGTTGCTTGTTGGACATCCAATAATTTATGGCCAAACTTTGTTTCTGGATGTTGCTCTATCTGGAGAGTTCTTCTTAGTCATACCTGTTTGTTACGACCCTGAGTGCATCAATAGCACTATCTTGATTTATGACAATCATCAATGGCATGACTTGCAAGTGGACTTCAATGATGGTAAAGGCACTGTTTGGAGGTTTGTTCCCCCTCGCAATGAGTTGTACTTGGATGTGATAACCATGCGCAGCGGGGACTATAACATGGATGGATACCCAGATATACTCATGACACTCAGCCCTGTAAATAGTAATGAAACCAGGGCATTCCTTCTCCACAATGTTGCTTGCACATATGCTGAATGCAAATTTTACAGAACTTTTCAAGTTCAGTGGGACATATTCAATTCTTTTGGAAGAGATATTGTTATGGCTACTTTTTATGATTTTTACATGGATGGGGTTCTGGATATTATTTATACCAAGAAAAATGTAACAACTAAAAAGTACACAATGCATGCTTTCAGAAATGAATTGGAATATGATACAAATTTTATTAAGGTCATTGTTGTTACTGGCCTGACAAATAAAAAAGTACCAGTAATAAATGGAACATTGTATAGCAGAAAAGTAACATTTGGTAAGTAATGAGTAAGTCTGAAGTATACTTGCTTATTATACCTATTATAATGAAAGTTATTAGTAATCACTAAATCATTCTTGAATTAAAAAAATATTTCCTTTACAGGAACCAACTTACCAGGTCCCAAGATAAGCTACAACACTTGGTCACAAGAGGGGACTTATCGAACTGGGGCATGTGCGCAGTTGTCCCAGTCTGCTTACTTTGCACTTCAACTACCTTATTCTATATTTGGCCTAGATAGAACTCCTAACTTTGTTGATACTCTGACAGTAGGAGTATCAGGATTTTCTAAAAGCTGGACTCAGATAATACCAAACTCACAAATAGTGGTGATACCAGCGCCACCATTTGACTCGTCACAGTGGAGAGCACAATTATTTGTAACACCAAGTAAAGTTATTCTAAAAAGTGTTTTTGTGCTAACCGCCATTATTTTAACTATTATAGGTTGTGTGTTATATTTACACTGGAAAGAAAGAAATGATCGTGAGGACATTATTGAAATAGATGATAATACTTATGTTAAGATATAGGAATGGAAAAAAGAAAGACACCAGAGTCAAGTGACAGTTTGTTGTGTTAAAGGACTACAGTATTTTTCACCTATGATGAGTTCTGTGACACTTGTAAAGACAGCTCTTATGGCGATGTAAATAAAGTCTTCAATGATTTTTTGATTTGTCACTGTTTTATTATAGATAAGACTTTATTTATGTAGCCATAAGAGCTGTTATTACAAGTGTCACAGAACTCATCATAGGTGAAAGTAGGTATAGCTTACAACAAATTATATTTTTTAATACTTACAGTTGCTCAAAAAGTGATACTTTTCATATGAAAATTTGATGATGATTTTTACTTTTCCAAGGAGCCGGGCTCCTACGGGTGTTCGTGGGGCTGCCGGTGCGGACGCGGACGTTTCGTAAACTGTTTTTTTTATTGTAAATAAAAAAAAAAATCACATTATTTATACATGTTGGACTGAGCTCGATTTATATACGTGAGTGATCCGTTTTATTTCACTATGATTGTAAATTACGTTGGTTTTCAAATTTGAAACATCGAATTCGATATCGAAAAGTCATTACGATATCGAATTCGATGTCGTAATGACTATTACTTTACTGGAGGTGGTGGTGGTGGTGGTGGTGCTGGGGCTGGCGCTGTCGGCGAGAAGGCGACGGCGTACTGAAATGCTGGTCATTTTCAACGGTTTCTGAACGCATTATAGAGGACTTATGATATGTGTGTAGATAAAAACGTTTTATATACACACATATCATAAGTCCTCTATAATGCGTTCAGAAACCGTAGAAAATGACCAGCATTGCAGCACGACGTCGACTTCGCCGCCAGCCCGGGGCCAGCCGCCGGAAGCAGTAAAGTAATATTCGATGTCGTAATGACTTTTCGATATCGAATTCGATGTTTCAAATTTGAAAACTAACGTATAATTTACAATCATAGTGAAATAAAACGGATCACTCACGCATATAAGTCGAGTTCAGTCCGACATGTATAAATAATAATGTGATAATTTACAACATTGATGTACCAAATAGTGACGGATACGCCACCCCTTTACAGCGCGCGGACAAGCAATATAGGTAATACTCGGTGACTTAGTCGCCAACAGCCGCCGCGCAGGTGACATCTCGTTGACTTGTCCAATTGCAACAGTTCAACCGCTCAAAATGACGTCGTGCACATTTTTGAACTGTACAAATAACACAAAAAAGAAAAACAACCACAAGGAATCACATTTCATACGTAAGTAAATAATATATTATCCAGGTGGTATATTCCCTTGAAAGTTGACACGTCAGCCTAATGACAGCTAATGAGTGAAGGCCGCATTTTGTCAGCGCTAAAGAGGTGCGTGGCCTGTCTTTAATGTTTAAAGTCGACGATTTACAATAAAAAAAACAGTCTACGAAACGTCAGCTCGGTATGTTTGTCTATGATAAAAAAAAACAGTCAAATTCGTGACAGGTGCATGATATTATGCATTCGGCTTCTGAACCCATCTTAGAGTACTTATAATATGTGTGTAGATAAAGTAATGTATGCAACTCCACATACCTAATTAGGCCTTAAAACACTCGTGTGATCCTATTATGAAACTCAGCTTCGCCTCGTTTCATAAAAACACACGAGTGTTTTAAGGATTATCATTACCTATATAGCAGTTGCATAAACTACTATTTTAGTCCTGATGAACTTTAGTTTTCGTGGTATAAAATAGTACTTTTTGCTATAAGTGCGGAAAGTGTGTCAGTTTGTTGCACTAGTGCAAAATGACACTTTCACACATGCACCAAATAACGTATTTTAATACGTTTGCGAAAAAAATACAATGAGACGGTGAGCCGGCACGAGCTTTCCTGTCACAGCCCACGCGGCACGCGGTGAGCTGCCTCCACCAGCGCCTTGGAAAAGTAAAAAGCACTAGTGGGAAAAATCCAACTTTCCGCACGATATGTAACCACAAAAAGAACCACTTTTTTAGCAACTGTATTAAAATGATAGTGAAATAAACGGATCACTCACGTATGTCAGTCGAGTATAGCTCGACATGTTTACGTCTCGCCATCGTCGTGGCGTGTGCTCCCAGAGGAAGTACTACGGATTAGTCCGAAAGAAGTCGAGCTATACTCGACTGACATACGTGAGTGATCCGTTTATTTCACTACGATTGAGTCTCACGGTAGTTCATGTTAAAAGTGTATTAAAATTATCTTATTTTTTTGAGTTCAAATACGTTATGTAGCGTTTTACTTGAGAATTACGTGTTTAGTATTTTATTGTGTTAGATTATTAGAGTATGCTGATAATATTAAATGTAGACAAGACACTGAAGCTGCAAACGCGCAGACAGCGGTGGAGAGGCGGCGTAGTGCGAAGGCAGCATCTGTCGTAATATTCGTACTGGTATCAGGTCGGGCCAACTCGGCGTTTAGGCAAGATTTTACAAGTACGCGCTGGGTTCACCCCAGTGGACTAAATTCACGTGGCCGCCGCGCGCCGGCAGGGTCGCATGTGGGTTGTTGCTTACCTATTCACGTGCCGCGAGCATTGCATTGTCCGTGCGAGTGCGAATTAAGACGAACCACAAAATGAAGGCATACTGCGCCGCATTCGGCTGCCTGAACAATAACACGGATTCAAACCTCACGCTTTTCAGACTTCCAAAGGAAATTGAAAGGTAAAGAAATGCTCGTCAACCTATACGTAATTAAGTAAGTAGGTACATACTTACCAAAGGTTTACTTTCGTTATTTTTGTTTATCTACACACATATCATAAGTCCTCTATAATGCGTCCAGAAACCGTAGAAAATGACCAGCATTGCAGTACATCGTCGCCTCCGCCCGCTCTGCAGGTCCAGCGGTAAAGTAAGTCATTACGACATCGAATTCGATGTCGTAATGACTTTTCGATTTTGAATTCGATTTTTCGAATTTGATAACCAACGTAATTTACAATCATAGTGAAATAAAACGGATCACTCACGTATATAAGTCAAGTTCAGTCCGACATGTATAATTAATAATGTGATAAAAAATAACTGTTTACGAAACGTAAGCTCGGTATGTTTGTCTATGGTTTAAAAAAAACAATAAAATTCGTGACAGGTATGGGTATGATATATGCCTTCGGCTTCTGAACCCATCTTAGAGTACTTATAATATGTGTGTAGATAAAGTAATGTATGCAACTCCACATAATAAGGCCTTAAAACACTCGTGTGAACCTATTATGAAACTCAGCTACGCCTCGTTTCATAAAAACACACTCGTGTTTTAAGGACCCTCATTATGTAGCAGTTGCATAAACTACTATTATGTCACCCATATTACAATTATTAATTATTACAAGCTTTTATTTCAACTTGCAATGTTTGTACAGTCAGCGTCATATATATGGTGACTTCCAAAGTTATTTGTATGGTGTACCGAACTATTTGATCACTTTGGATGTCACCATATATATGACGCTGACTGTACGTATGTAGGTATGTTTGTTTGTATGTGCGGGTCAAATCTTGAGAGTTAAATTTCTTGTTCGCTTCGCGTCGTATTATAGCTACGTTAACTTAGCTCAAAATTTGGTAAAATTGATAGAGAAGATTTTTCTATGGGAATAGTCTCTATGCATGGGGAAGTTAAAGAATATCAAGTGTCCCCCCCTCTCCCGTGGGTGCGTCCCCCCCCCCCCCCCTCGAGCCCGCAAGTGTCCCGAGTCGTGGTTTTAATCAGTTTTAAAGAAAACTGTTCATGATACATGAAAAGTGTTTACGGACGAAATAATATTCGTTAAATTTACTATCAACCTTACATACATACAAAAGATCGGACACTGAATATTGGCATTTTTCATAAATTTTCTTTTCTTTTTGTTAAAACTCTAGTTTTCTCAAAAAATACGCGATTCACGACCAAAAGTTATATTGCCAAAATAAAGAATGGAATATTCTCTTTAAAATGAGGTATCATTTATTTATATACTGTTTAGGTTCAAAGACTTTTTTATTACTCATAAAGAACAAAGTTCACTTACAATGAGCCTTAATTAAGACAATTTGTTAAGTTTTATTTAACTTTTCTATGCTATTTTGAATATTGAATTTATTACATAGGTGCTTAAACGGTAAGGGCGGTTAGGCTAGTTTTTTTACTCAATTAACTCAAAATTAAAATAATTTAACTGCATTTTAAGGGTTCATCATCATGTCAGCAGAAAGACGTCCACTGCTGGACATAGGCCTCCCCCAAGGCTCTCCACTCAGACCGGTCTTGTGCTTTCCGCATCCACCGCGGTCCCGCAATCCTTACTAGGTCGTCGCTCCATCTTGTTGGAGGCCTACCAACAGCTCGTCTCCCGGTCCGTAGACGCCATTCGAGAACCTTCCGACCCCATTGGCCGTCAGTTCTGCGAGCAATGTGCCCCGCCCACTGCCACTTAAGTTTCGCAATTCTTCGGGCTATGTCGGTAACTTTAGTTCTACTGCGGATATCATCATTTCTGATTCTGTCCCGCAGAGAAACCCCGCGCATAGCCCTCTCAATCGCCCTCTGAGTGACTGAGCTTCCTTATGAGGCCCATCGTTAGCGCCCACGTCTCAGATCCGTAAGTCATCACTGGCAACACACACTGGTCAAAGACTTTTGACTTCAAACACTGCGGTAATTTGGACGAAAAGACACTGCGAAGCTTCCCGAACGCTGCCCAGCCGAGTGACCTCTTTCTCGAAGTTGGACCTACCTAACTTGACCGTTTGTCCTAGGTAGACATAGTCGTCAACAACTTCGAGCGCAGAGCCTCCGATTATTACGGGAGTTGGCACAACATGGACATTGGACATGACTTTCGTCTTGTCCATGTTCATCCTCAGGCCAACTCGGTCGGAAACTCTGCCAAAATTTCAAGGGTTCGGTACCTCAAAAGGAAAAATTGAACCCTTATAGGCTCACTTTGTTGCAAGTCCGTCTGTCTGTTTGCCTGTCTGTCTGTCTGTCTGTTAAGATCCTTTTTCTCTGAAACGCGTGGAGGTAGCATGCTGAAATTAATATCAAATACTCAAGCCTGCAGTCCCTTGAAGCTGTGAAAAATTCGAACTTCTAAGTCAACGCAATCAAAAGATAGGTACAGTACTTAATTAAAAAAGATGTTCCCATACAAATTGCTATGAAATCAAAACCTACTATAGAACTAAGTACTTCCAGTTGTCCTAGAAACTTGAAATTTGGTATGAAGATAGGTCTTATTGCCTAACCAATCAGATGAATCTGAAAATCTATTTTGTTTTATGGCAGTGAGCAGTATAAAGTATAACCGCGTACATTTTGCTTAAGAGCATCACGGGAATCGAGTCTGGAAGGTTGTTGAGTGTTAGCAGAGCCCTGCTCTTGATGTAGTGAAATAAACGGATCCCTCACGTATGTCAGTCGAGTATAGCCGGACATGTTTCGGACTAATCCGTAGTCCTTCCTCTGGGAGCACACGCTACGCCCGCGGCGAGACGTGAACTGCGCGCCGAGGCTCTGCTCGCGCGGCTGCTCGGCGCAGCTGACGGTGGCTCATAACTACCCTAGTTTTCATCGTCATTTTTATTATTATCAAAAGTAAAGTAGCACAACTACACTAACCACATCACTTTGTAAAGGCTTGTTCATCCTAGCTGTATCTGTGTCAGTGGTGTCTTTCTATTTGGCCAAAAAACGTTTGGCATCTGAAACGTCTGATTCATTTCCCAAATGTTTTATTTGGTCTAAATGCTTTTTTTCCGAAACTGTAAATATTTCAGGATTTATTTCAGGGCCATCTCGTAGAAGAACCATATAGGTTAGGTTGATTTTATAAAAATCCTGATATTTACAGTGTCTCAAGAATAAAGCATTTTGACCAAATGAAACATTTGGGATATGGATCAGTTTGACAAACGTTTTTTGACGAAACCTTAGTAAACCTGACGCAGTATTCAACACAAAAACAAAATAGTAAAAATGACGATGAAAACGAGGGTAGTTTGAGCTGCCGTCAGGTGCGCCTAGCAGCCGCACCAGTCTCGCCGCGGGCGTAGCATGTGGTCCCACGGGAAGGACTACGGATTAGTCCGAAACATGTCGGGCTATACTTGACTGACATACGTGAGTGATCCGTTTATTTCACTATGATTGAATCTCACGGTGGTTTAATGTTAAAAGTACCAGATGACCTGAAAATGAATATTCAAAACAGTATAGAAAAGTTATTTTAAATAGTTAACTTATAAATGATATCTCATTTTAAAGAGTATAAGTAATCCATTCTTTAGTTTGGTAGTACATGTTTTGGTCGTTAATTGCGTACTTTTTGAGAAAACGAGGTATTTAACAAAAAAAAAAAAGAAAATTTACTAAAAATGCTCATATTCAGTGTCCGATAGCACAAAAACCTAAAGAGATATCGTTTTTGTACGTATTACAGGTTGGTGGCAAATTTAACGAGTATTATTTCGTTCAAAAACACTTTTCATGTATCGTGAAAGATTCTCTTTAAAAGTGAAGAAAACCACGATTCGGGACACTTTCAGGTCCGTAGGGGGGGGGGGGGGGGGACGCACCCAAGGGAGGGGGTGGGACACTTGATGTTTTTTTACTTCCTCATTACAAAATTAGAGTTATAGGCACATAACCTTGTACTATTATTGTCTATTATGTATTGTGACATAACTTATAATTAAATATTTAGATTAATTATTTTTATAAGAAGGCAATCCTGACGTAGTCAGAAGAGATGAGATGTACACGATAGAAAGAGAGGCAACTTGTAGGTGAATGTAACTAGGCAATTAGCGCTGTCCGACCAGGGTCGTGTTTTATAAAGCTACAAGTTGTAATTTACAAGCGGCAGTCCCTTTCTAACAAAAGGTGATAGAACGAGACTTCCGCTTGTAAATTGTAGCTTTATAAAATACGGCGCTAAATTGCGTTTTATTGTGTCGTAGCAAGAGTCGCTATTTATTTAAATGATTATGCGGAGTCGGTCTTCTGTACTTGTACCATTCTATTATGTATTCTGTGCTTGTATGAAAGAGGTCGCATTGACCGCGCTTTTTCTGGCCGGGTGCTCTGTGTATACAAGTTCGAATACTTATTACAACCGTGCCGCATCCGCACCGTTACCGCTATCTTTGAGTTTGTAGCTCTTTATAAATGAATAGCTAAATTTAACTGTGATCTGTGATGATCTGATAGAGTATCTTTTTTTATATTATAAGATTAATATTATGAATTACAACAAGAATAAAGCTTGCAGTTTTGTCACGATTATGATGCTATAATTGTAATCTATCTTTCTACATAAAATACTAAAATACCTTGGTTGGTTGATATGTAGCCGTAGGTACAATACTGTGATAATATTATGTAAGTAATTTATTAGTTTTCAACTTCCCTCTATACAGCATTCCATATACAATTTAAGATAGGAATTTCATTCTTTAAACTAACTTTAACATGCTCTTTCAAATCTTATAGGCTATAAATATGGAATAAAGTACAGCTGGATAATGTTATTAAAAGAATCTAATATCATTAAAGTGACAGATAACATAAGTTTACACACTAAATAAAAGACATTTACTGTATACAATAAAGATAAGAAGCCATCTATTTTTAAAATATTTTACTATGATAGGGCTTTGTAAAGATTTATTTGAGCTTATACACAACACAGAAACTGCACTTTTATATTATATATGTATTCTATAAATAAGCGAATCAAATTTAGAACCTAAAACTCAAAAGATTGAGTTACATATTATGCATATATATATATAACTCAATCTCTTGATTTCTTCTTGTCTTTCTTATCCTTCTTTGATTTTTTGTGTTTCTTCTCCTCAAGTTTTTCCAATTTTCTGAAACCAAATCAACCATTTATTTTACTTAATTGCTTGAAACAACATAATTTAAAAGTGGGGCCCCAGTGAAAAAAGGGCTTATTCCGAAATACTTGAAAAGTTTTCTCTGCAACACAAAATTGCTGTTCATTTATTTATTTAACTTTTTAAAGAAAATTACATAATAATAGGCTCTTACTTCAACAACTTCTTCTTCTGTTTCTTAGAAAGCTGGCTTATCAGGTCAATTTCTGTAAGATTTGATCCTTGGCTATCTTCAATTTTGGTGGCAGCGAGAGGCAATGCTCCTGGCTTCATCACCAGACCAGTGTCACGCATTTGCTGCATTAGTGTTGGTACGTCTGGCTTAGCCTCTTCCTCTTCTGGGGCTGATGCTGAAGCTTGCAGTGCTCGGGCCTCGCTCATAGACAGGGTATACATGGAGCATTCTTTATCTGCAAAGAAACAAAATTCATATTAAACATGTTAAGGTGCGTACGAATTAGAGGGGCGGCCTCAGGGTGAGGCACGCACGGCTCGCTCAATAGCTCAAATTCGTACGTGCCTCGCGCACTGTGCGCGAGCATTTTAGGGCGAGCCGCCGAGTCAGGGCGGTTCAACTCCGCGTTTAGGTAAGGTTTTACAAGTACGCGGCGGGTCCGCCCCGGCGGACTAAATTCACAGGGCCGCCGCGCGCCCAGCCAGTCGCGCGTAGGCCGGGTCGTATGTCTGCGCCCTTAGTGTAATCAAAAAGCACAAAATACGTCTCGATCGCGTTTAACAATTTTCATCCTATTTGACACTTTAACGCAAACGCGATCGAGACGTATTTTGTGCTTTTTGATTACTTACGTGTATTGATTATTCTATGAAATGACAATAAGTATGAGATTTTTTTATGTGAAACGAAATTCTATAAAACTGTTGTCTATAAAACAAAAAAAGGAGGAGTTTCTCAATTCGGTTGTATGTTTTTTAACTCGGAACTCTGTCATTTATTAAAAGATTTGTTAGGGTGTTACCACAGCAATCGACCGATCGATGGTAGAATGGAACAGTTGACGTCGATCTGAATCTGCTAGACCACACCGATCGATCTCATCGATCAACATCGATCGATTAGTATATCCGTTGATTAGCCAAAGCTACCCTACCAGTCGATCGCAATCGATCGATTGGTGTGGCAGCACCCTTAATAATCTATATTATATTTACTTTTTAACCGACTTCAAAAAAAGGTTCTCAATTTGTCGGATTTTTTTTTTTATGTTTGTTCCCCGATTACTCAAAGACGGTTGGAGCGATTTCAAAATTTTTTTTGTTTAAAAGGGTATACTTTCTAGTTGGTCCCATTGTCACCAAATCAGGATTTGATGATGGGATCCCAGGGAAATCAAGGGCAACCCTCAAATTTTATAGGCACATATAGTCGTACCACGATAACTCTGCAACGAACTGACAACAGTAGAAATCTAAAGTTTGTTTATGGCAACACTGATTTATAGTCAAACAACATGTTTTGAACTTTTGATTAGATTAAATATTAAACAGGTCATCATACATTCACCATCCACCATTAAAATATCTCTCATATTTCGTTGTCTAGATTTTTTTACTGTACAACGGCAAAACCTACTAAGCACTGGCAAAATTGTCCTCCAATGGACAGAGCCATATTTAAAAAAAAAACAGCAACTTTTGATTGCTACTATCATCATTGTTTTTAATTTAAGAAATGTCTGAGTGACATGAAAAAAGTATTACCACAGCGTGATTTTTCTGGGTTGCCAATTAATATCTTATGCAGAGTTATCATGGGACGATTATATCTGATGAATGGGATTGTTGACGAGCTAGGAAGTTGATAAACTGGATGAAGTGGACCTAAATGATTATAATGAACTAGCTTTTGTAAATATAATTTTTCTTTCCATAAACAACTTCTACACAGTACCAAAATAAAAAAACCGGCCAAGTGCGAGTCGGACTCGCGCACGAGGGTTCCATAGAAAGATTTTAACGGTTTTCCCCAGTGTTTTAAGAAGTCCAGTGTTAGCAGAGCCCTGCTCTTAAGCAAAATGTACGCAGTGTGAAGTCAACTTATATTGGTCTGCGAAATCTACAGACAGACATAAAAATTTAAGATTTTGAGACTTTTCGGAATGCTTGTGCTATAAGAGCTACCTTCATACCAAATTTCAAGTTTCTAGGACATCTGGAAGTACCCTTTAGGTTTTTGGAAATCGGAAATTTGTATCATCATCATTATCATCAGCCTATTTACGTCCCACTGCTGGGCACAGGCCTCCTCTCAGAATGAGAGGGCTTGGGCTATAGTTCCCACGCAGAACTTGTATGGAAATAGATTTTTTAATGACTGTATCTTGATTGCATTGACTTAGAAGGTTTATTTTTTCACGGCTCCAAGGGTTTTGATATTAATTTCAGCATGCTACCTCCACGGTTTCCAGAGAAAAAGGGTCTTGACAGACAGACAGACGTACAACAAAGTGATCCTATAAGGGTTCCGTGTTTTCCTTTTGAGGTACGGAACCCTAAAAAAAGATGAATGAAATAGGTAGTCATTTCAAGTTATGGCATGACCATGGGAAACAGATTCATTTAAATATATTATATAGATTACACCAATGCAGAAATAAAAGTGTAACTAAGCAAGTAGCAGTTCTTTCATGCATAAATAGTTAATCTCTCATAGTTCAATTACCTGTGTTGATATGCCCCCATTTATGGCACTTAATACATCTGACGTTCCTAACGAGAATGCCAAATGGCTGATCTCTGATTTCATTGTCACCCTTGCAGTAGCTTTCTCGGGGTGCATTGTATTTCCGCTGCCACTCAAACTTGTACTCTGGCTCATTGTCCTCACGCTCACGTTCCTTCTTGACGCCCGGTGGTGGTTCATACATAAAATTTAGGCTAAGCTTATCCTTACTGTCTTTGCTCAGCAATGCCCTGAAATTAGATGACAATAAATAAATCAAGCTGCACACAACCAAGTAAAAGAAAATAAATTTCTATAATATTGAAAACATTTACTTATTCTCATGCAATTCCTGCTCTTTTTCATACTGCACTCGTAATTCTTCCTGCTTTTTCTTGTAAGCATCTGTTTTCTGCTCTGCCATCCATACCTGAAATAAGGAGATTACAATTCATACAAAGTTCATGATTATGACGTTGATCTTGCTTGTGATTTCACGGGTACTTAATTTTACATGTTTTTCGAAATCTTAGGGTTTTACTTATATCTTAAAACCTGAAACATTCACTCTATTTACTTTAAGGTACTGGAACATCGAGTGAACCGATGACTAGTATAATACAAAAAACACGAATACTTACTCTTTTTAAATTATCTCTTGAAGCGGGATGGAAAAACTTCTTGCACATGTAATTATTGAATCCTTTCCCCATTTTATCTGTGTTCCAGCAACGATATAACTAAAACCCCAACCCAACAGTTCACTTAGATATTTATTACAATATCTAAATAATTTTGTCAAATTTTCTGCGTGTTAATTATTTCAATTTCACAACTTAACACAAAGATCAATCAAATGATCACAGAGTACATTGGATGTCTGTGACACAGGATACCTTTTTATAACTGAGATAGAGATGTCACTTCAACGTTTCGCACACAGCGACATCTGGTGCTTTGTGACGGCAAAATATGCGATGACGTCATTGACGTCTAGTTTCGTAAATGTTAAAGTCATTTACTTTGAGCAATTGCTATTACACCATGTTCTATTATATACATTAGAACATGGTGTAATAGAAATTGCCCAATTTCCCGTTTTGATGAATTTGATAATTATTCAGTGCTTTATTTTTTACATTATTTCTTTATTATCAGGCATTCCAACTCCAACTCAAAGAGAATATAATCACTACGTTTTAAGAGAGGGAACTTCATACAACACTTTTTAAGGAGGTTTACAACCTTTCAGTGCCAACATTCGCGTAAAAACAACAATGCTACCAACATGAGATGATGAACTGTCAATTTTTTTTAATTCTACTCTGTGATTCTACTATTTAGGGATTGGCATAGGTTAATAGGAATGTCCTGCATCATATCGATACTTTTTCTTTCATCGATATATCGATAATTTTAGGGATGTATGCAGTGGAGTTTGTCGATGAAATGTAAAAAAATAAAACAATGAAAGTCAAGAAAATGGTCAATAGAATGATTTATTGAGTATTCATCTTAATATGAATAATATTATTATTAATAATAGAATTAATTGATGAGTTGACATGACAGGGTTTGACATTTATTATTATTATTATTGTTGCACCAAATTGTAATGTTGTGTATTGTATTCATAATTGTTGTGGTCGTTGTAATTATAAATCTAATTTAATTGAATGGGATTGATGCCTGAATAAATAAGTTTATTATTATTATTATTATCGTATATTTCTTGCAATCTTAGGCTAGGTTTTCACAATATTCATATAAAAAATAATAAAACAATATTAATGCAAAATATAAAAACATTATAAAAACCTAACCTAGGGTGCCGCCGGCAGCGAGGCGGGGCCTAAGCTACCGGTGGTCAGGGCGACAGAGAGAGGAACCTCCTGACTATCCGAGCCGTGTCCAGGAGTACCGCCTTCTGTATCTGACCCTTGACCCAACCATCTAGCGAGAGCCTTTTAAGGTGATGGTCAAGGCTCTTCGCTATTAGACCGTTCGCCGAAACGACTATCGGGACAGTGATCGTCGAATCAACAGGCCACATGGCGGTAACCGCGTGAGCCAAGTCAAGGTACTTGCTGACTTTGTCCTTCTCGGCCTTCACGAGGTTCACGTCATGGGGGATCGTGATGTCGACGAGCACTGCCTGGCGCTTCGATCGATCTATCAGCACGATATCAGGTTTATTGGCGACAATAGTCCTGTCCGTGATGATAGATCGATCCCAGTAGAGCGTGACACGACCATTTTCAAGAACTGGTGCAGGTGTGTACTTATAGTACGGCACTTCGAAGTCCACAAGACCGAATGAAAGAGCAAGTTGCTGGTGAATAATCCTGGCTACAAGGTTATGTCTGTGCAAGTACTCGCCGTTAGCAAGACTAGATCAACCAGAGATAATATGCCTGAGTGACTCCCCGGGACGGCGGCATGCCCGACAGATGTCGACCGTACCGTCCTTCAGGATATACCTGCGGTAGTTATTAGTCATGATAACTTCGTCCGCAATTGCACAGGCAAAACCTTCGGTTTCCCCGAAGAGGTCCCCGAAGCGTAGCCAGTTCACCGACGCGAGGAGGTCTACATCGGGCCCCATGAGGGCCTTATAGAACCGCCCGTGTAGCTCCTTACTCTCCCATTCAGTCTTGCGGTCCTCGGTGCTCCATACCTTAGGTCTGCGCCAGTTCTCTTTTGCCAAGGCGAGAGGAGTGAAGGATTTGTCCACCGCCACTACATCGCGATGCATCCCACACTCGTTGTTCAGGAAAAAATCCTTAAGACTGCACACATCACGGTTGTGGAGGTCCTGGGCATTTAAAAAACCACGACCTCCACATTTCCGTGGAATGTACAGTCTCATAACAGACGAGCGCGGGTGTAGCATGCGATGCGCAGTGAGCAATGAACGAACACTTCGATCCAGGGCATTCAGCTCAGTCTGATTCCATCTTAGTATACCAAAGGAGTATATGAGCAGGGGCATCACCCAGGCGTTGAAGCCGCGCACCTTGTTGCCACCCGACAGAAGACTATTGAGTACTTTTGCCAGACGGCCAAAGAATCGCTCCCTCACCGTCTGTTTGATATCCCTACCTTCAATACCCAAGGACTGTGACATACCAAGATATTTATAGGTTTCAGTTTCGGAGATAGATCTGAGGGACATTGTCTCAGAAAGTTGTAAATTCGGTGAATTTACAACTTTTCCCCGCTGTACATGTATGACTGCACACTTGTCTACACCAAATTCCATTTTGATGGAATTACTGAAGACTTCTGTTGTTTTCAGTAACTCCAACAAGTTCTGGTTGTTTGGTGCAAATAGCTTGAGGTCATCCATATAAAGCAGATGAGAGATGACCTCACCCCCTCTCCGGAGCCGGCAACCTAGTCCTGAATCCGTCAGCAGAGTACTGAGCGGATTCAGTGCTAGGCAGAACCATAATGGACTTAGACTGTGTAAGCGACGCAAATGACAAGAGGAAAGAGGGGTGCGGGGGGCAGGGGAGGCCGCCGGCGCGGGTACATCTCAGTTGCAAGCCAAACCTACCGCACGCACTTGTGTCAAATAAGAGCCTTTAAACTTTCGCTGTAACTTTACTTTGCTTTCTTATTAAATAGTTTTCATTGTACTTTTTGGACCTTTTCCCTGGTTTTACCATCTTCCACCGCCTACAAAAGTGGTCTTCGAACCGGATCGTGGATGTTTTATACGCCGAAGATGGTTAAAACACGCAGTGTCTCCAAACGGGAACAAGACAATGAAGGGAAGGCTCTCGCAGTTCTCGCACCGCTACCGCCCACTGATGGACCTCAAGAAGTGCAAGCAGGACCTTCGAATGCAGATAAGACGATAGTGATCATGAGTTCAGTAAAACCTGAGACGCCGAAGTTTGCACGCGCGGGTAGTTCGTCTAAAACAAAAAGGTCTACTACATCTTCTATCGAGGCGCGTAGAAAAAAGCTGGAGCTAGAAGCAGCGGAAGCCAAGGCTCGCATAAGGATGGAACTAATAGACAAGCGTTTGGAATTAGATTTAGCCGACTTAAATGATGAAAACTGTCAGCGATCGGAGTTCGAGGAAGTTTCCAATCATAGTGACTTGGAAAAGTGGGTAGAACACAGTCGGCTCGAGTTGGAGACACAGGCAGCCTCCGCACAGGGTGAGGTTCCAGAGAATCAAAGCTCACTGAGCCAGCCGGCGGCGAACCCCGCCGTCGGCACCGATGGTCCTATTCTGCAGCTCGCTAACGTACTGAAAGACCTGCTCACTACATCCGCAACTGAAAAACAAAACACTAATTTACTAAGTCGTATTAGCACGTCTAAAGAGTTACCAATATTTACTGGAGATCCAATGGAGTGGCTTCAATTTAAAACGGCATACGAAGAATCCACCCGCGTATGTCAGTTTAGTGACACAGAGAATTTGTGGCGTTTAAGAAAATGTCTCCGTGGTCCCGCCAAGGATGCTGTTAGTGCCCTATTAATTAGTGCCACCTCTCCATGCATAGTATTGTCTACCTTAGAACTACAATTCGGGAATGCTGACGTCATACTATGCCGGATTATGTATGAAATCAAAAAGTTAAATTCCATGTCACCAGATTACCACAAAGAAATAATAATATTTTCCAACAAGATTAAAAATTATGTCGCCGCTGTTCGTGCCCTTAAGAGAGAAGAATACCTGCAAGGAATGAGTATAGTCACTATTGTGTTGTCGAAGCTGCCTACTATCCTGCTATCAAAATGGGCTGACTATAGCTACCCACGCATCGCTCAAACAACGACGTCTAGATTGGAGTTATTAGCTAATTTTCTTCACGAAGAAGCAGTTAAAATATCAACGTGCAGTGCTACATTGTTACATAATCGATCGGACAATTTCAAACGTAAATATTACGATAATAAAAACGACACTAACGTGCAGTCTGTGCTAGTACAAAGTGGACAAAGTGAACTTAAGTGCCGGTACTGTAAAACGTCTAAGCATAACTTAACCGAGTGCAAAAGATTTAAAAAAGCGCTGCGAAAGGACCGGTGGCAACACGTAAAAAGATTCGGTCTATGTTATAAGTGCCTATTATCTCAACACGATCGGCAAACCTGTCCCGCCGCCGTGTGCGACGTAAACAACTGCGGGCAAGCGCACCACCGGTTATTACATTTTGTGCCGGCTACTCAAACTTCGCATCACAGTAACCCGGTGGTAGAAGAGCCGCCCGAGACTCCTAGTGAAGCTAACACAGAGGTGGAAGTTGTGACGCACATAAACATTAATAAGTGCCAAGTGTTATTAAAAGTCGTGCCAATCAATATCCATGGACCTAAAGGAATAATCAGTACGACCGCTCTTTTAGATGACGGTTCATCAGTGTCACTAATTAGTGCAACGCTCGCCGCTCAGGTCGGAGTGCGCGGGCGCCGCGAGTGCTTGCGCGTGCGAGGTGCCTGGGACAGTACGGAACTTGTTTGTGATACTCAGCTGATCGACCTCTCGATAGCTAATAACGACGGGACAATGTTTACTATTAGTGCGCGCAGTGTTAGTAATTTGGACTTACCTAAACAGAACTCGAACTTAGTGAATTGTGATACTTACCCACATCTGCAAAAAATAAAAGGCCATTTAAATAACAGACTTTTAAAGCCCGAAATACTTATAGGGCAAGACAATTATCATTTAATTGTACCGCTGGAAGTGATCATGGGGGGCCCGCGAGAGCCCTGCGCTACGCGCACTCCACTAGGCTGGTGTGTGCACGGAATGGTACCTGCGCGTGATTCATCACTTAGGGATGCACATCACTCAACAATGTTCATTACGAATGTTAATGAAAACCACCTACAGTCACATAACGAACAAATTCTACAAGAGATTCATGAAGACCTTCGCCGATATTTCTCCATCGACTCAATGGGTGTTTCTGCCAAAATCCGGCAGAACTCGGAGGACGTACGGGCCCAGGAACACCTGGAACAAACCTCTGAACTTATCGATGGCAAGTGGTATGTCGGTTTACCTTGGAAAGATGAGCAATGTGTTACGGTTGACTCCTACCCTACGGCGTTGACCAGGCTGAAGGGAGTTGAACAAAAAATTAAAAAAGATGAAAAATATGCACAAAGGTATAAGGAACGCATACAACATTTATTCGACAATGATTATGCCAAGCCGTTGGAAGAGCTACATGTCACACCTAAAACCTGGTACATACCCCACTTTGGTGTTGACAACCCTAACAAGGAAAAATTAAGACTGGTTTATGACGCGGCAGCGAAAACAAAGGGGCTGTCGTTAAACGATTACCTGCTGAGAGGACCCGATCTCCTGATGTCACTAATGGGAATAATGCTACGGTTCCGCGAAAATAAAATAGCCGTCACAGGAGACATCAGAGACATGTACCTAAGAGTTAAAATTAAACCTGAAGATCAGCACGCTTTTCGGTTCTTGTATCGAAATGGACCCGGCGAACCAGTAAATACCTACATAATGACATCGCTAATATTCGGCGCGAACTGCTCACCTTTCATTGCGCAGTTTATAAAAAACAAGAATGCGCAGCGGTTCGAGTCATCGATGCCGGCTGCTGCTAACGCCATATACATACAACACTATATGGATGATTATATTGATAGCCTGCCGGACGAGCAAACAGCGGCGCAGCTGATTCGTGACGTCACATACATACACAAACAAGGCAACTTTGAAATACGCAACTGGAACTGCAACAACGAGAATGTAATCAAAGATATTCCAAAAGAAGCTCTCGGCGCTAATGCAGTAAAGTTCAAAGTCGATCAGCAATACAAGGGCGAACGAACACTTGGATTATTATGGCACGCCGCGGAAGATACTCTGGGGTTCGATGTTTCGTTGAAGAAGATACAAGAAAATATCATAAATGGAGAACAAAGACCAACGAAAAGAGACATTTTACGTGTCGTGATGTCAATTTTTGACGTCTACGGATTTTTATCGCCTTTCACTATCAATGGAAAAATCATCTTGCAAGAAATTTGGCAATTAAAAATTGACTGGGACGAGATTGTACCGGAACTTATTTTTAACAAATGGATAAAATGGATTAGACAACTAAAGTCAATGAATGAAGTAAAACTGCCGAGGCATTACCAAGCCGCTGCGAGTGCGAGCGGGACAGGTAGCGAGTCGGTTAGCAACGAGCCGAACGGCGGCGCGCCCACTCTTGCGCCGCCAAAACCTGTTGTTGACTGCTATACAAACCTACAACTACACATATTTTGCGATGCATCGATAAAGGCAATATGCAGCGTCGCGTACTGGAGATGGATTAATAACAATAACAGTGTTTGCCTGGCATTCATAGCGAGTAAATGTCGGGTCGCAACGGTGAAACCTACCTCAGTGCCGCGAATGGAATTGCAAGCAGCGGTCTTAGCCGCTAGATTGGCTGAAACAATAATAAAAGAACACAGAATAAAACCAGATAGTCTAACATTTTGGAGTGACTCAACCACAGTTCTTTATTGGATAAAAAATGATGCGCGTAATTATAAAACTTACGTCGCGAATCGTTTAGGAGAAATTGACGAACTCACACAGAAAAACGAGTGGAGATATGTACCTACTCACCTTAACGTTGCCGACACTGCGACCCGAGAATCATATTCGCCTGATTTGTCACACGAATGGATTCATGGACCTCTGTTTTTGCACAATGATGAGAGCGAGTGGCCGCAAGACAAAATAAACTCTGGAATAAACAAAGAGCAATTAGAATGCGTATCTTTAATACAAACAAAACAGGAAGACTTACCTGTTCCGGAACCGACACGATTCTCTTCTTGGCTGCGCTTATTACGAACTACTTATACAGTGCTAAAGTTTATCAACAAATGCAAACAACTTACCAATGAAGAAGACGCTTCTGTGATGGAGAAGGCGGAGAACCTGCTTCTGAAAAAATCTCAAGCACAGTCATTTTATGACGAAGTATGGTTATTAAAACATGGGAAAAATATACCTAAAACTAGTAAAATACTTACGCTGTCACCTTACCTCGATGAGCACGAAGTTTTACGCGCTGGTGGCCGGATAGATGTCGCTGCTGACGTTGCACCTGAAACAAAAAGACCTATTATATTAGACGGACGCGACTATATTGTGCGACTGTTGGTGAAGGATTACCATGTCCTCGCTGCGCATGGAAACCAGGAAACTATCGTGAACAACCTGAAACAGAAGTATTGGATAACAAGAATTAGACCAACAGTTAAAAACGTATCTTCAAAATGCATGTTATGCAGAATAAAAAAATGTGGCCAAGAAACTCCGAGAATGGGCGACTTACCTCAGGCGCGGGTCGCGCATCATCAGCGCCCCTTCACCTTCTGCGGGATAGACTTATTTGGTCCTATGGAGGTCACGGTGAAGAGGAGAAGAGAAAAAAGGTACGGAGTATTATTTACCTGCATGACTGTAAGGGCGGTTCACATAGAATTGGTCAGCACGCTCACGTCTGATTCCTTCATAATGGCGCTCCGACGAATGGCTGCCCGTCGTGGTTGGCCTCAGAACCTGTTCTCAGATAACGGAACTAATCTGAAAGGCGCTCATACCGAGCTGAAAAAATGTATTCATGAACTAGATGAAGAATTTTTGAAAAATGGAGCCATGAAGTATGGGACCAAGTGGACATTTATACCAGCAGCTACCCCCCACTGGGGTGGGGCGTGGGAGCGGATCATCCGCAGTGTGAAAACCTGCCTGAAAGTCGTACTGAAAGAGCGCGCCCCAAGAGATGAAACGTTGAACACGTTATTAGTTGAAGTGGAACAAATAGTAAACAGTCGACCGCTAACGCACGTCTCTGTGGAGCCCGGCAGCACTGAAACGCTAACGCCCAACCACTTCCTGATCGGCTCATCCTCTAATTTACCTCATATGGGTGTTTTTAATGACACAGAGTTTTATTTGCGAAAACAATGGAGAGTCGCCCAGCGACTAGCAGACATGTATTGGAGGAGATGGACAAAAGAGGTGCTCCCAGATTTAATACCACGCAGAAAATGGAACCAAGAGGTGAAACCCTTGCAAGTGGGGGATCTCGTGCTAATTGTGGACCCAGATGGACCTCGAGGCACCTGGCCGCGAGGCCTAATCAAGGAGGTACTGCCCGGCCGTGATGGTAGAGTGAGAGCCGTTAAGATTAAAACCAAGAGTGGTGAACTTTTACGGTCCGCCGCCCGCGTCGCTCGTATACCCATTGCTGAAGAGTGCTGCTGAGCAGCACTGGGGTGGGGCATGTAAGCGACGCAAATGACAAGAGGAAAGAGGGGTGCGGGGGGCAGGGGAGGCCGCCGGCGCGGGTACATCTCAGTTGCAAGCCAAACCTACCGCACGCACTTGTGTCAAATAAGAGCCTTTAAACTTTCGCTGTAACTTTGCTTTCTTATTAAATAGTTTTCATTGTACTTTTTGGACCTTTTCCCTGGTTTTACCATCTTCCACCGCCTACAGACTGTCACCCTGGAAGATCCCTCGTTCAATCCTTATGGAGTCCTGCGGACCAGAGGGGCCATCGCTACCTCCCGGTTGACGAAGGACTGTGGTCCACTGCCCCATGCACGTGCTTAAGAAGGATCTTAAAGTTGCATCAACTTTATACAGCTCTAAGATCCTCCTCAGCCATGAATGAGGCACCGAATCATAGGCCTTCTTGTAGTCAATCCAGGCAGCAGAGAGGGTCCCTCTATTCTGCCGGATTCGTTTTATTATTATTACGTTGACGTCATATTCCAGTAATAATGTTACTTTTTTAGTTACCATTTATTTCACACCAAAACAGCTCAATACAGACAATGAAAAGACTAAAGGCACTTCATGAAAAAAATTCAAGATTTTATTCAGCATTATAAGGCAGCTCTTTTACGCATCTTTTTTTTTTAGTCTACCAGAGCCATGTTTTATAAAGCTACAAATTACAATTACAAAGCACGGATTTATCGTCGACATGTCTCTCCTTTAAACCGCAAATATCACACATTCTATGGCCTTTACCCATGGTGAAAAGCACAAAAACACAAATTTAGAGTCACTGTCTTAAAAATATGAAATCATCAAACATCGCGATAGAAAAATCACACCACACGTGAATAATAAAGTCCCAGTTTTCTTATAAACAAAACGGAGGAGCAATTGCTCTACACGACGTTTTATTCGCAGGAGTCATACTCAGCCATACTTGGAAAAACAAAAACACAGGAAAACTTTCAAAATTTTCACAAACAGACATGAATACGTCACGGCAGACATTTTTTACATTATGTTGGGATGCCATAAAAAATTACAGAAATAGTACTACATTTTTGGTAGAATTTTAGCAAGTGCGTCTGTTGATGCAGTGACCTTCTAAAAATAACATAAATGTTTTCAAAATTTGCATACTTAATGTTTCTCTGCGTTTGCATCCCAAAATAAAATAATTAGCACATCAAATTTCTACCAATATTACAATTAGTATTTATGTGGCATTAATTCGCACTCAATGCTGCCAACGGAAACAGATATTATGTTATGTTGGTAGAGGAAGGTTGTAAATTTCATAGAAAAAAAAATTGTTCTAAGTTTCCAGAGACTGCTCCAACTTAGACACCTGGTGAATGTGAAAAACCACAGATTAGAGAGATAATCGCGGCCATTATTCATTACGTTGTTTGTTTTTACGTACGTACGTTGTTTTTAGTAAACAAAAAAATCTAAAAAATATCAAAACCTCCTAAATTACTAAAAATCTAAGTTTCCGTCCCATTTTATTAGGGTTTACTTGCAGAATGTTACGTTAACTCAACCAGTGTCCATAGAATATTCTATATAATATTTTAGCGTAAGAAAAATTGATGCGTGTAATGATATTTTAGATAAGACATTACTATAATTAAAAAGGGTCGATGTTACCAGTGCTCACAAAATAATTAATTAGCATAAACGCATTTTTAAACAAGGAAAGATAAATGAGAGCATTTATTAAGCGAAAATAAAATATTTATTCCAAAATTTAAAACTCCAATATAAACTATATTGATATTAGCACCACCTATCGATGTGTGACAACAACTTCATGTCTATAACCCAACCAAATAGAATATTACTTAAGTATATAGTATACAATGTAACTTGAGTGACTTGTGAAATTAGCTGGACAACGAAGTGTACATTTTGTTCTAAGTTACACCACCGTGGTCTGTGACACAGACACAGTTAGAGCGACTTTTGTGTCTCATATGTCTGTGACATAACACAACACACGAAAGAACGTGGAAGTCATGAGTGGAAAGAACGAACGACAAGCGACAAGCAAACAAAGCACAGATTAAACAAAGAATTGGCACTCAGATTGTCTGTGAATTGGCAAGATCAAGATGTCAAGATGACATGAGTAAGCATGAGTACGGCATGAGCATAGACCAGGGGGAGGAAAGTTATCTGTATTTGACAGTTGAAGTTTTTAGCTGCGCGATCTCTTACCTGTGTAAGGCTACTTTTTAGTAGTTAGTGCGTTAATCATTGCTGTCAGTTTAAAAAATACGGTTTATTTTTTTTCATCATATATTGCAAAATTTTATGAAAAAATATCGAACCGAAGGCTTGTAATTTTCAGTCACAAAATATTACTTGTACTTCTGTTAAAAAAATTGCAAAATTTATCATGATGCAAAGAAGAAAAAAAAACGGTTTTTGGTACAGCTACACTACATCCCTTCAAAATTTTCGGACTCAAGTAAACGTCATACAGCATGCAGCGCCCAGCGGCTTTTTATTTTTAGAAAATGCGCTCGCTGTGTTTAACTGTTATTTCGTTAATTGTCCACTAGTAAATACGTAGAGTCGATTTTCAGCTCCTCCGTTTTATTAGTGTCAGTTCGTGTGTATTGGATGTTGCGGCGAAAATTCGGACGCTTTAGTTACAATCTTTCTGTGTTGTTTCAATTATTTATTACGATATCAGATGCTTGTGATTTGTGAAGACTTGTTGTTTTGTGATATTGTTAGTTATTGCGATTTCGGACGCTTTAAATGCATAATTTGCGAAATAAACGATTTTGAATTCTGAGTTTGAATTTTTCATAATGTCTGATCTAATAAGAGTATGTACACATAATTCGTGTGTGTGCCCGCGTGTGCAAGTGTGTGTGCGCACGCGTGTGTGTGTTATGACGTCTGTTCTGTCGACTATCACAGATAAAAGATGGCGTTGCTGTAGAGGCTGGTTGAGGGTGACATTTTTTTCCGCTGAGAGGGCGTTCTATTCCCCGTATATTATATTACTCTATAGCATGGACCTATTTCTTCTGAGGGCTTCCCCCCGACTACGAAGTGCAAAATTCGAACTTCGTATCGTGCCGTTGCACTCACTCTCGTATTAAATAATATTAGCTTGAGCGGTACGACACGATACGAACTTCGATTTTCGAATTTCATAGTTTAGGGGCTGTCCGCAGGTCATGCCTTCCGTAAAATGATAGTGTACTTTACTATGCACAAGTACAGCAGCCGACGGGTACTTGGGGTCACAAAGAGGCAATAAGCGTTTTCACTCGATTTCTTCATTTGCTGGGCATCTTTATTAACCACCAAACAACATTAAGCACAGAAACTAAAATTATATTAACGACACGATCCACTCTCATCGGTTTCCCGCCCAACCCCAAGTCATGGCAAGTCAAGTGAAGTCACGGCGTTGGCTACGAGGCCATCAGCTGACATTTCTTTATACCTCACGCTATACTAGCGCCTCTAGTAGCGAATTTATACGCGATAGTTTGATTTTAAGAGTAAATGCAGTTTTTTCTTATGAAATGGAATCTTGTGTGGTTCATTATCGAGTGGTTTTGTAGTAGACCACCAATGCAACAGACGAATGAATGGTATAATAACATAACATAAACATTACTGCTAGTGCTAGATTTTGCCTATCTGTGGTAGCAATGGACGGATGGCAATGGCATAAAGTCGAATAGTTCGCTATGTTATGTGACTTTGTTTTGTAGTTAGTTTGTAAAAAATAACTCGGAAGTTATTGTGTTACCTTGTTTACATTTGAAATTTATTTGGAGAGAGAAATAAGTTGTGAAAATTCCATGTCCTTGGTGCTTAAGTCCGAATTCCTTCTTATGGGAGTATGTTGTGTCGACTTTCTAGTGTTAGTTTTCCACCAACGTAGTTTGTCGTAATGTAGGCATTTTATGCAGTTTTGATTTG
The DNA here is from genome assembly GCA_963691665.1 of Clepsis dumicolana. Classification (NCBI taxonomy): domain Eukaryota; kingdom Metazoa; phylum Arthropoda; class Insecta; order Lepidoptera; family Tortricidae; genus Clepsis; species Clepsis dumicolana. Next base: position 10,789,868 of record OY829509.1, read on the forward strand.
TTTGCTGCATTTTTAATAACTGTTTGAAGGCTTGATTAAAAATTGAACTTAATTTTACCAATAAAATGACTTAGTATTGTTATCATGGAAATGTAATAAGTACATTGAATCTAATCGTTTTTGCAATTTACGGAGTTAATTGATGATATTACCAGTTTTACCCTATTTATTTATAGTTGTAGACGTGATAGCACCTAGTGATCGGCTAGCTGCTGCAGGCAGTGGATAATCCTCCTGCTATCAACATGTACTTATTGTCATTGTATTGCTCTTGCTCTATGTATTTAACACATTCATACCCTTTTATCATGTAGAAGTATTTTTAGAATCCCACTGTGCTACTGAAGCTTGATTTTAAGAGTAAATGCAGTTTTTTCTTATGAAATGGAATCTTGTGTGGTTTATTAATTATGCTGTGCTATCATTTGGACTGTAATGAAAGTGAAATGGCTCTATGAGGAACAAAAGGACTTTTCAAATAAGATTATTTGAACTTTATGGTGAGTATCTTTCACTGTTGACTATTGTTTTAATTTACCACTTACAAATTATTTCATGATGATTATGTACCTACAGCAATGTATCATTATTTGTAGCCATTTGTTTTGTCGATTTTTAATCTTTACATTAATTCAGTTGAATAGGTCTTTACTGCTTGTAAATTTCCTGAAATTCCAGTTAACTAATGGTTAGCTCTTATCACTGCACATTTTCTGAATATCTCACAATTCACCTCACATTTTCTGTTCTCATTCACATCATTTAATAACCAATTAGGAGAAGTTCAAAAACCCCCGACATTGTCATTTCAAAGCTCAATATATAAAAAAACGGGTGAACCGATTTTAATTAAACTTGGCTAAGAACCATTTTGATTACATTAGCTTTCAATTAAAAAACAGCATCTAAATGGGTCCATCCGTTTGGGAGCTATGATGCCACAGACAGATACACAGACACGCAGATACACAGATACACATGTCAAACTTATAACCCCTCTTTTTTGTCAGGGGTTAAAAAAATTATTTTCAAAATTTGTGCAATCTGTAATGTAGCATGTTTTTGGTTCTTGTTGAAAACCTAATTTCTGTTTTACTAATAAGATTTTAGGACTTAATCACAAAATCTTTATCCTGAAATATTATTAGTATGAGTGATAATAGCAAAAGTTTAAATAAAACAGTATGTAAATTCTTTTTGATGGTATATTTTATTGTTTATTGAATGTATTGGTTAATTTTGCATTTGTAACATACATTTCACATCACAATTAGCAAATTACTTTTAAATAGGTACCTTAGTATTACAACCTGGATATTTAAGATTTAATAACAATCTTAATCCATTTTAATATGCATATTTGAAAGAAGCTTTACAGTTGAATAAATTAAATGCAATTGGCTAAACTTTCACAAATTTTACACATCCTAGATGGTAATTATTTCATTTGGTGTAAATCGGCTGTCCCAGACAATATAACCATCTAAATGAAGTTACATTTTTACAGTGTGTATAAGTAACTTTTTTCTTTTTTTTTTACTATAAACTGACCAGTGATTGACCCCTATCTCTCTTTAACTTGTAATAAAGAATGATATCTAACAGCCACTTTTTTTTATTTTCTATTTATGAAGTAATGTAAAAGTTATGTCCTTCAAAAGGGTCAAAATATTATTACCAAGAGGTGTACACTTTCCAGTTTTCAGTAAAACTTCTGCAAAATTTTCCATTTAAGGAGCTTCCCTGACCCAGACGCTGAAATGGCTGCTTTTTAGAGCCTTTCTGTCAATTATTTAAATGATAATAACAAAATATATAAATACATTAAGTATCTATAACATCTTAACTTGTTTTTCTATGTTTCATATATATTTTTTCCTTTAATACTTATGATATCTGCATCACAAGTAAGTCAAGTTGCAGTTAATATTCTGTCACTTCACTACATCATAAGCATAATTTACTTTGACTTGTGACATACACCAATGTATAGAGAATTTAATAGGCTAGGATTTCTATGTTTAACATTATTAAAATACCTTCGGCCTATTTACGTCCCACTGCTGGGCACCAGGCCTTTATTTAAAATATTAAAAAAAAAAATAAGTAATTTACGTAATCGGTGCGAATTTTGAAAAAAAAAATTTTTTTTTCGAAAAGACGCGTTATTTGTGATAACACTGTGTATAATGAAGTTAGCCCGATATTTAATAGATAATAGATGTCGTCACTAAAACGAAGTTGTTTAGTAGAAGTGAGGTGGGGCGAGGAAGGCGCGAAGCGTCCTAACTAACATTTACTTCAGAAACTGCTATTTACCTAAAATATTTTATGGTGATGAGTGATGACACATATTGTTGAGTTTTTACCATGCTTTTTCATTTGTGCAAATGAAAAAGCATGGTAAAAACTGGTCTTGTCACCATTCAGAAGGCAGAGTGAACATACGTCGCGCCAGCGCAAAATTAAACATTTATTTCTTTTTTAACAAAATTGTGCCATGGCTTTTGTCACAATAATATTGCCATTCTAGTATGTCTCATTCCTCGATAAGTACATGAATTGTTTATATTATTCGTATAAATATCTAACATGGTACACTCTAAAGTGGAAATATCTCGATTTCGTAATTACCAAGGTGCTCATTACCATTGATTGCCGTGGATTTTTCAAGCCACGGAAATGACGATGACTCCATGATGATGACTATATGCACTTGTCTTGTATTGAGCTTGCATTTTTATATTTTTATTTTTTTTATATCTGGGCACACGTTCCGATAGCAACATCTACAAGCAATCTTCATTAAAGCATCATTACTCCGAATTTTCATTATCCTAAGCCTATTAGTGAAATTAGGTTAAAAATTCTTTGGGCTATCGGAGGGGAACCCTGTAGAAGGACTTCCCGGTTCATGTCTTGATCGTTTCCCCAAAAGGCCTTCAACTACATCCATAAGCAACTCATCAGATGAACTTTCTGGTTCATCACAGTCATGGTCACTCTTCTAAAAGGCATTCAGCAACACCTAGGTATAAGCAATCCTTTCGATGGACTTCCTGGTCCATCTCGTAAATCGTTTTTCCAGAAGGCTTTCAACTTCATCTTAAAGCATCCCATTAGATTAGGCTTTCTCAAAGTAGGGTACATGAACTGCCAGAGGTTTGCCACTGCTCGTAAAGGGTTCGCGATAAAATTTACACTTTGAATCAAAATCAAGGTGGAAATTGACCAAAATTGCTCAGAAATAAGACTCGATTTGTGATAAAAAAAAACAAGCCCACACGTCACATTAGTTATTAACAATATTATCGACATTGTTTATGTGACGAACTAATTAGAGATAGAGTCATTTGTCATTACCATGTGCTTTGGTCATTACCAAGCATGCAAAATATCATGTCGCTTATAAAGTTGCGGGTCCGTAACATCACTAATTGGGATCCTAAAAGGTAACCTTTATTTTTTTATCTACACACATATCATAAGTCCTCTATAATGCGTTCAGAAACCGTAGAAAATGACCAGCATTGCAGTACATCGTCGCCTCCGCCGCCAACCACCACCACCAGCAGGTCCAGCAGTAAAGTAATAGTCATTACGACATCGAATTCGATGTCGTAATGACTTTTCGATATCGAATTCGATTTATCGAATTTGACAACCAACGTAACTTACAATCATAGTGAAATAAAAAGGATCACTCACGTATATAAGTCGAGTTCAGTCCGACATTGTATAATTAATAATGTGATATTTTTTTATTTTACAAAAAAAAACAGTTTACGAAACGTTAGCTCGGTATCAATCAAATTCGTGACAGGTATGGGTATAATATATGCCTTCGGCTTCTGAACCCATCTTAGAATCTGAGCTTAGAGTACTTATAATATGTGTGTAGATAAAGTAATGTATGCAACTCCACCTAATTAGGCCTTAAAACACTCTTGTGATCCTATTATGAAACTCAGCTTCGCCTCGTTTCATAAAAACACAATCGTGTTTTAAGGACTCTATTATGTAGCAGTTGCATAAACTACTATTATATAGTCCTTGTATTACAATCTTTCATAAGATAAAGTTTGCTTTTGAATTTTTTTTGTTTATTGTTTTAACAAACCGGCTAATTTGCACCAAATTAAATAAATACCCTACAACAAGTTTTAACAATTTTTTTTTAAGTCCCATTTAATTAACTGCACAATTAATTAATTGGCACGCAATTAGTTTGCGAAGTTATTAAGAATGTCATTCATAATCATGATTCTAACATAAATTCGATGAATTGCAAATTGCGATTTACAAATTCCTACAAACTGTGACCTATCTGTAGGGACTGGACGCCCTATATATATTTATTTATTAAGGTTTCATTATGAGGGAAGATATTATTTTTAAACTAATCTTAAAATTTGTCAACTGTGTGTCATGTCATTTTAAATTATAATTGATCATCCTGATAAGAAAAGTGTAACAAAATAACTGATGGCAGCTAACAAAATAATACTTAGGATTAAGAATTTAGTTTGGCTCCACAAAATCCGCGAATATCATGTTAAATATAATATACTTTCGTTAATTTTCACATTTGTAAATAAGGTCAAAGTTGCTTTTTCGCATTTAATGTAGCACCTGCATAATCAGTTCTGTTTAACGGATTTTGGATAGTAGAGACTAGAAGTAATCACTTTAATTGATAAAAATGTAAATAAAGGCCTGGTGCCCAGCAGTGGGACGTAAATAGGCCGATGATGATGATGGTGATGATGATGATAATGATGATGATGATGATTATAAAAAAGTATTATAATAATGTTAAACATAGAAATCCTAGCCTATTAAATTCTCTATACATTGGTGTATGTCACAAGTCAAAGTACTTATGATGCTTATGATGTAGTAACAGAATATTAATTGCGACTTGACTTACTTGTGATGCAGATATCATTTAGTATTAAGTACGAAAAAAAAATTATGTAACATAGAAAAACAAGTTGAGATGTTATAGATACTTAAGGTATTTATATATTTTGTTTTCATTGTTTAAATAATGTACAGAATAGCTCTAAAAAGCAGCCATTTCAGTGTCTGGCTCAGGGAAGCCCCTTAATATGTGTCATCATCAGCATTTTTTACATCCCACTGCTGGGCACATGCCTCCTCCCAGATCGAGAGGGCTTGGGCCCACGCGGGCCCAGTGCGGATTGGGAACCTCACACACATCAAACATCATTGAATTGCTCCTCAGGAGTGTGCTGGTTTCCTCACCGAAAGCTCATAATAAATTACAAATGTAATTCCGGACATAAATTACGAAAAACTCAAGAGGTGCGAGCCGGGGTTTCAACCCATGACCCTCTGCTTGAGAGGCCTTAGGTCAAACCACTAGGCTATCACGGCTTTTGTTAATATGTAGGTAGGTATATCCATATAAAATTACAGCTTTCTACTTAGTCGATACCTAGTTCAATAGGGAGGGGGGGGGGGGGGGGTGGAGGGGCACTCCATACAGGGAACAAAAGCTGAAAAAGACTTTATTTCAGTAAACATCAACGTGAGGCACATAGTATGTGCCACATATAAAATATTATTTTGACAGCTCTTTTAAGAACACCTAGAGGTTTCTATTTCTAAGCAATTTTGTTTATTAGGTAAGTGAATATTTTCGGAAATAATCGCTCCGAAAGTAGCTTAAATTGTGTCCTGTGTCCCCCCTCCCTTATTTCTAAACCGCAGGTCCAAAAAATATGAGAAAAATTACAAAGGTAACGTTTAATTAATACCTACTTTTAACGAAAATTATTTGCAACATGATCGGATATAGGTACCTACGTACCGTTTTTGAGTTACTGCCGTAAAACTGCGCTGCTTAAGAGAAGGGCGTAAGTGTTGGTTCGGTACTGCATTTTTTTGTAGTAGGGGAAGCAGGGGTAATGCCGGCCAGCGGGTAATGGCGCTCACTTCAATAACTTATTAAAAATGTGAGGGCTGAGGCGAGGGGGGAGTCGGGGGAGTAACTTAGCTTAGGCAAGTGGCGACCACTGACAGCAGTCCGCTCGAAGCGTCTGAGACTGAGGCATAAGAATAAATAATAACATAGTAGAACGGAAACTCCCGCTCCGGACGGGCTCAAGGTCACGATATTAGAGTATTCGTTAAACAGACTACTCGGTCAGGCTGTCACGGCCGGCGACGCCGCACGCGCGTTTGGTAGTTTATAATTTGCTTGTAATAGTTTTACGTGAGCCTGTACGTATTTTATTTTCTAATTGTAGGTAAGTAATACTTACTTAAATCACCTTAAATGGCTTCATTTGGTATGGCACTCATAACAACTTCTTATTTAGAAGTGTAAGTACGTAATGATTTATAAATCTCACATTTTGTAAAACTGGAATAAAATAATGATTTCAAAGCAAAGAAGAACTTACATCTTAGTGATATTATCTTTAGACGTAAGTACCTAATATTTAACAGCAAGCAACCCTAGCAATACGCCTGGTTGACAGAGGAGTGTAACGACGTGAAGGAGAAAGTAGGTATATAAATGGCGGCGTTTTGGACTCGGTCAAAAGAGATTCCGTTCTACTATGTTATTATTTTTATCTATACACACATATCATAAGTCCTCTATAATGCGTTCAGAAACCGTAGAAAATGACCAGCATTGCAGTACATCGTCGCTTCCGCCGCCAACCGCGACCAGCAGGTCCAGCAGTAAAGTAATAGTCGTAAAAACATCGAATTCGATGTCATATTGACTTTTCGATATCGAATTCGATTTTTCGAATTTGACAACTAACGTAATTCACAAGCATAGTGAAATAAAACGGATTACTCACGTATATAAGTCGAGTTCAGTCCGACATGTATAATTAATAACGTGATTTTTTTCTTCTTTAAAAAAAAAACTGTCTACGGAACGTCAGCTCGGTATGTTTGTCTATGATTAAAAAAACAATCAAATTCGTGACAGGTATGGGTATGATATACGCCTTTGGCTTCTGAACCCATCTTAGAGTACTTATAATATGTGTGTAGATAAAGCAATGTATGCAACTCCACATAATTAAGCCTTAAGGTGGTTCGGCCCGGTCAGCTAGGCACTCAAGCGCCCATAGATGGCGTTGATGTTCTATTTTGACGTATTTTATTTTTTTATGTATGATAGTGTGCATATTCTTCTTTAAGCACTATTGCACACTATTCTTTAAGACAAATATGTTTCGCGCAAATGGCATAACATTTGTGATGTATCCAAATAAGATTCTGATGAATTTTAATTCACAAAATACGTTTAATTGGATAAATAGAACCGCAACAATGACAGCAGTACTACTTACGCACACATTCAAAGGAATCTTGCATACGGAAGTCACTGCTTAATTTGCCACAAAACGTCAAATGCCGATTGGTCCTGTGGGTGGAGCGCCTTGACTAGATGTTCTTGAATCTTGGGTTCGAGTCTGTCATGTTTTATAAATATCTTTCCGTTTTGTTTTTTTTTTTTGATAACTTTTTGTGAATGACGAATACTTTTTATATTCCTTTTATAGACAACTTGTTATAAATAACCAAATACTTAATATTTTTGAATAGCTACATAGTTACTAGTGTAGCTACAACATTTTGTGACCTTATTTACCAAAAATAAATATTCCCAGGCACGAAATAAATACCAGTTCAATTATCTAACTCACTTTTTGGGGTTCCGAACCAAAATGGCAAAAACGCAACGCATGACATGTCTGTCTGTCCATTGTGTCAAAGGCATTTTACTCAAAAACTACAAGATGTTATTATTGATGTGGAGTATTATAGGTGTCTCGTAGCCGCTACTTAGTTTGGTAGTAAAATAACAAAAATAAATATTTGTGTGTTTGGTGCACTCCGTACACGTAACAAAAGCTGAAAAAATTATAATCATTAAACATCAGCGTGTGGCACATAATTACGACAGCTTTTTTAAAACCACTAAGATTTCTAAGCATTTTTAGGGCTCCTGACCTCAAAAGGAAAAAACGGAACCCTTATAGGATCAGTTTGCTGTCCGTCTGTGTGTCAAACTCCTTTTTCTCTGGAACACGTGGAGGTAGCAGGCTGAAATTAATATCAAAATATGCAAGCCTGCAGTCCCTTGAAGCTGTTAAAAAACCAAACTTCAAAGTTAACGCAATCAAAAGATACAGTCATTAAAAAGGGTTGTTTCCATACAAATTGCCGTACTGTGAAAACCTAAAGGGTACTTCCAGTTGTCTTAGAAACTTTACATTTTGTATGAAGGTAGCTGTTATAGCACAACCACTCAGAAAATTCTCAAAATCTTAAATTTTTATGTCTGTCGGTACTTATTTGTCACAGACCAATGTAACGTTTGTGGCTCCATAGTTCCAATCATAAACATCCTACCCCAAATCTTTCGTGATCCGTATGCAAGTGAACATAAAAACGTACTTACTACTAAAATCGAAATAATGAAATCGTGAACATGAGCGTTTCTTGGCGGGATATTGAAGAGTGGATAGTTTAAATAAATGTGAATTTTAGTTTATGTGCCTAATGTTGTTTGTTTGATAATAAAGACAGTATTCCCTCTGTTTGTTACCCCCAAGAAGCCGCCGGCTGCTGCTAGGCGTAAAGTACCTCTAATCTCTTAAATAAAGCAACAGCGTTCCTCGTCTCTGCCTTGTCGGCAGCAATTGAGTCTAGTACAAGCGTGATCAAAATCCCAAGTCGCAAAAGAATTGAAAAACTGTGGATTAGGTACACCCGGGCTGTTGAGATGCATTAAGAACACCTTCACAAGAATACTAAAACATCACCTGACAATGACATTGCTAAAATTATCGACAAAAGATATAAATTTTTGTAACAACAATCATGGCTGCATGGGTTTTGCTTCCTTTGCCTATCCTTTATGGGATTAAAAAGAATGAACATGAGCAATTGGGAAAAACGAATAAGAAAACCCTAGTTGTGTTGATTGACGTCTAGTCTGATCTGACAACGGTGCATTTTTTGGCGAGCTGGCAACGTAGCCGCAACGCACACCACTAAACATACGCTTAGCGTATGACACTGTCATCGCCCACCAATACATTGCCAAATTTTAACAAAAATATCGATCTCGTTTAAGCTATTATAAACTGTTGTTTTATTTTAAATGTAATTTCGCGCAAATAAACACCGAAAAAAATGCTATAGGAAGTAGTCCCTAAAATTAGGTCCCATTCGCCCATACTTGGATAAATGAAATAGTATGAAAGTCGAACCACCTTAAAACACTCGTGTGATCCTATTATGAAACTCAGCTTCGCCTCATTTCATAAAAACACACTCGTGTTTTAAGGACCCTCATTATGTAGCAGTTGCATAAACTACTAATTCTTATGACTGAGGGGCGTTTGTTCATTTGCAGAGATTTTGATGTAATTTTTCGCTGAACGTTTTTGTCGGTAAGTTTAAAATTGACAGTCTTTATTATTATTTTTGTTGCTAAATCATTAAATTTAAAGGCTAAGTAAATAGATATTATTGCACAATTTTATGTGTATAATTTTGAATTTTAATTTTAATAAAAAAAGTCCGTTTGGGGTAATACCGTTCGTATGAACGGTGTTACCTCTGAGTCAACGCCATTACCCATTTTCATTTCTTATACAGAAAAATTCTAGAAATTTTCAGAGAACTACCTCGAAAACGGTGTGGAGCGAGGAAAATTAATCAACGTAAAAGCTGTGATTGAAGGGGGATGTCTAAAAACCTAATTGTATTATATGCAACAACAGTTATGTGTAATCTAGGCATGGAATTTGGGCGAAATAATGAGATATATATGGTATCGCTGTACTGTATGCGGGATACGTGAAGCTCCGGTGTGCTCCGGGTGGGATTCTGCAGAAGGGTACATCTATGATTTATGTGCCTAAACTATACTATTATTAATAATGCTGGTTTTAAATATTTGTCGTATGTTACATGGCTACCATTGTCAACGTTATTTTAGTTGTCAAGAGCTGTTTTCTTGTTGTTAAACTATCTCAGTTGTATTATTTGTGTTAATTTTACTTTGAGCGTTATTACCCCATTGCCTGAACGGCATTACCCATAGGCAGGGGTAATGACGTTCGTAACTGTTTTTTTTTCTCGTTTTGTACGAGACATTGCGTTGTTTTGTGTTCGACTTTTAATGACTGATTAGTTAAACTTTCGGTATGTTTGAATGTTTCTAAATAAAGCTAGATGATTTCCAAAATGTGGGCGGTTTTCCTTAAGTGAACGCAATTCCCCCTGCTTCCTAATGGTTACGGAAACGTACACTAGGCATGGTCCGACATGCTGTTGCTGGGTTTATAGTTACTTAACTTGTGTTTATTTTTCAATTTAGCGTTATTAACTGTTTTCATAGAAATCTATTGAAAAACGTCGTATGATACACGGTTGGCAAGGTTTTATACTTACTTAAACTCGTGACGATAAAAACCCTCGTCGCGGCTCGAGTTTATCACTCATCAACTCATTTGTAAAACCTTTACCTACCTCGTATCGCAAATAACTATTACTATTAATCACACACACTGAAGAACTGAGCGTGTAGTGTAATCGCCGACCAGGCCAAGAAATACGTCTCGATCGCGTTCGCGTTTAACAATTCTCTGCCCTTAGTGTTATCAAAAAGCACAAAATAATTTTGTCGCTTTGTTCCACGATTCGTGTATTAAAATATTAATTAACTAAACTACCCTTAATTAACTACTCTACTGCTTAAAGGTTGACTGGTAGAGATCCCTGTGGGGATAAGTCTGTATTTTGACTTGTATCTCATTGTTTGTGTTGTTCTCATTGCTTCATTAAGCGTAAGATGAAATTTGGCATGTTTATGTAAATGTGGTGACAGTACAATAATCTCGTAGTGAAATTCCGGTGGTGCTGCCAGGATCGTCTCCACAGGATCAACTCTTCAACGGTTAATGGCATCGACTTGAAATTTGGTATGGATGTGTAAGTTAGACGACAATACAAGTACGGACAACAAAAGTACATTCGGCAAAAAAACCTTGTTTTAAAAATAGGAGTTTTTATAGTAGGTACTCTAGGAGGACGAGGTGCACGCGTACAAAGTACTCGCAGGGTCATGTCAAAATTTGTCGGTGCAAACTCATACCAATACAAAATACCTACCCACACAAATGCCAAAAAAAACCAGACTTCCAGACCAAATTCAACAATTCAACATTATCCTGACCAGAAATGTTTAGCGTAATGTCAAAATTTTGGCAGAGGGGAAAGCTAGGGGAAAGGGAACGCCCCGGGATGTTCAATTGCAATTCGATGTCGTAATGACTTTTCGATATTGATTTCGGTGTACATAGTGAAATAAAACGGATCACTCACGTATATAAGTCGAGTTCAATCCGACATGTATAAATAATAATAATGTGATCATTTACAACAAAAAAAAAACAGTTTACGAAACGTCAGCTCGGTATGTTTGTCTATGATTAAAAAAAAACCGGGCAAGAGCGTGTCGGACACGCCCAGGATAGGGTTCCTAAGCCATTACGAAATAGCCCTGGCATAGATACCTAATTTAAAGGTATTTTCATCACACCCATTCGAAACCAGTGTTAGCAGAGCCCTACTACAAAGGAAACTGTACGCAGTGTAGGGTCAGTTTATATCGGTTACTGACATAGACGCACATAATTAACTATTACCTACTCCCAAACCAGTAAAGCCGTGATAGCCTAGTGGTTTGACCTATCGCCTCTGAAGCAGAGGGTCGAGGGTTCAAACCCAGGCTCGCACCTCGTGAGTTTTTCGGAATTTATGTGTGAAATTACATTTGTAATTTATCATGAGTTTTTCGGTGAAGGAAAACATCGTGAGGAAACCTGCACTCCTGCGAAGCAATTCAATGGTGTGTGTGCAGTTCCCAATCCGCACTGGGCCCGCGTGGGAACTATAGCCCAAGCCCTGTCATTCTGAGAGGCCTGTGCCCAGCAGTGGGACGTAAATAGGCTGATGATGATGATGAAACCAGTAAAGTCTGCTTACCTCTGATAGTTTTCCTTTTAAATTCACTATATGCACTACTGCTCTCTTTTTTTTCATATTTCCAAATATAACAGTTTCTCTGGTAAAGGGGAGCGGGGGGCACTGGACTCCAACAAAAATGAGCATTTCATAGCTAAATATTTCGCAAACGAATAACTTTATCGAAAAATGATCTTCGAGCACCCCTAATATTTTTGAAAAATATATTCAACGATACCCCACACTATGGGGTGGCCGAGAAATAAAAAAATCATCCCCACTTTACGTGTAGGGGAGGTACCCCAAAAAAAAATGTTTTCAAGATTTTATCCCAGCACTTTTTCGGCCTAATTAATATGTATATCTATGCAAAATTACAGCTTTCTAGTTAGTACCAATAGTCTCTGAGCTATGCCGCGGACAGACAGACAGACAGACAGACGGACATGACGAAACTATAAGGGTTCCTTTTTGCCATTTTGGCTTCGGAACCATAAAAACAGTCAAATTCGTGACAGGCATGGGTATGATATGCCTTCGGCTTCTGAATCCATCTTAGAGTAGGTACTTATATTATGTGTGTAGATAAAGTAATGTATGCAACTCCACATAATTAGGCCTTAAAATACTCGTGTGATCCTATTATGAAACTCGGCTTCGCTTCGTTTCATAAAAACACACTCGTGTTTTAAGGACTCATTATGTAGCAGTTGCATAAACTACTAGTACAATGGTTTCAATTGGTTTGTAAACGATCAAATGTGATCAGTTTCTATGCCCTATTCGTATTACATACCTATGTGCATTATTTATTCAATTTCTTCATTATCGCAACCAAGTTTGCTAAGTAAGGGTTGTAATTCATTGTTGCTATTGCATGGATCTCGTTAATTTGCTCATACTTACCTGCACGCAGCGACCCTGTACAGCCCATATTTCAAGTTGTACGTAGCTGTCTTACGTGGAATTTCGGCCGGCAGAATTTTGTTGAACCATGTATGTACTTCGGCAATGTGGCTCTGTTGTGTAGAGTGGTCGATTTTTATTATCTTAAGGAGTGGGTGCGGTCGGGAGTGGCAGGCCAAACATCGACTCGACGAGATCAATAGCTACGTACGTCGTAAGTAGTCTATTCTGTATAATTTCCACATCATGACGTTGCTTCATACAAAAACTGGTAGAATTAACATCTAGTGTTCGTTACATGAATTGATAAACTGGAACAAATAGGATTTGCCTCTTTAGGATATATACATAATAACTAATATTAGACATAATGAAAACGGGATATTGACCGCTTTTGCCATATAGGTTTGGTAAGGTAATCGCGGTCAATATCCCCTTTTAACCGACTTCAAAAAAGGAGGAGGTTCTACGTTCCACTGTATGTATTTTTTTTTTATGTATGTACATCGATTACTCCGTCAATTGTGGACCGATTTTCAAAATTCTTTTTTTATTCGAAAATCCTCCTGATGTGGTCCCATTGTCACCAAGTCATGATCTGATGATGGGATCCAAGGGAAATCGAGGGCAACCCTCAAATTTTATAGGCACGTATCATGTGTTTCATATATTTTCTAAAGCTATTCAAGTATTTGCGTCTGGTAGTCATCATCTCATGTTGATGAGCTGATGATGGAAAGCACAACTCCTTAACGGTTAGGAGTTGGAGGATAATTCTGAAAATGTTAAATCATTATTCGAAAGGGTATACTTCTGAGGTGGTTCCATTGTCACCAAGTCATGATCTGATGATGGAATCCCAGGGAAATCGAGGGCAACCCTCAAATTTTATAGGCACGTATTATGTGTTTCATATATTTTCTAAAGCTATTCAAGTATTTGCGTCTGGTAGTCATCAACTCATGTTGATGAGCTGATGATGGAAGGTACAACTCCTTAACGGTTAGGAGTTGGAGAATAATTCTGAAAATGTTAAATCAACGTAAAATTGTGAAATAAAAATCTTTTAACAAAAAAGTAAAACCGCCTTAAAAAAACCTTCGAAAAAAAAACGTAAAAAAAATCCCCTAAAATAGTAATAAATAAAATAAAATCAAATAAAATGCATTTATTTCGGACAACAGAAACTAAAGCCTAAAGTTTTATGGCCTAGCACTAACTAGCAGAAATATGAAGTCGGTGCTTCATTCAAAGAATATTCCGCTCGCACCGCACCGACTTCATATTTCTGCTATTTAGTGCTAGGCCATAAAACTTTAGGCTTTAGTTTCTGTTGTCCGAAATAAATGCGTTTTATTTTATTTTATTTATTACTATTTTAGAGGATTATTTTACGGTTTTTTCTAAGGTTTTTTTTGAAGGCGGTTTTACTTTTTTGTTTTTCATTATGTCTAGTGCAATTAACCGCGAATCATTTAAAACTTTAATATTTATATGAGGTCGGTTAATTAGGGCGCAAGCGAACGAAATAAATACAGTAGTTTATGCAACTGTTACATACATAATGAAATGAGGATCCTTAAAATAGAAGTCTTTTATAAACGAGGCGGAAAAAAACAAAAAACACTAAAATATCAAAATTTTAGATTTCACATTTATCTCATTGATTGTGCTTTAAGAGCTATCGTCATACCAAATTTCAACGTTAATTACAACGTTAGTTCTTCGAATACTCTGTGTAGTGTGTACAACATGTTCCCCAGCTCACACACATACAAAGCCCCCGCGCGCCCGCTCTGCGTGGACCGGCAACGTCGAAAAACGATAGGATAGGATTTTATGTATTTTTTATTTGAAGTTTTTTTTTAGTTTTGTTTGTTTTTTTGTTAAAAAAATATGTTTGACAATTTAAAACAAAACAAAACAAAGTTAAAAAGAGTAGTTCCAGTGGTTATTTGCCGTCTCCATCATCAGTTCCACCTCAGCTAATGGTGCTTTCCAAGAGCAAATATACGAATTGTTATAAAAATATCCATATCACGTTAGTAATATTTGAAGAGTTCCTTCGATTTCTTCAGTATCCCACCATCAGATCCTGACTTGATGAAAATGGGGCAAACTAAAAAGTATACCCTTTCAAATAAAAAAAGAATTTTCCAAATCGGTCAAGCTGTCTTTAAGAATCGGGGAACATACATTAAAAAAAACCGACGAATTGAGAATCTCCTCCTTTTTTGAAGTCGGTTAAAAAAAACTACTTAATACTATTGTATGTATTAAGCAGAGAGGTCTAAGTGTTATACCAAAATAATGAATGGTACAAAGACTTCTCTATAGCACAGAATACATAATAGTACAAGTATCTATAGTGAAATTAGCTACAAACAGGCTTATTATTTGAAAATGAAAGGAACGCGATATTACAAATATTATAAATTAGGACTATTATAGTTAGGCATGTCTATATAGACATTGAGTAGTCCTCTTCGTTTTATATTCCATGTCAGGAAAATGGCGCAAAAAGAAGCGTTTTTCTAACCGCCTGTTTCACCACCCTCCAATAAATATATCCGATGGATATCTGTCATACCGTCTATTATTTTGTTACAACTAACAGAGATGACATCACATTTATTTGTTAGTTAAGAGCCTTCCCTGAGCCAGACGCTGAAATGGCTGCTTTTTAGAGCCATTCTGTGCATTATTTAAACGATAAAAACAAAATCTACGTTTCATAATATTTTTTTTACGTATTTAATACTTATGATATCTGCATCACAAGTACCTAAGTCAAGTCGCAATTAATATTCTGTCACTACATCGTAAGCATAATTTACTGATTTAATTTATTGACTTGTGACATACTCCAATGTATGTACCTACCTATAGAGAATTTAATACGCTAGAATTTCTACGTTTAACATTATTATAAATGTCTTTTTATAATCATCATCATCACCATCACCATCATCATCGGCCTATTTACGTCCCACTGCTGGGCACCAGACCTTTATTTATAATATTTTAAAAATGTTAAATAAGTAATTTACGTATTCAGTGCGAATTCTGAACGATTTTTTTTTCGAAAAGACGCGTTATTTGTGTATAACACTGTAAAATGAAGTTAGACCGATATTTAATAGATGTCGTCACTAAAACGAAGTTGTTTAGTAGAAGTGAGGTGGGGTGAGGAAGGCGCGAAACGTCATCCTATCAGGAAAGCCTCTTAAGTCTTAAGTATAACAAACTAAATAACTTATTTGAGGGGTGTGGGGTATCGTTGGATAGGTCTTTTAAAAATATTTGTTTTTGGTGTTTGGAAATAATTTTTCGATTCAGAGATTCGTTTGTGAAATATTTAGTTTTGAAGTGCTCATTTTTGGTAGAGTCAAGTGTCCCTCCCTCTACCAGACAAACTGGTATTTCAAAATGTGAAAAAAATCAGGGCATTGATTGCATATAGTGAATTTAAAAGGAAAACCGTCACAGATAGTAGGCCTTACAAGTTTATGAGTTTTAGTTGAGTTGACCAACTTATTTGTGTTATAACCGATATAAGATGACCCTGTAGGGCTCTGGTTACACTGGATTTGTTAAAACACTTGGAAAAAGCGTAAAAAATACTCGATTTCCGTGATAGACGAACTATAGGTAGGTATGTATGTACAGTCAAGAGCACCAATATGTATACACCACAAAGTTCCAAAAATATGTATACAGACCTTATTACTGCGACGGTAAGGTTGATGTATACATATTTTTGCAACTTTGCGAGGTTCCATGTCTTAGACTTTGACTGTACCTTCAAATTTGTACGGCAACCTCTGTGCGCGAGTCCGACTCGCACGTGACCGTTTTTTTGTGTATTTATGTTTCAGTAAGTATTTAAAAAGTATAATAATTGAATTATTTCGGTTTACTGTCTTGCCCTCCTAGTCTTGGGTACCTCCTTAATGAGGGCTATCGCGAGTCAAGAATCCACTAGGATCGCTAGTGTCGAGTGATTTTCGATTCGCGAATCTCTTGATAGCCCTCATTGGCTATTCTGCCGATGTCTTAAAACTATTACCTATATGCCAAACGCTTTGGATACTAATAAAAACTTATGACACTTATAGGTACATAAATAAGACACGTTTAACCAACTGTATAATATGGCTTGCACCTTATTACTTTAAACTCTGCAGCAGAAAACGCGTGTATGTTGAGTTCCTTCAATTTTATCCATGTGTATGTGTATGTATGAGTATGCTGCTGTACCAGCTAAATCAATACTACTGATTTTAATGCCGTAATCAGTATGTTTTTGTAGTGTTTTTTAATGAAGTAAACTGCTGATTCAGCTCGTACTAACGATGATATCTTTCGTCGGTTATTCGGTTCTATAAATAGCTCGGTAAATATTTAACTGAAGTCGAGGTTACAAATATTAACTTCGACACGACACGATTGACGCAACATTACTACTTAAAATAGTCATACGGACTTTGTAGTAGCGACTTAATTTCAAGTTGAATGATAAGTGATTTTAGACTCGTAGATTTTACATGGGCTACGTAGAAAAGGTTTGGTTGGGCTAAAGCATTTCCCAGGGAAAAAGAGTTTTATTTTATATCTTCATTATAAAGTGGATATTTTCATTATGATTTGAATTATGATTATGACTATGACAAACAATCATTTGACCAAACATTACATTAGACAATTTATATGTGGACCATTAACTGATTACATAAAAAATATTTGACGTAAAATAATCTCTTCTGAGAATCAGTTTAATCGTGTTTCATTTCATTAGTCGTCGTCTCTAACCGCAGCAACTGGAATATTTGTATCACTGTATGAAAAGGTAAGAAAAAGTAATAAAGTTATTAAGTGCCTTAAAACCTTTAATGAACTACAGAGTTTTATGCCATAATTTCAGCAGACGACACATATTTGGTTTTTTGATAGGCGGTAGATGGAGTGGAGGTAGGTATCAAATGACAAAAGTAATGTAATGCTTTCTTTTTCCTCTCGGTAGCTTATGATTGTATTTTATGAAATATTGTATTCAATACGTATGTAAACAAGATAACCTTTGCAACATTTCCCGAGATTAATTTATCAACAATGTCGAAAAAACCTGTCGCTCATGGCTCCAGACAAGCTCAAGTGTTTCCTAAACATGAAATCAGCTCACCCAAACTACTTTTCTAACAAACCGACTTGGTAGGTACCAACCATTTTCTATGAACCTTTTTGTCTATTTAATTAATCCTCTGTCGATGAGTCATATTCATATACCTACCTACCTACATCTAGGTTTAAGTTTGTACCTACTTACGATAACCGAACCTGTAATGTTGCAATAGCGAATTTCATAGTACATACGGACAATAAGCGACGATGACATGGGTGATAATGCACTATTACCTACATGCTAGAGCTGACTATCACTGAAATACACTTACCTTCGTCGTCCTATTAAAGCTTGGAGTAATTTCTAGATTTCATTACTCCAGGTAGAGCTAGGTAAGTAGTTCATTGTTGACATATTTAAGACACTGGGTACGTGAGTAGTTTGGTCTTTACAATACAAATCTCTTAGCACAAGCTTTATTGTTCTAGGTTTTATCAGTTAAAGTTTTGGGACGCGCGACAAGTAATTATTAGTACGTTACACCTTTTTATTTAATTCTAAAAATAACCTGACAGCGTTATCGTTGACGCTGACGCTATCTCAAGGAGAGATCGTGCGCTGGCAAAGCCACACTCATCTGCGAACACTCGCTCGCGCTGTTCTGGGTATACCGCTCTCGCGCTGTTGCAGTGCAACCATACTATCACTGCTTATATGCGAGCCTCAAAATTATTTTCACGACAGCTCGCATCATACTCACGGAAAGATCAAACGTTTGACTTATTTTATGTCCTCTTATCTACGAGTTACTATAATACGCATGACGTATTCACATAGCATGAGCATTGAACTTACTATCCCTAGTATTTTAGTACTTAGTTGTAATTAATTTGATGTTATTAATTAAGTTAGTATCAAGGCTGCTCATCTCCGCCAGCCGCGCATCTTTGCCGGTACAGACAGTGGCGTGTTGTCAAAACAGCGGCACGTCAATTGGTCTAATCGGTCTCCGGCTGTGAGCCAATTACTTACTTGACAGCATGGAAGCAATTCCTGCATTTGAGGGCGGAAAGCGCACCGCAGGAAGACTTCCCTTTATTCAGTTACAGAAATAGATACACTTATTGTCGTTATCGTGCATCGCGCCGTACGTCGCCTTGCTTTACCATGCATCTAACTCGAGTAATGAGGGGAGCTACGTATCAATGCTGCTAATGTGTTCTAGTATGTATTAGAGTTTTTTTTTCGAGGAGACATTTTGTTTGTTTTAGTTGCGGATAGAGCGGTGAAGGCGTCGGCATGTGGCGCGGCGCCCGGGTGCTGGTGCTCGCGGCGCTGAGCCTCCTGGCCGGGCCTTCGCTGGCGCTGCATAAGAAGTACAACATCACCATCGGCTACCTGCCGTCCATCAAAGGCGAGCTCCGAGACCGGCAGGGCCTCGCCATCTCCGGGGCGCTGTCTATGGCCCTCGAAGAGGTTAGTTAGTTTACGGTTTAAATCAACATATCCCCATAACATACGAGGGCTGTTTGATAAGTACCTGTTTATGGAAAAAAAACCTTTTTTTTTTGTATATATGCATTTATTTTTCTACGTCACCTTTTAACTCTATACATTTGTTCCACGTATACTCAAGCTTCAATAAACCATCAAAAAAGTATGATTTTGGAAAGTCATTAAAATAGGCCTCTGTGGCGGCAATGACTTCGTCATTTGATCCAAATCGCTTGCCACCGAGCCATTTTTTTAGGTTGGGAAACAAAAAGAAATCGCATGGGGCCAAATCTGGAGAATACGGGTAGTGAGACAATAGTTCGTAGCGTAACTGTACTAATTTAGCCGTCACAACTCTGGACGAATGAGCCGGGGCGTTGTCGTGATGAAACAGTACTTTTTTATTTTTTAAATGGGGTCGTTTGTCCTTCAAGACGGCGTCAAATTCATCCAATAAATTGGCATAGTACTGCCCTGTTATTGTTTTTCCCTTTTCTAAATATGTATAATACCCTGCGAATCCCAAAAAACGGTCGCCATGGCCTTTCCAGCCGATGGGACGGTTTTTGCTTTCTTTGGAGCAGGTTCACCCGGTAAAATCCACTGCTTCGACTGCTCTTTCATTTCCGGGGTGTAGTGGTGGACCCACGTTTCGTTCACGGTCACGAAACGACGCAGAAACTCCTTCGGGTTACGTTTGAACACGGCCAAACACTGCTCCGAAGTAGTCAGTCGGTTCCGTTTTTGCTCCTCCGTGAGTAAACGCGGCACCCACCTCGCCGATACTTTCTTCATACCCAATTTTTCTTCTAATATGTGTTGTACCCTCTCGATTGAAACGTTTACAGCATCAACGATTTCTCGAAGTTTAATTCGGCGGTCGGCTAAAACGATATTTTCAATTTTCTTAACCATATCGTCTGTAGTCACCTCAACTGGCCGGCCTGGGCGATCCTCTTCAAAGACGGTTGTTCTCCCCCGCTTAAACTCGTTATACCAATATCTGACGGTTGTCATAGAAGGAGCACATTCATGGGTAAACCGCTTGCATTCTTACTTTTATTTCATCACATGTTTTTCCTTCCAAAAATAAGAATCTAATTACAGACCGATACTGTTCTTTCTCCATTTTAACAATTTTAAGTTCACGCCTTCACTGAATCGTTGTCAAATGAGAAAAAAAAACAAAAGAATGCCATTTTTTTTTTAATTTTCCCGCCTGAAAAATGGCTTAAAAAGGTGGTATACTTATTTGCGGCCAGTGATATTAATATATTTAGAAAACGGGTACTTATCAAACAGCCCTCGTACATCATAAGCAAAATGCATAATAGTTATTTATGATACAAGTGCGGAAAGTAGGCAATTCCCAACGAGTGCCGGTGATCTTAAACACGAGCGTAAGCGAGTGTTTTAAATCGACACGAGTTGGAAATTGCCTTCCGCACGTATGTCATACAACGTTTTACAATGCATTTAGGCGCTTCCCTGACCCAGACGCTGAAATGGCTGCGTTTTAGAGCCATTCTGTAAATTATTTAAGCGATAAAAACAATATAAATATTAATACATTAAGTATCAAGTAGTAGGTGTCAATTTGTCCCATAATATTTATTCATTTTTTTATTTATTTTATCTATAACATCTTAACTTGTTTTTCTATGTTTCATTTTATTTTTCCTATTTAATACTTATGATATCTGCATTACAAGTAAGTCAAGTTGCAATTAAAATTCTTGTACTGGTGAACATGTTCACCCACATCAAACTACACTTTCCGAGCAAGAGCAAAATATAAAACAGCACAAAGATTAACTGCTATTTGATTAACACGAATTCATATCTATACTTCCGTAGCTAAATATAGCTTCAGCAAATAAAAATAACAGGCGCAAACATTTCTGATACGTATGCGTACATCGGAGCTACAAATATTCATGGTTCAAATATAAATAAACATACAAAACCTTTTTCAGTTATTGCCATCGCGATCGGCGTGAGTAGATAAAACGGTGATTTATTGAATATGAGTTTGTTTTTCTAGGTCGGTTTCAGTGCATACGGTTGTGATAGTTGATTTATTAGTGCCCATGACCTTAACCTAGTCATGTGATGCTCATGCACGACCTAGCAGTAAAATCTTAAGCCATTGGATTCACAGTATAACCCTTTTGTGTTGTCTATACCCCTTATAGGTACTAATTGCTCCTAATGAAATCGTTATTTAGGTATATTCAGATTCATGTCAGGGTAGGTAGGTTTATGATACTTGTTTATTCTTCCGACTTTTCTTAAGGCAAATTATTTTACGAATTTATAGGTATCTAAGTCATTTTGCTTTCTGAGTATTTCAATAATTTGACATACCTAGAACTGGTTAAATTATTGTTTTTTTTGCGGATGCCCGCCCATATCAATAATTAATTAGATTATTATAAACTTTTCAATTATTAAGTAGATTTTGTTTTGTCAATTGCCTCTGGTCTCCACGTCACATCACTGGCCTTGAGTCTAGTGTGGAGGCCTCTGAAAATATTTGAAATTTTAAAGCGTTTTATGTTTAAATTTATTATTATTATTGTTACATTAAGTAATTGATTTTAGTTCATTAATTGATGTAGGTATATAACTTAATAGTTCTTTTCATTACATTTCATTATTTCACGGTAATTTTGGATTTATTTAGACCATTCGCTAGCATGCAGCGTTTATTAAAAAAACTAAAGCCAAAACACACAAATTGATAAGATAGTTATAAGATTTAAAATTGTGTGATGTTTAGGTAACGGTGGTATGCCACCTAAGCTTGCCATCGTACAAATATGTTGTGTCATCATCAGATCAACAATCAAACGTCGATACTACCCGACGTGGAGATTCTGTTGGAATGGAACGACACCAAGTGCGACACTGTGACGGCCACGCGGCTGCTCACGCATATGAGCTGCTCGGGCGTCGTCGCGTTCTTCGGACCCGAAGGCCGCTGCAACACGGAGGCCGTCATCGCCCAGTCTGTCAACTTACCTATGATCTCTTATGTAAGTAAGGACATCCTACTACAGCTATTGTAGAAAGATGTAAACTTAGTGTAGTCTCGACACAGTCGCGATTCAAGTAACGAACAAAAGCTAACATTGTGATGAGGTCGCGCGCTCGCAACCTGCATAGAGTTGCCAGAGTTGCCTTGGTTGGACTCATCCAAAAACATGTTTTATTTTATTACTGTTGTGTTATAATTGATGTGGTTATTTTCAGAAATGTTCCGATTACCAAACTTCAGCTATGTCCAACTTCGCCAGATTAGAGCCTCCAGATACTCAGGTAATAATCGTTTTTGTAACGCGTAGTCACGATTGTAGCAAAATTTACACTTTACCTGGTTAGGAAGCTTGAACTGGTTTTGTAACTTCCAGGCAACAAAATCAGTGATATCGCTGCTGCGGTACTACCGATGGAACAAGTTCAGTATCCTATACGAGGAGTCTTGGGTAACGGTTGCACTTACGCTGGAGAATCATGCGAAGAAGAATAACATGACGGTGAACCATCAGCGGCCCGTCATCGACGGCTTCAAGTGCTGCGAGGAGAAGATGACCTGCTGCGCGCCCGGCTTCTGGTACCAGTTCATACAGGAGACCAAGAATAGGACTAGAAGTGAGTACCTACTCCCAACCTTAATTTTAGGTGTAGGATATTTATTAATTATATTGCTGTAAGATGCAGTAAGTTAGGGGTGTCGAACTCGATTTTCTACAGGGCAATTTCTAAAGTCAAGGGTGCGTGAGCGAGCGAGACAATTTTTTTTATCAGTAAGAAACGATACTTACCAGGAATTTAGATATGTCAGCTTATTGTCATAATCTAAATTCTTAGTAGGTATCATGTATATTTGGCATGCGTGCACTGCGTGATAAGCGAGAGAATGTCTTTAAGACCCTTGCCGGCTGCTAGCAGCAGCCGCTAGGGCGATTTTTCCAGACTCCGCTGTCGTTACCATTAATGAAATGGTATTACATTTTATCTACACACATATCATAAGTCCTCTATAATGCGTTCAGAAACCGTAGAAAATGATCAGCATTGCAGCACGACGACGCCTCCCCCCGCCAACCACCACCACCAGCAGGTCCAGCAGTAAAGTAATAGTCATTACGACATCGAATTCGATGTCGTAATGACTCTTCGATATTGAATTCGATTTTTCGAATTTGACAACCAACGTAATTTACAATCATAGTGAAATAAAACGGATCACTCACGTATATAAGTCGAGTTCAGTCCGACATGTATAATTAATCATGTGATTTTTTTTTATAAAAAAAAACGGTTTACGAAACGTCAGCAAATTTGTGACAGGTATGGGTATGATACATGCCTTCGGCTTCTGAACCCATCTTAGAGTACTTATAATATGTGTGTAGATAAAGTAATGTATGCAACTCCACATAATTAGGCCTTAAAACACTCGTGTGATACTATTATGAAACTCAGCTTCGCCTCGTTTCATAAAAACACACTCGTGTTTCAAGGACCTCATTATGTAGCAGTTGCATAAACTACTATATGTTAATACTTTAGGTTACCTATAATGATGACTGTTCAGAGACTGTCTTAAAAAAATTACAAGTTAGAGAGTTTTTGAAAATAAATAAATCGTTTTAGGTTACACGTACACAATCGGTCCTTTACAGGTAGGTACAGAAATACAAATACAATATCGATTTAAATTGTATAGGAGAATAAATTATGATGAAGCATGAGTCTTGCTTTGGAATGTTGCTGACAATGACTCATAAATTGTTTCTTACTTATCATTACCTATCTAAAAATATCCCATACCGTGTAACACTCACTGAAGACGTAGAATGAAGTTGGAATTATTGTCGCAGAACAATACGACAATAGATGTTTACTAGCTTATGATTTATCTTTCAGTTTACGTGTTCTTGGGATCGACGTCGGGGTTAATAGAGATGATGACGGCCATGGAGTCCTTGCAGTTGTTTGTGAAGGGCGAATACATGGTGATATTCGTCGACATGATAACTTATTCGCCGAAGGAAGCTTTGAAGTACTTGATCAGTAAGTGTTTAATTGGAACTTTATATACCCCGAATTCAGAAAAATCAAGTCCTGAAAAAACTAGAAACCGCATAGTTGATTCGTATCTGGCCAAGTCTACAAATGAGGACAGATATTGTTATACATGTTATACGCAAATTCAAACGAGGTACGTGAGCTAACTGTTTAATGCGCATGTTTCTGATCTTTGTTTTCAGTACCTAATTTAGATACTTGTTAACAGAGACAGAGGAGCGGGGCTCGCAACTGGTGTGTCCGCACAAACCGGAGTTTAAGAAGCGCGCGCAGTCTCTGCTGGTTGTGGTGTCGTCAGAGCCCGACGGAAGCTACGAAGACTTTACAAGTCGTGTGCGCCATTACAACACTATCAAACCTTTCGAGTTCCCACTGCCAGTTCTCTTTGGAAACAAGTTTATGAAGGTAACGATAGTAATTGTTTACAGCGTTTACTGATTGATCGATTATTATTGCCTGAGAAAGGTGATCTAGATTTAGTTCCCTATCTAGAGCAGTGTTTCCGTAGATGTTTAAGCTTATTTGTGCATGATTTGAAGTTATAGTGGTCATAGCCAGCGACATCTAAGATGACACAATGCTTTATAAAAATATCACGCTTTTGACAGTCATGAGTCATGAATTTGAGAGTACGCCATCGAAATAGAAAGGAATACTTACTGCGATTTAAGCTGCAAACGCACAGAGAGCGGTAGCAGGGCTCCGCGGACTGTGGTATTGGTTGTGATAATCGAACTTGTATGAAAAAGATCGCATAGGCGTTTTCCGGTCGGTTGCCTATGCTGCCTCTTTCATACATACAAGAGCGAATATTACAATCAATACTGCCTCGGCGCCGCCTCTCTACCGCTGTTTATGCGTTTGCAACTTTATTTTTCATAGTAAAGTTATCTAGATATTAATTGTCATATTAATGTTTTTCAGTTCGTTTCCATATACGCTGCGTACTTGTACGACTCGGTACAACTGTACGCGAGGGCGCTGGACAAACTCATAAAGGAGGAGAAGAATTTGACTTACCTGAAATTGATGGCCATTGCTACGAACGGATCTCGAATAGTTGCTAAAATGATCGAATCTACGCCTTATAAAAGTAAGTGGTTATTTTTTAGTGTTGATGATTATGTTTTATTTTTATTTTTTACTTCGATGCGTGAAACAAAGGATGTAGAAGTAATAGTGAAAGAAAAGTAATATGTCAATAGTTATTTGTAAAATTCTTCGTAACGTCCGAACACCGTTGCGCACCGCTCCGCTACCGCTCTCTGTGCGTTTGCAGCTTTAAAGTGGGACACACTTGTATATTGGCAAGAGATAAGTATTAGTGACATGTAGCTCCGTCTCCCCGCCGCCAGGTGTATCGGGCATGTCGATCCGGCTGGACGAGCGCGCGGACTCGGAGGGCAACTTCTCGGTGCTGGCGTTCAAGGCGCGCTCCGCCACCAACCTCAGCGACGACGATGTCAACTGCACGTACAGCATGATTCCCGTCGGCCACTTCCAGCAGAGCAGTCGCGAGTTCCCCGTGAGTTCATTTGTTTATTTATTAGCCTTGCTTGTTGCGCGTGGAAAACAAACAAGTCTAGCATTTTTCTCCTATGGTTAACATTATACATTTTCAATAATCAGAAACTTCATAGTTGTGCAATGTGTCAGGATTGACTTCATAGCGGCGGGGAACTATAGTCACAATAATTGGGTAAGATGCATTTCTTTGCAACAAAAACTAAATTCCTAGAAGTTGAGAGAGGGCAGAGGTGTCTGCTGAAAACCATGTTCTTCAAGCCATACAGATATCCCATAGTGGAACTATACAAAGACTGTAAACTTTTTACCACGCGTAAACTATATATAACATCGATACTACTAAAAGTGCATAAGAAACCTGATGTGAGTCGTAGAAGAATAAATGCGGCTGCACCTGTGCCCTCTTGCAATTCTGTATTTGCACGTAGACAATATGAATCCCAGTCAGCATACTTATACAACAGGATTAATAAGGAACTAAATATTTACCCATTAAATAGTTACGATTGTAAAGAAACTGTAACAAATTGGTTAACTGAACTTAATTATGAAAAATGGAAGGCCTCTTATTCTCTCGACTTAATTAAATAATTTATCATTCTAATAGCAAAATGGTTTGTTGCTACATTTTGTGACTGGATTTATGTATGTGAGCGTCCTAGCCTAGTGCATAATATTGGGTAGAATAAAAGTAAAGGACATGAATGTTGAAATAATGAACTGTATTTACAAGTAAAGTTAAGTACCTAATAAATTACTCTAACACATACATCACTCACAGACACACACACACACACACACACGCGCACACACTTTAAATACAACCTTAGCAAATAGGATAATTAATATAGCTTAAGATGTTATTACATACCTATCTAATAACTAACAATAGTGGGTGCGATTTATTTTAGGCTACACAATCAGTTGTACCGTTAAAGGAAGAGCGAGTCCTCCTGAGACAGGTGTATAATATGCCTACTGGGAGGCCTCCACACTTTGTCACACTATCAAATATTGTGTTGAATGAAATAAAGCATTTTTTGATTTGATTTTATTTACGCAGCTCGATCGACTCCTAACTCGTTCGCTTCACAGCCTCCCAATGTAACGCAACTTTTTGCCTACTTAGGCCGATTTGCAACGATCTGAGTTAGACACCAAAGCGGGGTTAAGGTAACGTCATAAGTACGTTACAAATACGTCAAGTCAACCTTAGCCAGGTCGGCCTTACTAATGTATATTCGGGATTACGTGTAGGTGTATACGTGTATAAGCGACGCAAAGTAATACGATACGATTTTTTGATAAGCATCGATGAAAGACCGGGCTACGCTTGACCGTGAGACCCGTAGAACGATGGAAAAGTTTTGATGTGGGACTATAGTAAGGCTCCTAAACACGTGTTTGGGTAGAGAGAGTATTTTTTTTACGAACTAACTTATTACTCGTTGAAACAGCTTAACACGCGTTCACAATTCTCTGCACAAGCTGTTACGCCTATAACCATAGAGACGTGCGATGGTTGCGAGTGAACCCTTAAGTAAATTAGCTAGTTTTCCAGCTGACTGCACTCCTCTATAATTTGTTAAAACATTCAAACCAGTAAGTTTCGACAACACTTTCTTTCAGGAATACAAATTGAACCCGCGCCAGCCGATCGACTGGCCTGATAGCGTGAAGCCCGAAGACGAGCCATCGTGCGGCTTCCTCAACGAGAAATGTCCCAAAGACGACTCCCAAATCACCGCGCTGGTCGTGGCCGGCACGCTGGCAGTCACTCTGTTCTGCACTCTAGTCGTTACTATTAGCATTTACCGCAAGTGGAAGATCGAGCAGGAGATCGAGGGTCTGCTCTGGAAGATAGACTCGCAGGAGATCGCTGGGTATCTAAGCAGCGGACTAGTCTGGTCGCCTAGTAAGGTAAATTACTGTTTCTCAAAAAGTTTTCCAGTTAGGAAATATTTGAAACTTACTGCATGCATTTGTTTTCTAGACATCAGCGATCTTCGGACGTATGTATGCAGTAGGTTTCAAATATTTCCTGACGGGACAACTTTTTGAGAAATAGTCAAATGATTATTGCTCAATACTCATTTAATTTATTGAATAAGACGTTACTTTGCGGAGGTTCATATTTATTGAACTAAAAGCAATTTATTTGCTCTAAACTGCCATACGAATCAACATAATTATGCTACATAGACCCAACTATGGTGTCCTGTCACTTTGTCGCCACTTATTTAGCAAATTTTCGTTTCGCAACCAACGATTGACAAATGCATCATTCCTAAAAGTATATTTACGCAACCACTGATTTTGCAAATAATTTATTTTATAGAATAATAATTTAACAAATTTTCATTTTGTATTGTATAATTTGTCAAATATGTTATTTTTTAATTATATTAAATTATAAGCTAACGTATCACCTACCAACGTTTGGTATATTACTTTGTCACAGGTTTCATTTTATTAAAAAAATATGTAAAATCGCCGTTACGCTTTAAAAGATTCAGCCCTTTTAAGGATGTTCGGGTGGACATACAGACGGACGGACGGACAGACCGAATAGGCTTACAATAGGTTAGGTTAGAGTTATGTCAAGGCGCGAAGCGCCTAAAGTGCGCGGAATAGAAGCTCTGCGAAGCGCAGCTCTGTCGACACCGTCCAGAAATTCGGTGTAATATTTTTCAACACATTTGCTCGAAAAAATTATTTTAGAAGTCCAATTTAGAAATCAATAAGCAAGGTGCTATTAAATTATGTTTGTTTATGCAAGTATGTTTATCCGTTGTCTAGTACCCATAGTACAGGCTTTGCCTAGTTTGGGACTAGGTCAATTGGTGTCAATTTGTCCCATGATATTTATTTATTTATAACTTAGTTGTTTTTGTTGCAGTTAAGTTTAGCGAGTGGTATATCGTGTGAGAGCAGATGCTGCCCTCAGATATTCGCCACGACCGCTCAGTACAGGGGCAATGTTGTTAGGCTTAAGGAACTAAAGTTCTCCAAAAAGAAAGTAAGTAACCCATTTTATTTTACACTAGCAGCCCGTCCCGGCTTCGCACGGGGTAGACAATTATAAAATGAAAAAAGTTGTTGTAGTGACATAACTACAATAGTTGGACATGTGCTACCGCGGAGTTTTTTGTAGACATTATAATGTTCTTCAATATTGTTGTACATTATTTTGTTCTATCGCTAATAGTTTCGGCAGCGCATTCGACGAAAGACATTTTAAGACTCATTTTTCTACACCTTCGGTTACATTGTTCAAATTTTACCAAGGATCCCTAATTTTTTTCAAAATGAAATGTAGCCTATGTCAAATTGGAAGAATGTAGCATTCTATTGGTGAAAGAATTTTTTAAATCGGCCCAGTACTTTTTGAGCCTATTCATTACAAACATACAAACATACAAAAATAGGTACAAATCTTTCCTCTTTATAATATTAGTGTAGATTTACTTCCTTTTCCGTACAGGATTGTGTCCATATGATTAATAGTTATTCGAAGTTTCTTAATTTATGTAAAAAATACGTGTCACCAAATTGTGGCTGCCGAACTGGTTACTATAGTAAATTAAAACCGCTTCTAGTTAATACGCGTGCTATGCCTGTGAGCCCATAAAACCACGGTAAAGCTCTCCCGTCGACCACACTTTTTACCCGTCTTACGCGTTAAAGTTGAATAAAATTGCCCGTGTCGTGAGCGTCATCACTAGGAAGCATGATTTCGTTCGAGTTTCCTACGAATTGTCACGTTGACATTATTTGATCGCATATTACGTTTGTTCGCAGGACATTCCGCGTGACGTGATGAAAGAGATGCGGCTGTTGCGGGAGCTTCGGCACGACAACCTCAACTCGTTCATCGGCGCCGTGGTGGAGCCGCTGCGGGTCGTCATCATCACCGACTACTGTGCCAAAGGAAGCTTGTATGTGAGTGCAATTACAATAAATACACATCAGAATGAACCTCAGGCGAGACCAACGGGACCAGGCTTTAGCTTTCTTTGCACTACATTTCTTCTGTCAATTTTCGAGGTGGACGAGCTACTCACGTACAGCACACGTCTACAGGTGGACCACAATAAGTATAAGTTACATCGGCTATCTTCCTCCGCGCATACGAGTGTTGCCAAATGCCGAACTAAACCGAATGTAACCACCGTGCAATAAAGACCTTATTGCCTTAGGCGCAAGGTAGAACATGTAAAGAGAGGTAACAATTGACTGACGCAGTGACAAGATTTACTGACTCTTACTAAAAAAAGTTTTCTGTTCAAAATGACATTTTTAATACAAGTTTTTTTGCCGACTGTACCTTACTTTACATATCCATACCAAATCTAAAGTCAATAGTTCCCCCCTGCGGTGACAATCCTGGCCGGGTCATCAGAAGTTCATTACCAGACAGACTATTGTATTCAATAAAAGCTTGTAAAGCAACTCACACAAAAAAGCTAAAACACGCACACAATCAACGTTTCACTGACCAAAATGATCAGTGTAATGTCAAATGTTTTGGCAGAGGGGTAAGCGTGCGTTAGCACTTAGCATCTACTTTTGTCTGTGCTCTGTGGAATACTACGAGCATATAACCCTATAGAGACCCAATACATGCGAATTTAAAAGAAAACAATTCTTTCAACTAGCTGCGGTGCGGGGGGAATTGTGATCGCTCCGAAGTACTCCGAAGTATCCCTAAGTATTCCGAACCCGATCGCTAGGGGCGTGCGATAATGACTTAATGATTTCTATCGATATCGATAAAAGGTTTTGCATTTTTCTATGCTTGCTTTTATACCAGTAACTAGCTTTTGCCTGTGACTTTAATTTTGCCACTAAGAAATGCAATTTGAAATGACCTGGTAAAGGAACTAACATCTTCAAGTAGTATATAAGATAAGATATCATCACCAACTTTGAAATTTTTTGTGGTAATGGAAAACTAAACGAGTTAAAAAACTGACAGTGATTTGTTGAACTTTAGAGGTCAGGATCTAGTTAAATAAAATGGATCACTCACGTATGTAAGTCGACTTTAGCCCGTCATGTTTTGGACTAATTCGTAGTCCTTCCTCTGGGAGCGCACGACCCAGCGGCAGCGAGACAGTGAGTGGGAGTTACTCGAATTAGTCCGAAACATGTCGGGCTAAACTCGACTTATATACGTGAGTGATCCGTTTTGTTTCACTTGATCTTCTAAAGTTCAACAAATCACTAAAAGTCTTCTTAACTAGTGTAGTTTACCATCGCTTGATAACCTTATTGCAAATAAAAAAAAACCGCATTGAATTCGGTTCAACCGTTTAGGAGCTATAGTGCTACAGACAGACACACACACACACTAGCGGTCAAACTTATAACACCCATCTTTTTGCGTTGGGGGATAAAACATACAGTTTAAATAAAATAACCTATCCAATAATCATACACGAAATAATTATAATTAAGATAATGAAGTATTTAGATACTAATAGTAGTAAATAAAATCCAGAAATAAAAACCCTATATACTTACGAACAATAATAATTTAGTGGATAATTACCGACAGTACAAAATAAATGCACTGCACCGGTCTAGCGTTCGGCGTCATAATGGTAATTACGATAATAAGAGATAGACGTACATGTTTACAGTAAGAGCAAAAAGGACGGGGAGTGGACACGTGACGGACCTGTCCAGTTTAACTTGACCCGCGTTGCATTCATCAAATTTTTGAAAATATTTTGGTAAAATAAAGAAATTGACTTACCGATGAAAAGTGATATTGTTTGTTGTTACACTACATGTTTTGCTGTTGTTTCCGCACCACTTAACGGCACAACAGGACATGATGATGTAAATTGACGGTGATTTATATTTTAAATGTCAAACCGTCTTCGGTTCTAGTTTATGGTCGAAACTGACGGAAAGCAAATAGGTTGCGAAATATATCAATGACAAATCATTGAAAACTTGACAGTGTCGGGTCGCCTTATATTACGTCTCTATAGGTTATGTGCTCGTAGGGGGAATAATATGTACAATTTCCATGTAAATTTTTCAGCAAAACTCTATTTACCATCAACTTTTATAGCTTGGCAGTCCACAGCGTATGTTAGTCGTGAGTTAAGAGCTCAAGAAAACCGGCTGACTGTACAATACTGGACGGAGCGAGTGATCACAACGAAACAAATCGGTGCCTTTCCGAGTGACTCGGATGGAACGACGTGCTGGCCATTCTGAGAACCTTATCATCCGGCCAACGTATGACTTACGCTGTACAAATGAATGTTTTGTTTCAGGATATAATTGAGAATGAGGACATAAAATTGGACCAAATGTTCATATCTTCATTAGTACATGATCTCATAAAGGTATTGTATGTCGTTAATTCAAATGTGTAATAATTCAATTCACTTATTAATCGTCATTTTACCAATAAAACATAAGATACTCAGTAAACTTTTTTTTTTTCAGGGAATGACGTTTATTCATTCTTCTCCACTAGTTTTTCACGGAAATCTCAAATCCTCGAATTGTGTAGTTACGTCCAGATGGATGCTTCAGGTATTACTATGCTTCGTATTGTAACTGAGTGTTTTGTCTGTGGCAATGTTTCTTATTGTCTTTTCTTCTAGGTGACTGACTTTGGCCTCCACGAACTAAGATATTGCGCTGAAAATGAATTTATAGGAGAACACCAATATTACAGAGGTAAGCTATTGTTATCAAATAACGACATTCTCAACTGTGTTTTTAGCTGGGATGCTACTGCGATCTGTTGTATGGGAACCTTGCATATTTTGACTATGCGCTGAAACTTGGCACAGTTGTTCCCTAGTTGTTTCTTAGTTGTTCGCCGCGCTTCGCTTTGAGCCATATTCCTCTAAAACCATACGCACTAGGGCAAGTGTTATGTCATTTTTGGCTAAATTAAGGATGGCGAATCCATTTCTGGAACTAAAATAATGCATTTTCTAACAAAAAAAAATAATAATAGAAAAATCTAAAAACATCAACAAGTTTTATTCATATTTACCTCTCTTTTTTAAAACCACAACAGATATCGCAAAACAAAAAATACAGTCATAAAGCCACACTTATCTAAACTCTAAAAATATAATATAGTTTACTATATAAATATCCTAACAAACGACGGATAAAAAATAATATAATGTGATCTCAATGCGCGGTTCAACTGTTTCGTTCGTGAAGTAGGGGTTTAGGTACTATATTAACAATACGAAATAGTAATTTATGCAACTGTTACATAATAAGGGTCCTTAAAACACTAGTATGGTTTTATGAAACGAGCCGAAGGCGAATTTCATAATAAGATCACACGAGTGTTTTAAGGTCTAATTATGTAGATTTGTGTACATTAGGTACTTTATCTACACAGACTGTAAGTACCTACTCTAACATGGGTTCAGAAGCCGAAGTCATAACAAAACTTGTCACGAATTTGACTGTCTTTTTTATCATAGACAAATATACCGAGCTGGCAATTGCACCTGCCGCGGTACTGTTTCTTACACTCGCATCTGACTATTTCTAAGCAAGTTTCAGCAGCTACAGGCAGGTCAGTCCTTGTAGGCTCCCGATGATCATGAACTTTCGTCCACCTCCATATACGAGGACAGGGTAGATTTTGAGCCGCTGTTGACTGACCTCATGCATCCCCTGATAAATGACTCGTAAAAAATACTGACATAAAGCAGCTTTGGTCGGTGGGATGTGGTCTACCTCCCGGTCCTTCTTTGTAAATAAATATTTACAGCACTCGTTTACTGTAGTACACGAATCTGGTCCAAAATAATAATATTTATCATAAAATATTCAGGTTTAGTCTTTAAAATTATATAACTGACGATCTGTTTCAAAATGCTGACAATCTCATCTATCAATACATTATCATAACGCATTCTTCAATGGCATCCATTGCTTCTTCGATACGCCTTTTAAGTGCTGGTGCAAATAGGGAACGCCACCGACTATGTTATAGAGTCACGTTTGACGTAAAAATTTGTGCGCAAGCTCTTAGTTTGCGGCGAATCCCTAGCTAGTTAATAAGTTTTTGCTATTTTTTAATTTTACTTCCATAACCTCAACCGTTGTGACGACGATACGAGCTCGTGAATATATATAATACAATTTTGTGCATTGATCTGTGATTGATCATAATTCTCTTCGAGTCCAGTTCACAGATCTCCGTATATTTTGTCGAACATCCAAAGCGCTGAATGATGTATTGCTTTTTTAGGCTTGTTGTGGAAATCTCCCGAGTTATTGCGAGAGCTGGACGACCCCAACGGCACAGTGGGCGGAACGCAGAAAGGCGACGTGTATGCGTTCGGCGTCATTCTATACGAGATCATAGCCAGGAAGGGGCCCTTCGGCTTGACTACTTTAGAACCCAAAGGTACGTTATACATAGTAAGATTATCGTTGGCAGCCAAACTTGTGAAGTTTCTCACACCCCTGTGGCCATGACTTAACACTTACTAGAGGCATTAAACCGTAGACAGAGAAAGATATAGACCGCTGGATACTTCTTACTCACTCACACACAAAAAGGACGGCTTAATACACAATTATTCATGGCGAAAAGAGACAAAAGATATCTATTTTCTGTCCCTCATCGTATGGCCGGGTTTTTCAAGGTTGCGCTTCGCAATGCTCAAACAAACTTTGACGTTTGTCGGAAAGAGCGGCAGCAGTTAATTGATTTTCACGTTTAAAAGTTGAAATTGTAAAATATTCCGTGATTTACTTGCGCTAAAAAGTGGCCGGTGATAGCTTTTTAGCTTTTACATCTGTGATAATGGCGCGGTGTAGTGTTACTGGCTCTAAAAGCGATATTAGAAGGAAGGTTACTGGGTTATCTTTTCATTCGTAAGTAGACAATTTATTCTCGTATATTTTGTTACTTCAATGATTAATGTAGTTATATTTTTATGGTTGTTAACTATGTGCGTTACATTTTTGTTAAATTTGTTAGATTTCGGCTATATTTCTGATATTTTTGCTTTATAACCTCAAAGATTAGTGTTGCTAGTTTCTAGAATAAAAAATTACCCCAATAATAGGGTGATTCGTAATATATCAAAAAATATACCTATTTAATTTTTATGAAAATTTCAGATTTCCCGCTGACCCAAACCTTAGAAAATGGATAGAAGCTACGGGAAAAATCAATTATGTGCCAAATTCTTCATCAAAAATATGAAGTGAGCATTTTGACACAACATTGCTTTGGAAGAATGGGAAAACAACAGTACTTCATTCACTATCTTTTGTAGAGCTTCTTAATGTTATTTATACATTTTCACCTAATATATGTTTCATTTAATTATTTTAAGTGTTTAACTTACCTACTTAATTCAATAATATATTTACACATAATACAAGGTAATATTATAGTAAGAGAATTTAGTACAACATTGAACTTCCGTGAGACAATCATAATGAAATAAAACTGATCACTCACAACAATAAAATTTTAACCGTGATAGTGGCTTGTTGGTGCCCCCAAGTTGGAAGACTGTTAAATACTGCTAGATAAACAATTTAGTGGTGATATTTGCTGGATCGATTATTAAAATCAGTCAAGGTGTGAGTTAAAGTACATTATTCGACCTATAATAATTATGGTACTAATGCAGACTGTGGGGTAATTTTTTCATTACTTGGCAACCGTGAATATTGTATGTACTTTATCTGTGGTCCTTTTCGGTGGCACGCTTGCTGGCATTCTTTTGTATCGTTATTCTATGCATTAAACTGACAATTGCTCTGAAAATCGTTGTCAAAAAAATATATAGTTTCCGTGACGTAAGAAAAAACGTTGGCGATGTATCTTAGTAGTGTTAAATTTGTAGATGAAATTGGTATTATGAAGGGGATCCACGGGGAAACACTCCGGTGCGCGTTTGTCATTGGTTACGATGTTGGTTGTTAGTGCGATTTTACCCATGCGCAGACATCGCTTCTACCGTCACTCAGCGTACGTGATGAGAACTGTACTTCAGGTACTGCAATTCTGTTAAATGTCCTACAGACATCGTGGAGCGCGTAAAGCGGCCTAAGCTAGAAGGCGAGGAGTTGTTCCGGCCCGACATTCGATCTCTAGAGGGCGCCGTGGACGACTACGTGCTCAACACCATGCAGGACTGCTGGGCGGAGGAGCCCGCGGCCAGGCCCGACTTCCCCGCGCTGCGCTCACGACTCAAGAAGATGAAGTCTGGCAAGTAAGTATCTCTTCTGGCACTCTGGGTGTCCTTGTCCCACCTCACTGATTAGGGTGTGCGAAAGGGGTGGGAATGGATAGTTCGACAAGTTTCAAAGTTAATAAGTCCATGTTTTAAATAAAATTTTCGTATATTAAAACTAATGAAAAAAAATTAACGAAAAAAGTTTTTCCACAGGTCAGGCAAAAATCAATGTTATTTCAACGTCATAAACACTGATATGTAAATAGATTTCTCAATTCAACATTAATTGGTTTTAGTTATTGAATATGGACATCTCAAAGTACCTAACGCTTGATTCAATCAATTATTAATGTTCGTTTTAGGTCCAGGAACATAATGGACCAGATGATGGATATGATGGAAAAGTACGCTAATAATCTAGAAGAACTAGTCAACGAAAGGACGAGGCTATTGTTTGAGGAGAAACAGAAGACGGAAGATTTATTACATAGAATGCTACCAAAGTATGTATCGCAAACTTAAGTCTTATAACCTTTATGTACTCGGTAGGTACAACATGGATACATTTTTTCCAAAACCTGTATGATTATACCAAACAGTAAAAATGTCCACAACATCAAGTTCTAATGTCCACTTCCATACTTACTATGTTAACCCAGCTTGACTAATAGTGTTTACTATGTGCATGGAAACTACTCGGCTAGATTTAAGTCGTCATTACTAGTTACTAATGAAATGCTGATAAATACGAGAACAGTGAAGGAAAACGCAAATACAACAAGCTGTCTCACACCTGTTGCAGATTGGCGGCCCGCTTTAGTGTGCACACTGGTTTACATTTAGTCCAGTTAATTTTGAATTGTGTCATCACACAGTGCTTGTTCCTACATTTCTATTGCGGATTGGCACTTCGTAGTTTCACTACCTATGCTATGTCGCCAAATTATCTTACTAAATCTGTTATTCAAAAGTATTTTTAAACAAAATGATGTCCTCCATCCATCATACACAGTTCGAAATTAAGGCATTTAATACAACCATCCTGTACAATTTAATTTACTATTGTATTAGAAATAAAAATGTAATGCTTCTTTCTTATGTGATAATTTTTCATGCAATCCATAGCTTCAGTGAACCCCTGCAGATTAATCCTCTGCAAAGTATACGTGTGGTGAATAGGGGCACAATAAACGAAAGCTAAGGATGTCCCCATATTGCCTCTATTGACATGGACTTGATGTAAACCGTGGTACATGATGGTATATAAAAAAAATGTAAATGTATTCACTTTGTTGTACTTGTGTTCTTTTCCAGATGTGGAGGTTGAGTCCATTATAGAAATGTCGTGAAAAATGTCTTGAGGTAATTAACTCCCTACTGGTGGCTGTAGACGGTTCGCCGCGGGCGCGCCCTCGCTTCTTACATTAACTCGTTTGAGTAGAGTAGAGCTTGCTTGGTGTTCGGTGATGGGGTTAAGTCATTCCTCTCCTTAGGGCCCACGAGTCTCAGTACAAGTAGATTAGCATGACATTTCTAGACTAGCTATTCAATATACTTATGTAAATATAACCTTCCTATTGTAGGATTGCGCTCCCTATAGTTTGTCGAGTGAATGTACTGTAGATCTGACACTAATGCAGCAATTTCGATTTGGTAGTCGCTAACATTGTAATTAATTCACCTCTTTTTTAGGTCGTTCGCACGGATTTATATCACGAATTGGCTAGAAAATTTTGCGACTATTGTGAAGTGATTTCTGACAAATCTTAGCACGTTTCCAGTTGTAACCAAGGCAGGTCCAAATTTTTACCAACCTATATTTAAGGCATCCTCCTTGGTAGCTGGCCAGAAGGGTTTGAACCTTTTATTTTAGGTACATCGGGCATCACCCCGCCATTACTTTATCAGTTGCAGTTGGTTTGTCAGTAGTCATTTTCAGTTCAACTTGTGCATGGTCGAGCTAACTGTTGCGCGGCGGTTGTTGCAGGTCCGTGGCGCGGCGCCTGACGACCGGCGAGGGCGTGGAGCCGGAGTCGTTCGACTCCGTCACGATATACTTCAGCGACATCGTTGGCTTCACCGCCATGTCGGCAGAGAGTACGCCGCTGCAGGTCGTTAATTTCCTCAACGACCTGTATACGGTGTTCGACAGGATCATAAGAGGCTACGATGTTTACAAAGTGGAGACAATAGGCGACGCTTATATGGTGGTAAGTAGAGTTCCTTATTCAAAGCTAAACCTATCTTAGCGTATAAGACAGGAAATAAGCACTAAGCAATTACGAGAAAATGAACTGAAGAAATGCACTACAGCTGAAATTATGTTTTTGTTATTTAATTATTTCTGCCCATATTATCTTGAAATGCGATTGCAGACAATGTTTAAGTTTTGTTTTGCGCATAATTCGAATAATGTGATTCTAAAACAACTATGATACTTGGGACTTGTGTTTCACATCAGTCATGATTCACGTGTGACAATAAACTGGATGAGTCACACAGTTATTGTAGATTTTATATACCTACATCACAAAACGAATACATCTTTGTGGAATGTAACGTGAATGTCTGTGGTCAGGTGTCCGGGCTGCCCATCAGGAACAACGACAAGCACGTGGGAGAAATTGCGTCAATGGCACTGGAGCTACTCAACGCAGTCAAGAGTCACAAAATCTCTCACAGGCCAAATGAAACACTCAAGCTTAGAATTGGGATACACACAGGTTCGTAGAAGCTAATGCACTAACTAAACAATACTATTAGGTAAGTTGATTAAATTACGATCTTATAACGTGCGCAAAGATGGCCAAATCTCATGATGAACGGAACGGGTAAATCTTGTTATCTATCTATTATTGTTTTGGTGCTTTTAGAATGGGCTCGTAAAGAGTTCCGGAAACGCGTCAGCGTATAGTGCAAAGGTGGAGGTGACAGTTGGGTCTGTGTGACTTGTGTTTATTCGTGTAGCAGTGGAGGCGGAGGTGTTGCACTGAAACATACATTTGTCGCATAGACATATCTATTTTACACGTGGTGACCAATGATTGTTTTTAGTTAATGAATCTGCTATAAGGTGGGCAAGCGTAGAGAGCGCTTATTTAGTCAGGATGTACCCATCGTTTGATATGCAGGCGCGGTGGTGGCGGGCGTGGTGGGCCTCACGATGCCGCGCTACTGCCTGTTCGGGGACACGGTCAACACGGCGTCCCGCATGGAGTCCACGGGCGAGCCGCTGCGCATCCACGCCTCGCCCGCCTGCAAGCAAGCGCTCGACCACATCGGGGGATACATCACCGAGCCGCGTGGCGCTGTGCCTATCAAGGGCAAGGGGGAGGTTAGTCGGTCATGTTCACCGTTATTTCTTGTTTACACTCGGTCACTAGACTACCAACGTTAAGACGATGGCTGTTGCAAGTTCAGTGGCAGCTTCTTTGCTGCGATTTTTGCCCGCAGCTGAACGGCTGGGGGTTGGGTCTAGTGCCCGGTTTCGCTGCTGTTATAGAACATTAGTTGGATGTGCGACAATTATGTGGTTCGTATTATAATAATTTCACACTGTTACATGAAGATTTTCAAAATAGTTATAAAAAATTAGGCGTCAAGTTTTACTGTAATTTAGGTATTTTTATTTTAACTAAAAGGAAAAATAAAGGTAGTTCGACCATCGAATTTGACCAGTTGACTATGACGTCATTGTCGAGTGATTCAATACATACGTCGTACTAAGCGATCGTTTAGGTATTTCAAAAAAGTTTCTGAATTAGGCAACTACCATATTAGTCCAATAGGAAAAGGATATACCTACTAACCGGAAAGCGAGAAAAATGTGTTAGTTGGTAGTCGCACGGAATGTCTTATTGTACCATTTAATTTCAGCTCCTGACGTACTGGTTGGTGGGCACGACAGAAAAGGCCATCCAGAAGCGGTGCGTGGAGGGAGACGACCTGAGGCCGCTGTTCTGCCGCCCGCGGCTGGCCGACTCGCGGCACCCCTCGCTCTCAGGTCAATCATACAACTAGCACAGTTTTTGAATGACTAAGGCTGACTTTTATATTATCTGACGTTACGTTAACTCCAGGTTAATGTAACGTCAGACGATACAAATACATCAAGTTAACCTAGGTTAGTGTCTAACCCAGGTCGGTCGGTGCAAGTCTGATTTAGTATGGTTGAGCTAACAAAAGAAACATAGTGTAAAATTTTTTTGGCTCTCAAATCAGCGTAGGCGTCTAGCGATTTAAAGGCGGTACTAATTGCTTCCAACTTTATTTTATAAACATCAGTTGACTTCAATAAGTAGTGTGCTTGTGACTATTGCCTGCCGTAGTTTAACATTTAGCAATTTTTTTAACTTTTCTAATTTGGTATTGTATTTAGTAGGCGGTGGTAGCGGCGGCGGCAGCGTGGTGCGCCAGCGGCTGGCGAGCGGCACGCGCGGCTCGCGCGCCTCGCTGCCCGCGCCGCCCACGCCGCCCGCCACGAGACGCACGCGCGACCTCGCCTCTAGGGGACGGTCAGTCACGAACGTTACCTCATTCATTACAGATATTGTCTACTAACATAGCATGCATGTTGTTAACGGTCTGAGACTTTATTGATTCGTGTTAAACGTTACAGGCACGCGCTGAGCTCCATCGCATCATCAACGGCGTGCGAGGGCGACGCCGAGTCCGTGAGCTCGCGCGTGGGCGGCGCGCTCCGCTACGCGCAGTCGCTGGACGTGCTGCCCTCGCGGCGCGACCCGCGCGACGCGCGCCTGCGCCGCCAGCACACCGCGCGCTCGCTGGACGCCGGCGCCGTGGCCACGCTCACCGGCCCGCACGGGCCCGTGTTCAACGGCACCGTCATCGGCATCGTCACCGACCCCAAGACGGAGGAGGACAGCCCGCTGTTGCGAAAATGCAGCTTGTACAACAAGATCGACCGGCCCAAGAGGAAGGTGCACGACTCTAACTACATCGAGTTCTACAAGAAGTGGCTGTCTGCGGAGAACGTCGCGGACGGCAAGGCGGACGCGCGCCGGCTGCCGCGGCTCGCCATCCGCTCCTGGCTGCTGGGCATCTTCAGCGGCGCCGGCGCGCCTCGCGGCTCGGCCGCCTCGCTGCGCCGCGCGCCCGGCCCGCCGCTGCTGGACACCGAGTCCGCCGTCTGACCGCCGCCGCCGCCTCCCCGCTACCTATCTTATTTAAATATAATGTATATTAGCTATCAACTGTTGTAAATAATATGTGTAAGTAAAACGATGTTACCGTGAAATGTGAAATAAGAGTTTAATGTTATTAAATAATTTCTATTGAACATGGTCTCTTAATAATACTGACACTGATCACATCGACGCTATTTCGTCCGTACGCTGAGCTTAACATTGTCTATTCAGGCCCGGCTCGGCCTGGGCGCCGATCACTCGCAGAACCGACTGACATTTCATATCTCGATTTGCGTAATACATTACACCTGCATACTTTTATGAAGGCTATTTGGCACCTCATTCACGAATATAGCTATATTTTCTAACACAATTCTACACATCGAACCATCAACGAAAATAAGATGACTTTTCATTCTTTATTCGCTATTATATCAATTCATTCAACAAATCAGTCGTTTGAGTTCATCGTAGAATTCATAGTCCTTTTTCCACTAAAAATAGAGAGCTAAAACATTGATCCATTCAGAGCCCTACATTTCATGTTATAGGCCCGGGGCATCGCCCAATGACTAGTGTATGGTATTAATAAGTACAGAGCGAAGTCACGCATCCGCTAGGAGGGGTATGCCGGCTTCGTTTTCGTTGTACGAACACCCGTTAACAACGAGTCTAATGTCGCAAGGTTTTGTCCGCTTGTGGTCGTGGGGTAACGTGGCACAGGAGTTAGCGGCGAGTGGAGCGGGTGCGGTTTCTGTTTGTTCGATTATGGGGCACGATACACTCGTTTGCTCGTGTCGGAGGCTGGGAGCTTCTAAGAGGTCCCCTCTCTGCGACGGCGCCAGCCGACCGTCGCCTAACACCTATAACAATGATCAGCATTTATGCATACACATCAATAAAATTACCTACTTGAATCTGTCAAATATATACTTAGACACGATTTGGATATTACCTCCATTAGATATTCGTCACTCCGATGGTGTAGAACACTATCCGTGTGCGATTCTAAAAGGTTGCCCGAGGCGAAACGCAATTTCTTTGGAGATTCTAAACTGCAGCATCTAAAATCGAGAAAAATTTAGTGTGAATGATACATAAACAACACCCAGTTTAGTTTGGTTTTGGTAACAGTACTGCTGACCTGTGCAAGACACCGATTTGGTTTTTCCAGCTCTTGTTCTTCAGCGAGCTCCGCTGGCCGCGCTTCTCGGCCGCCAGCTGCGACAGCCCCTCCGCCTGCGCCCGCCGGTGCGCCCGCGCCGCCGCCGTCTCTTTCTCCTCCCCTTTCAACCAATACGTCACCTGGTCGCGTTTGCCTTTCATAGCAACTATCCCCCTCTCTTCTAAGATGTAACCTCCCAACTTATCTAGTAAACCCTTGCATGCCGAACTGCAGTGGATTTTGAGAGCTGGAATTGGAAAAATAAAATAAAAGTATCCGGTTAGAAGAACCAATTTAACGAATTGGTATAAGTACATACGTGCGCCAGTGGATTCAAAACGACTAGCCGTGTTCACAGTGTCTCCGAACAGACAATATCTTGGCATTTTCAGACCGACGACACCAGCGCAAACTGGACCTGAGTTAACCATAAAACGAGCAATCTTAAGTAGTGCAGTAGTCTTCACTCACAACACAAGAGATTAGAAGACTTAATTACCTGAATGTATCCCGACCCTTAGGAGCAGTCTTTGGTCGGGCCTGTGACGTACCCTGAATGATTGTGTCGCTGACAATAGAGCCAGTGCCATCGAAGCCACTTCACCTGCGTGCATGATGCCATTGCGGATTGGAAGACCAGACACCTGGCAACAAATTAACAAAATATAACATTATATTTTAGCGAATATCCTCAGTTTTACGTTGGATAGGAATGTTCTTACGCAGCCTAATATTAAAAACACGAATATCGAGCTATCTCCGTCAATCGCTAGAAATAAACGACAAACGGAAATTGAAGTGTGAAGCAAGGATTATTGATAAATCTAAATGTAATACTTACAACCATGTAGGCGTCACCGATAGTTTCCACTTTGTAAACGTCGAAATTCTCTAGGATAGAATCGAAGCAAGTGTATAGGTCGTTCAGGAAGTCTACCACCTGACAAGAAAAATATAAAAATAAGGTAGGTAATCAGAAAATGAAAATGTTACATAGAGTTTGAAGCATCGTCTATGGGTAAATTCAAACTGCCTATATATAAAAAACGGACCACGATCTTGGCGTTGAGTGTGAAATATTTCAAACTTTGAGAGGTTGAGCAGAACGAATAGACGCTTCACCTTATTTACGTACTCATAATCTTTCTCGGTATATATATATATTATAGCAACATTTATGTTTTCTAGCCAAATTTAGAATTTGTAAACCCAGGTATTATCCCTATTATCCCAGTCCTTACCTGCAGCGGCGTACTCTCTGCGGACATGGCGGTAAAGCCGACGATGTCGCTGAAGTATATCGTGACGGAGTCGTAGCTTTCGGGCATGACGCGATGTCCGCGCTTCAGCTGCTCCGCCACCGGAACTGGCAGCATTTCTTCCAGCAGTGCCTCTGGAATGTTGGGAAAGAAATGGGCGAGAAGGAAGGTCAGGGAAGAGATGTTTAATTTGGTGTATCATACCTACCTATTCTCAGCGGATCAGTTGAGTTGGTCCTTTGGTTGGACAGGCAACTTCCCACTTTTAGAGCAATCTACTTTTCCGGCTAGCAGTGCGACTTATAGGGTAATTAAATGATCGATGAACACGCCGTGTTATTTGCAAACAATATAGCTAGCAAAGTTACCTGTCTTCTTTTTTTCTTCTTGGAGCTGGTCAGTTCGCTCGTCGACTAAGACCTCTAAATTGTTGGCATATTTTTCCATCATAGCTATCATGTTGTCGAAAATATTTGGTTTCCTGTGAAAAAGCAATTATTTTTGTTAAAATTAGGGTCAACCTGATTTTTAGGGTTCTGAACCAAAATGGTAAAAAGTAAGCCCTATGGT
The DNA here is from genome assembly GCA_963691665.1 of Clepsis dumicolana. Classification (NCBI taxonomy): domain Eukaryota; kingdom Metazoa; phylum Arthropoda; class Insecta; order Lepidoptera; family Tortricidae; genus Clepsis; species Clepsis dumicolana. The sequence continues at coordinate 10,834,396 of OY829509.1, forward strand.
GTGTTTCGCGGTCTAGACTATATGTCTGTCCGTCACAGCTGGTTATTTCAGGAACTACTAATGCCATCGATTTGATTTTATTGCAAGAGAGTCTGAAAGTGGTCCTAAAAGTTTTAAGTGGGGTTACTAGTGGATAAGTGGGGTATCTTAAGAAAGAGCTCTATTTTTTCCACATCAATGATTCCAGTCGATGACCAACTGTCCTGGCGAATCGCCATAATAAACTCTGTTTTATATCAAAAAAGGCTACCCACATGCCCTTGCGCAGCGGCCGCAGTTTTGTCCGGATGGCTTTGAAGTCGGGCCGCACGACCGGCTCCTCGGCCCAGCACTCCACGCAGCACTCGCGCGAGCAGTCGAACTGCGCGGTCAGTGCATCCACCGGTGGCCTGCAAATTGCAAAAATTGCCGATAGAGTAACACACGCAAAAGTATGTACCTAAGTAATAAGTACTTAGTCCGACACTATTGCGCGACTCTATCGAGATACAAGCGGGAATTTAAGATCATTTTTGATGTGAATATTATTGAGACGGTACTACTATAGGACTCGAGCACTCGAGTGAGCATCTGTTTGAAAAACCGGCTAAGTGCGAGTCGGACTCGTGCACGAGGGTTCCGTAGAAAGATTTTAACGCTTTTTCCCAGTGTTTTAAGAAGTCCAGTGTTAGCAGAGCCCTGCTTCTAAGCAAAATGTACGCTGTGTGGGATCAACTTATATTGGTCTGTGAAATCTACAGACAGACATAAAATTTTAAGATTTTGAGACTTTTCGGAGTGGTTGTGCTATAAGAGCTACCTTCATACCAAATTTCAAGTTTCTAGGACAGCTGGAAGTCCCCTTTAGGTTTTCGGATTTCGGCAATTTGTATGCAAATAGATTTTTTAATGACTGTATCTTTTGATTGCGTTGACATAGAAGGTAGATTTTTTCACGGCTTTAAGGGACCGCAGGCTTAAGTATTTGATATTAATTTCAGCATGCTACCTCCACGCGTTTCAGAGAAAAAGGGTCTTGACAGACAGACAGACAGACGGACAACAAAGTGATCCTATAAGGGTTCCGTTTTTTCCTTTTGAGGTACGGAACCCTAAAAACAGCGGATCGTTAGGTATAGTTGGTAGGTACGATTAAAAACATGAGTAAGTATATCAATAGCAGATGACACCGTCTTCAACAGTGACTTGAGCTTCTATGCGCCAATGAAACTTACATGAATACAAGTTATGTTGCCAAAGTTACCATACTTGATATCCATCTATCGTCAAAACCTGTCTATTACCTACACACTTTGATGCCAATCATCATACGTACCTACCTGTAAGGTATGGGTTGTGGGGTAGCCAGTCGCCGCAGCAGCGCGGGCCCGGGCGGCGCGTCCGCCCCGAACGGGCCGCGTCTCGTGTGCATCTCGTAGAGGACCAGCGCGAAGGCGTACACGTCCGCCGCCGGCGAGCCGTCGCAGGGCTCCGGGGCCGCCGCGGCGCCCCAGCCGGCGGAGCGGAGCAACTCGGGCGCTAGGTAGACTAGGCCTGGAAGATGTTTGAATTTTCCCCGGTAGGTATTGCATTTCTTACTTAGTAGCTGCCGTATTACACACATATACACATACACACATACCTACTGGTATAAATATGCCTATAGGTATGTCTAGAACGCCTCGAGGGAAGAAACATACACGTATGATGTGATATATGATATAGATATAACTATACCAACTTTAATATAGTATTTTGTAGTGTAATATAGTATTTTGTAGTGTAATTAGACGTACCTACTTAGGTAGGTATGTTGAATCAATAGTAGCGATAGCTAGGAGAAAATGGGTTCGTCGATTCCTTAATACTTAGTCCAATCCGATCCAAAAAGACGAGAAGTAGGTACGTATTATTTAATTTCACTGTAGCGGACTGAGTCTCATTTCGGTCCTAAGTAAATAAGCCAAATAACTAAATAAATAAATATCATGGGACAAATTGACACCAATTGACCTAGTCCCAAACTAAGCAAAGCCTGTACTATGGGAACTAGACAACGGATAAACATACTTATATAGATAAATACATACTTATATACATTATTAAACATCCAAGACCCGAGAACAAATATTTGTATTCATCATACAAACATCTGCCCCGACCGGGATTCGAACCCGGGACCTCAATTTTCATAGTCAGGGTCTCTAACCACTAGGCTATTCGGTCGTTGAACTAGGCTATTCGGTCGTCAACTAAATTTCAAATAAATTTTACTTGAAATTGGAAAGGTGCGTTCCTATCCTAACCTCATAAGGACATTATGGATCCTCGTTAAATATCCGCTCGAACGATTTTATTTCCTTTCCTCGTCGTGAATAAATATTGGAGTTGAAGCTTGACCATTACCTAGCAAGGTATCATTTAGAATATAATTCGGGATTTAGAAATACTTCAGCTTGTCAAGGGCGTTTCTTATGTCAAAGAAAGATGTCCATACGAATTCTCCCGGATCCTATTTTAAGTGCTCACGGATTGTAGATAAATGGTACTTAGTTTATTTTGAAAGTCATAACAATATCGAACTCGACGTCGTTTATGTCATTAAAATATTGACAGGATCTGACACTAGTGTAGTGTAAGTACTTATTGTAACTTATATGGCAAATATTTGCCCTTACCATAGCCTTCTTCATATCGCAAACACCCTAGTTCATATCGCAAACGACCGCAATCCTTCTAGATTCTCTTATATCTTGTAATATTTTTAAGTTTAAAATTTTTCTCTACATCTCATTAAAATTCAACTCAACTCAAGAAGAACGTCGCAAATAAGGGGCCATTCATTAATTAAGATGGAAAAGAACCTCAGAGTTTCTAAAAGACGCGGGCGGGCTTAAAGAAAAGCTTAAGTAAGTATTTAACGGATATACCTATCTTCGAACTCAAAGTAGAGACTACGGAGGATTAACAACAAATTCAATTTATATGAAAGGCACAATAATCTAACCTAGTAGGTAAGCGACCTCAACAAATGCAATAGATTTTATGTTAAAATTTCTCTAGCGAGTTGGGCGCTCTATAACAGGGCGCTGTCGCGTAGGTATCAAATACGTTGTGTCGTTTGATTTTGTGTATGAAAGTGTGCATTGAAATTGGACGGAGAAGTACCTAGGTACGTCGTCCGTCGCGCTAGGTAACCTTTAGTTAACCTCTAGGTCGTGACGAGCTACTGTTACTTAACTTGTGCTGAAAGTTCATGGCCCAATATACTAGGTACCCCCTTATGGTCCAACTCCGCTCACCTAAGAGGCCATAGAATAAGAACAGGAGCATAGAAACTTACTGTCAAGATGTGACCGTATAGCGTTCGGTTCCGTGGGAGGCAGTTCTCCGGCGCGAAACGCTCGGAGTCCGAAGTCTGCCAGCTTGACCACCCAGCGCGCGTCCACGAGGCAGTTGGACGGCCGCAGCGCCCCGTGGTACTGCAGCGGCGACTCATGAATGAATATCATGCCCTGGTGACAAGGGTAACGACCTTAGAAGAGTTGAGCCCAAAAATTTGCGTCAGCCATCTACGAGGGCTGTTTGATAAGTACCCGTTTTCTAAATATATTAATATCACTGGCCGCAAATATGTATACCACCTTTTTAAGCCATTTTTCAGAGGTGGGAAAATTAAAAAAAAATGGCATTCTTTTGTTTTTTTTTCTCATTTGACTACGATTCAGTGAAGGCGTGAACTTAAAATTGTTAAAATGGAGAAAGAACAGTATCGGTCTGTAATTCGATTCTTATTTTTGGAAGGAAAAACATGTGATGAAATAAAAGTAAGAATGCAAGCGGTTTACCATGAATGTGCTCCTTCTATGACAATCGTCAGATATTGCTATAACGAGTTTAAGCGGGGGAGAACAACCGTCTTTGATGAGGATCGCCCAGGCCGGCCAGTTGAGGTAACTACAGATGATATGGTTAAGAAAATTGAAAATATCGTTTTAGCCGACCGCCGAATTAAACTTCGAGAAATCGTTGATGCTGTAAACGTTTCAATCGAGAGGGTACAACACATATTAGAAGAAAAATTGGGTATGAAGAAAGTATCGGCGAGGTGGGTGCCGCGTTTACTCACGGAGGAGCAAAAACGGAACCGACTGACTACTTCGGAGCAGTGTTTGGCCGTGTTCAAACGTAACCCGAAGGAGTTTCTTCGTCGTTTCGTGACCGTGGACGAAACGTGGGTCAACCAATATACCCCGGAAATGAAAGAGCAGTCGAAGCAGTGGATTTTACCGGGTGAACCTGCTCCAAAGAAAGCAAAAACCGTCCCATCGGCTGGAAAGGTCATGGCGACCGTTTTTTGGGATTCGCAGGGTATTATACATATTGACTATTTAGAAAAGGGAAAAACAATAACAGGGCAGTACTATGCCAATTTATTGGATGAATTTGACGCCGTGTTGAAGGACAAACGACCCTATTTAAAAAAGAAAAAAGTACTGTTTCATCACGACAACGCCCCGGCTCATTCGTCCAGAGTTGTGACGGCTAAATTAGCACAGTTACGCTACGAACTATTGTCTCACTCCCCGTATTCTCCGGATTTGGCCCCATGCGATTTCTTTTTGTCTCCCAACCTAAAAAAATGGCTCGGTGGCAAGCGATTTGGATCAAATGACGAAGTCATTGCCGCCACAGAGGCCTATTTTAATGACTTTCCAAAATCATACTTTTTGGATGGTTTATTGAAGCTTGAGTATAGGTGGGTCAAATGTATAGAGTTACAAGGTGACTGCGTAGAAAAAATAAATGCATATATACAAAAAAAAATGTTTTTTTTTCCATAAGCGGGTACTTATCAAACAGCCCTCGTAAAGCTGGATTTATACAGCTACCTACTTCAACCACATCGCGAAAACGTATTTGTATTCAGTGATTAACCGATCGCTTAGGATATGGCTCTGCATGTTATTAAATGGTTATGCTAACTTTATAATTAGCAACAACTATCCTTTTTGTCATGGAATGAAGTGAATTTTTTGAACTTTAGACCTCTTTTAGCTACCTTTTCACGCTTACGAGCAGCCTACGAGGCCACTAATGATCCTAGCTAATTATAAACATAAATAAAGCCAATTAAATACTTAAGAATAAATAGGTTACCCTGATTATATCTCCAACCAATGACGCGATGAACATGTTGTCCAATTTGATGTCTTCGTTTTCGAGAATGTCCTGTAAAAAATATGTACTTACATAGATTTAAAGCCTGTCAAAAATTCTTTACTTTATTTGAAATGATTGCAAAATTAAATGTCAATGAAGGGTCTCAACTGCGCATGATTGAGAAGTTGAATGTTTGCTTTACATTGCTCGTGCGGATAAGTTTTATTGCTAGATTTTTTTATTATTATTAGTCGACTTTACTTAATTGAAACCTATTTAGACATGAATACTGATAGACTAAAATGCTTAAAAATTATTTAATTATTTGCTCCAGCTACACGTGTATGAATTATGTACACGTATGTATTATGTACATAAATAATAGATACACACTTACTGAAGTATCTCACTGACCTTAAGGCTCCCGCGGGTGCAATATTCCGACAGAGCGCATACATTCGGTGGTTCGATGCAAGCCCCCACGAAACCATTGACATTATCGTGTTGCAAATCACGCATCTGCAAAACAATCAGCAATTTACCAAGTCCTTAACTTGATTTATATGCTAAAGGGAGACAAAGTAGTGGCAAAAACTAAATAAAATACCAATCTTAATTAATCGAAATCAATTCATTTTGGTTCATGAATACGGACCTTCGCAAAGTAACGCCCGATTCAATCAGTTATTGTAACTTAGTTTCGTCGACACACATATATTTGGCTGCGTATGTTTGATTCAGAGAAATACAGGTAACTATTAGGTACCTATTACTATACGTGTTTTACTCAAGTAAGTACTTAATCGCGTTCCAAATAAAAAGACAAAGCAAATATGTATTGCATAAGCCTCGACGAAAGGAAATATAAAAACTTTGAATATCCGGCTCATAGTAAGAATTTGGGTATCGAGAAATTATCAACTCCTCCTCTATTTTACTGCTAGGCCTCCTCTCAGACTATTATAGTTCTCACTCGAGCCCAGTGCGGATTGGGAACTTCACACAAAACTAGCTCGCAAAATATTAAATGATCCGAGATATTTTCACATGTGTGCTTGGACGGAACTGGGATTATAGAACCCTACCTTTTCAAATCATAGTCAATTGGAAATACGTGTATCTAACGTTTCGGACCGGACACTTATTTGCCCGAGTATTTGCGCGACAAAGGTTGTTAGGTAAGTACCTACTCAGTTATTGCCGTTTCCAAGGATATTACTTGGACCAAAATAATCATTCCTTGAGGTAGTGCTCAATAACACCTGAACAAATTGACATTATTTACTGTTCCTGAACAGTTCCCGACACTTGGCTGCCAGCCACCCGTTTGAACTTGACTTGAAGAGTTTTTCGATTCTTAAAAAGACAGGTCCAAGTAGAAAGTATTTGCAGTAGGTATTTACGCTAAACCGTGATATACCTCTATAATAAATATGCTAAACAATAATTACCTGATGGGTAAAACTACTAAACTTAAGCTAACATAATCTAGGTACCTAATTGTAGACGAATCTGCATAAAGTTACAGTAGCTGTAAACAGACCTATTTAAATTAAGTATGTTGTACGAATCGTACGAATGAAATCAGTATTTTAATCAGTATTTTCCGGAACAACAGGATAACAAGCTGAAGTTCGTGTTCATAATAATATATTGAGATTTATTTCTCAAATGCGAACGTGGTAGTGAAGGTAAATATATCGTAGGTGGGTAAAGCGGATGTAAGTAAGAAAGTCATTTGTCTCAGTCAAGGCTTTAACGTCATCCACCGAAAATTCTCTGTCAAGTATTTTGTTTGTTTTGCCACAAATGAGGTTTTGGGTTCCCTTTTCCGTGTTATGGATACTCACAGGGGATCCGTAACTAAGCCCTTAAAGGTCCTACGAAAATAAGTATTGGATGTAGGTAGCTATATATATATACATGTATATAGGTATCAGCCACATTCGCTTCGGTATGACGATAGGTGTCGAGTATTTTTCCTCGTAAACAAGGCTACGATGAAATAAATCACAAGTCGAAATGTTTCCCTTCATCAAGAAATGTCATTCTGTTATCCGCTATTCGATTTCAGTACCTACCTAGTTGCAACCCGCCACAAAAGAGGCGTGAGATTTACTTGGATGATAAATATTTAATACTTTTCTTATGAAAGAACACTTTATTTTAGTGGCGCAAGTTAAGGTAACTCATTTTTTTCAGAAAATAAAATCTAGCTATAGCGGAAAATTGCTTTCAAATTACTGCCCGAGTTCAATGGTCTGAACCAAACCAATTGTTGGCACTTATTTTGCTGTCTTTAAGAAAGTACTCGTATTAGTTTGTACAATCTGGTTGAACAAATTTCTGAGAGAGTTCACATCGTGCAGTTCAATCTCTTTAATCGTATAATAATTCGATGTGCATTGTCATTCCCGGTTAGTTCTTCTTTCATAGAGTTGTTTGCATTGCAAGACTCAACTCAACTCAATGTCCTGTTACTTAGTACGTAACCAAAGAACTAATACTGAATTAAACAGAAAAATTATAACTGTAGGAAAATGTATGACGAGGTCTTTTAATGATACTCACGATTTTGAGTTCCTTTTTAATTTCCCTCGTAATGTCGATGTGTTGTCTTCGAATTCGCTTTACTGAGAGCAGGCGGCCGCGGTAGAGCGCCACTTCCGTGAAGATGGCCGAGTACCGGAAATCCAGGTCCGGGTTGGAGCTCAGCGAGACCTGGCTGGAGCGCACCCCGCCGGCGCCGCCGCCGCCGCCATTCTTTTCAGGGATCCCGCTCACAATAACCATGGCATTCCCGTTCCCCGTGGCACTGCTATCTTGCTGGAAAAATTAGGCTCTGACCAACTTGCTAGCGCTAGTAATCAAATGAAATGACGCCATAACAAATGAAGAACGTTTCTATTTCTATTAGTAGATAAACAGATAAATTCATAATAATAACAAACATTTCGGGACTTAATCACGCCATAAAATGTTTTCAAAATTGTCTTGACGTTTCGACGGCACTTGCTGCCGCCGTGATCTACTCGTCACCACAGTGCAGTAGCAGCAGTGACGTCCAAACGTCGAGTTATTTGAAAACATTTTATATCGAAATTATTAAGTCGCAAAATATTAATGTAATGAGTGAGAATCACGAAAATTTGAAAGAACAGGTATAAATTCATTTGTGTTTGTTATAATTAAAAGCGAATCGATATTGTAAGTATACATTATGAGAAATTTCTACATTGTATTCATGAAACAGGGAATAAATAAATTCCTAGTTTCATGATTCAGCTGGTTGACCCGACACAGGTCGTTGTGTCAGCAAAGCTCCAAAACTTTCATTTGAATCACCGGCCTCGCGGACAAACCGGCGTCCAAGGAATGCACGATAACATGACTCAATTAATTTGCTGTGCCCGAAGCTGACCTTTATTGCATTGCCATCACGGTAAATGGCTGCGGCTGCCCACCTAATTGCGTTATATTATCAAATTGCGTAAGCGTTACAGTGAAGCGCATGCAAACAACACTTACAAATTCGTTTTACCTACTCAGTTTGCCGGCGCGCTGCTCTTTATCTGGCAGCTGAAGGTCCCTAAAGTCGATCTTCCACAGCAGAGAGTCTAGCTCTTGCTCGTAACGCCAGCCGCGGTATAGGGCTAGTGCTGCCAAAACTAGCAGGGCTAGAGCGCCGCCTGCAGCTCCTAGAGTCCAGACTCCTACGTGACCTGAATAGATATGAACGGAAAGTTTATAAGTACCTATACATCCAGTTATTTTTATCGACAATAATTTGACGATTCAACCGACGCTGCGACAATATCGCTCGCACACCATATCACAGAAACGTATAAAGCAAGGACGATAAAACCAAGAGGACTGCTAATGTTTATACAATGTCGCGTAACTTACCTTTAAAATAACCCGCCTTACCTTTTAAATAGCCTGCTGTAACTAGTTTCACTGTAAAGAGGTCCCTGTACCAATTTAGCGTACAGAAGGCTTATCTTTTTAAAAGTACGCAACATTGTAGATACAGAGAGTCGTTGGTGTCAAGGAAACTTCGATTTGAAATGAGTAAGTGATGCGTTCACTAAAACTTGTATATATTTGTCATCATCAATTGAATGTAGAGCCAACTAGTACTTAGGTATTTACGGTGAAGTGAAAGAAGTTTTTAGCAGTCACTCCTATCAACAACGAGTACCTAAGTATAATGTAATGAAAGCAGGCAACTGCACTATTAATCAACGCAACTTGAGTAAATAGCTTTTCTGTATCAAGAAAATTTGTACGTGGAATAACCAGCGAGTAGGTACAATACAAATATCATTAATTTTTAATCAGCGAACATGGGAATGGCAGGAACTGTCGCAACATTACGCGAAGTGAAATGACAGAGATTTATTGAACATGAATAAAACATGCCTCTAACAAACGCGACAGATTTTTTAAGAAGTTCTGCCTCGGATCAGTCCAAGGGTGTTTCAGTTCGCGCTCGAAACGTTTATCGTGCCTTTGTATAGAGTTTCAATTTAATTTGTAGCAGAATCCGCGCAGATTTCTTTGCGACATGATGATATAAAGTGGTCTGAGGGCGACTTGAGCCATTAAATTGGAGAAGCGGGAACAAAGCCGTGCCGCTGAGAAATCCGCCTTTGAGGCATCCGCGGAAATAACAGTGCGACGCGTTATCGTCACGGCCGCGGCCCGGCGGAATAATTAAATCACGTCCTGCAGGGCGAAGTCGGCCCAAATTTTATTGTTAACATAAAAACATTTTATCGACAGGGGCTTATGCACAAAGATAGTTAGGTAAGTATAATGGACACGAACAAAAAAATGTGAATTGTGTAATAACATTTGAACGTTATGTTTTAGAGATCCACATCACGGCCTGTTGCGGAAACTGTTTGGAAGTCTGATCAAGAGAACTTTCGTGTGTGATAAATAGAGTATAGTTAAACATTCGTTACGTGCCATGTTGATGAGCGTTCATTTAGTATAATGCTGTCGAAGAGAAGAAAATATATAAAACGCATCGAAAAAGTATTACAGATTGTATTAAGACTTAGTTAGGTCGACGCTAAGTAAAAGTCATCATACGTCTCACGTTTATGACTAAAGTCAAAAGTATCCTTCGACGTGACGTGCGGAAGCTAGTAAATACTTATTTAAGTAGGTATTAGAGTTAGTAGCAGCGAGGACCCAGCGGGCGTCGCGTGCGCCCGATGGCGCTCCGCAGCGCTGTCGCCGCTTCGTTACGATGCTTTTACGACTCCTCCACTCCTAAAAGTCCTAAGCTCCACTCCCCTTGTGCTTAATGCCCGCTCCAGCCACCAAAACCTATTAGTTTTTTCCGCAAACAAAACGGCAACGACCCTGATAGAGTAGAGTACCATTAGAACCATTTCAGCCCACTTGCTGATTCTTTTAGCGGCTTACACACTTTTGACATTAAGGCTAACGCGAAAATCATGTTGACTAGTTGAATGTGACTATGCGTTTTTATTTTAAATATTGGCTGTTGCTTGTTGATTTAAACGAATAAACACTTGAAGGTTCTAACGTGAAGACAAGTATGAAATATCTAAGTACTTACGGAAATTAGTTGCACCAGATTTTGTTTTAAAGGGCATTTGACTCATTTCATTATCTGTTAATTATTCTTGTTTGTTATGTACTTAGAGCACTGTAACCTGATCGCGTGCTCGTAGCATTTAAATAATTAGACAACGTAGTATCAAATAAAATAAGGCAAGTAATATCTTGAAGTCATACTTAAAGTTTAGGTAGGTATATAAGATTGTTGTTAAGCATTATATTTCTGTATTTTTTTAAATAATTTGAAATACTTAGACAGTATTGTTTTAATCATATAAACAAGGAACTTACTGGCACATTTTTCATTCCGAAATCCACACGGCGGCTCTGAAAGTGGAACTCGACCGCCCGGCCAGTTCATCTCACGTTTGAATCTCAGCTCCTAAAGAAACATACTAAACAATACACTCTTTTTCTTTGGTCAGTCGTGTAATAAAGTTATCATTAGTCACAGTTCATAATGCTAAAAGTTCAATATGACAGCCACGCCAACAAATTTTCTCGACGAATGTAATAAAATGTCGCTCGTAATGTTTTTCTACAATGGGCAGTGCCCCATTGGGCACTTACAAAATGTTACCTATATCGCTTTGCAAAGAAGCAGTCGTATTTCAATTTAATAGTGCACAATGGTAAGTATATCATAGTAAGTAGGACCAGTTTAAGCGCCTATAAAGTCGTAACAGCGAAGAATTTCATTCGAAATGTTGTTTGGCACTAAATTGCATCTCTGGCGCCAACATCTGAAGAAACTTTCTGGCAGAACCGCTAAGTTCGAATATTCCGACCACGTCGCGATTTGCTATGCGAGCGTGTGCTGATTTAGAAATTTCATGCGTACAACTACAAACTATTTATGCACTTACGCGTCCAAACACTTCCAACTACGGTTATTTTGCAAATAAGTCCACTCCGTACTTGGCTTTTACCCAAATTCTCTTCGTACCTATAGTTAGTAGTATGTACTAATCTTTAATAAAGAAGACGAGAAATTCACTTTCTTAAAGGATATCGACCAGGTTATCTATTTATGCTGATTTTGATTTTGGTATCTTATATTATACCTTCGCGGGTGGTAGGACCTTGTGCGAGGTCCGTCCGGATCGCTACCACCATCTTACTCGTTAATCCTGCCGCTAAGCAGCAGTGCTTGCACTGTTGTGTTCCGGTGTGGAGAGTAAGACAGCCGGTGTAATTACGGGCACAAGAGGCATTTCATCTTAGCCCTCTAGGTTGGCAACGCATTTGCAAACCCTCCGGAGTTGCGGGTGTCTATGGGCAGTGGTGATCACTTACCATCAGGGTCACCTGATGGTGACCTTGCTCGCTTGCCTTCCTCATTGTATATAAAAAAAAAACCTATCCCTTCACTTCATACATTTTGGTTTATTGACATTACGGACATCGATCTTTGAAAAGTGATTGAGCGCTGCTTTTTTGCAGCTTCCGGAAAAAAACATATTTCAAAGCTCAATAGTTCACAACCAAAAAACGAAAACGATCACAAAAGTTGACAATGTATGAAAAAAAAAATTAGGTATTATTCTTATGAAGAAAATTTGAGAACTCTTCTATATTGATGATCGGAGCGAGATTTACTTCAGTTCGCTTCCTGAAATAGCTCCTGAAACCATCCGAATTATTATTGCTCACTTATGAGCATCATTTGGTGCAGGAGATAAAAGTTTATGGCGCATTATACTCCAGTGATTCAATATAAAACGCAAACGTATGAGAATAATGCGAGTTACGTTATGCGAGCTGCGAGCTCTCGACTGATGCCTGTAGGTAATTCAGTTCATGAAACATTTTATATTCTAATACAACTTGAGACTTATGGTAATGGTACCTACTCACCCTGAGAAAACTTACTTAGGTAGGTACATATATCATATAAATATAAATACATGAATAATAATTATATAATTCAAACTTGTAAGTACAATAAAAATACATTTATCTACACACATATCATAAGTCCTCTATAATGCGTTCAAAAACCGTAGAAAATGACCAGCATTGCAGCACGTCGTCGCCCTCTCGCCGACAGCGCCACCCAACCACCACCAGCAGTAAAGTAATAGTCATTACGACATTGAATTCGATGTCGTAATGAGTTTTCGATCTGGAATTCGATGTTTCAAATTTGAAAACCAACGTAATTTACAATCATCTATACATATAATAGAATCGTAGACCCGGCGCGTCTGTACATTGAAGATATTTGCAAAAAAAAAAATTTGGGTCGCGTGGAATAATTAATAGAACACAAAACTGATTTTTTTGATTTTTTTGTCTGTTTGTCTGTTTATTTGTTTATCTGTTTGTCTGTTTGTCTGTTTATCTGTTTATCTGTTTGTATGTTTGTTTGTGGAGGCATCACGCAAAAACCACTGGACAGATTGGAATGAAATTTGACATCGTAATAGTTTACAACCTGGAATAATACATAGGATACTTTTTATCCCGTTTTATTTCATGTTTTTTACCTTAATTATTGTTTAAATTTACTTAAGTACATATTTTTTCATAATTGAAACTGACCATAGACATCACAGCTGATTCAGCTGTCATGGCTGTCACACCATTGTTTTTTTTTTCATTATAGACCATGGACACATTGAGTGACATGTCTCATTCAGCCAAATCGGTGGCTGTATGCAGGCGTTCTATTCGAAATTTAACATTTTTATCAATGACTTAAATAGCTTGGTAGTATTAAAAAGAAAAATACGCTTTTTAATAAAAAAACCGGCGGGACTATGTAAATAACAATAACGCACTAAGTTTCGATTTATTTATAGCTATTATAGATATGTAAATTATATTAATTTAATAGCTTTTAGTAACACAATCGTGATCATTTGTTGTATTGGAGTCCACCATGATGAAAATAAGAGGAGAACTAACTATTAACTAAAGCAAACTTAGTATAAATTTCAATGGAATTTTTTTAGTCGTTGTAAAACTATTATAAAATAGGGGTAAGGAAATTAATGAATTTAGTTAGTTATTGAGTATTCAATTAAGTAAAATATATTAATAATGACTCAGATATTGTAATATTTTGCAATAAATAATATTTAAGACACTGCCACAATTATAGTAACAACAATGTCAGTTTTGGCTCGCTGTATTATAAGAGTTAATTAATAATTAGAAATTCCTTATTTCCTCTTAATGTTTGAGAAAAAATCTATATCTGCCACGGCTAGAATAGCAATTGCTAGACTCGTACTTTGATTGTTTGATTAGTTACTTTGATTGAAGATTTCTTTTCTTGTGATTTTACGAATGTAACCATTTGAGTATAGAAAATGAACCGGACTATTTGAGAGTTGTGGTATGCAAATCGTATTTCAAGTTTTTCAAGAGAGTATGGAATATAGAGTAAGTTCATTCTTTCACATTTGGAAGATGGTTATAGTCTCACTAGAAAGAAAACTGGTACGTACATTTAATACAATATTAAACACAATATATAGCATTAGGAATTATGATCCCCAATAAAGGAAATTTACTGCTGGTGCTAGAGACTTGAAATTTGGCATACATGTACCTAGAGTATCATAGAGGTCTATGGTGTACTAAGGAAGGATTTTTCGAAATTCCCACGGGATAGAGAATAAATGAGATTTATATTTTCGAATCAAAGTGAGTCTATCTCCGTAACTATAATTATCAGATATTTCAATTTTGGCATGCAAGTAGGTAACAATAACAGCTAAAACAGTCTTCATGATTTTCCGAAATTTCTACGGGATAAAGACCTAATAGTATTATTTTCATAATAACTGACTAGCGGATATAGAGACTTGAAAGTTTAACAGATATATTTCATAAGGATCTTAGAGGTACTAAGACGGGATTTTTCGAAATTCCCACGGGATAGGGAATTACCTAAACTTCGTTTCTTTCTTTTTTGTAGAGGGGTCTGAAACTTTCACCAATAGAAAATTACACTATCCCTGATTGACATAGGCTACTTTTTCTCCGGGAAAATGCAAAATTCCCGCGGAATAGTAACAAGTGAATTCAACTTCGAGATAGAATTAGCCTATGTCAATCAGAATAAACAGTGTAGGTAACTTTTAATTAGCGAAAAGATTTTTTTGATCGGTCGAAAAATTCACTTATTTTTATCAGTTTTGCATTTTCCTGAGGAAAAATAGGTAGCCAATGTCAGTCAAGAACTGGTATCTTTCTATTAGTGAAAGTTTTTTTATTAAATCGATCTAAAGAGTTAAAATGCAAAATTCCCTCGGGATAGAAATAAGTGAATCCAATTTCGGGACTGATTTAAAAAAAATCACTAATACGAAGCTACAGTCTCTGATTGACATTTAAGAATTTTTAAAATATGTAGGTCTGTCCCGCGGGAACTTTATACACTTTTTCGGGATAAAGTAGCCTAATGTCAATCAGAAACAGTGTAGCTTTCTATTAGTGAAAGATTTTTTAATGGGTCTAAATGTATAATTTACTTATTTCTGTCCCTGGGGAATTTTTGCAAAAGTAGGTAGTCATGTCAGACAAGAACTGTATGTAGAATGTTAATGGTGTATAGTAGTTTTCAACATTTAATTAAGTAGGTAGGTAGTTCCATTGGGTTCACAGACAAAAAAACAGCAACATCACCATCTTCCGTTAAAAACCAGTATTTGTATTAGGTACTTAAGTTATTGTCTACGCGTACGAAGTCGCGGGCAAGGCTAGTAGTGAAATAAAACGGATCACTGACGTATATAAGTCGAGTTCAGTCCGTCATGTATAAATAATAATGTGATAATTTACAATAAAAAAAAACAGTACGAAACGTCAGCTCGGTATGTTTGTATATGATTAAAAAAAACAGCCAAATTCGTGACAGGTATGGGTATGATATATGCCTTTGGCTTCTGAACCCATCTTAGAGTACTTATAATATGTGTGTAGATAAAGTAATGTATGCAACTCCACATAATTAGGCCTTAAAACACTCGTGTGATCCTATTACGAAACCCAGCTTCTCTCGTTTCATAAAAACACATTATGTTTCATAAAAGCACACCCTCATTATGGAGCAGTTGCATAAACTACTGTTCCTTTTACAGAGGCAAATAGGTAATGGTAATACAGTCTTAGCACGCTAGCATCTAAGTAAAGAGGGCATTAAAGTCCGTCCCTTGACTTAGTTACCTACTACAACCTGCCGCCCTAGCACGGCAAATTTTATCGACGCCTTCATCACTTTCTAACAAATATGAAAGTGCGAGAGGGACAAATAAAATATAAATATACATATCAAAAAGATATTTACGTTGTCGGTGTACGTTAGTATGCTAGGGGGTCAGAGGGACTAGCGTGCTAGTTTTCCGAGTTCGTGAAGTATTTGAAGGGTAAACAATAAGTATACACCACAAAGTCCCAAAAATATGTATACAGACCTTGTTACTGCGACGGTAAGGTTGATGTATACATGATTTTGCAACTTTGCGCGGATCTATGTCTTTGACTTTGACTGTACACGGAAAGAACATGTTAGCAACTTTTTGAGTTATCGCGATTTGAAAGTTTGGAACGATGTAATTATTCGTATCATAATTTTCGTATATATTTTTAAAGTCATAAGCCATATCATATTTTTAAAGTCATTAAAAGGACATTACATAAATGTTTGTATCTACAACTGAGTGGTAACTTATAGTCTATTTGCTCTATATTTTGCGATTAAAATCTCGTTTTTTAAAAAAAAGTGACTAGACATGTTCTTTCTGTGGACCCTTCATTTATCCATTTCTAAGGCTGACTTGTACCGACCTGGGTAGACTCTGTAATCAGGGGTTAACTTGACGTCAGACTATTCAAAAATTCAAATACGTTAAGTAACCATGGGTTAGTGTTTAACACAGGTCGGTGTAAGTCAGTTTATAACTAGTTAGCGCTTGAGTAAGGGACAGATGCCTTCATGCCCACCAAAAATCTAGTGCAGGGTATCTCAATCTTATAGCCTACCTAACCCCTTTTAAGTTTCTTGGACCGCTGCGAACCTCTTTTAAAATATTTTTTACGAATGAATTAATAAGGTTTAACACAATCACTAAAATAATGTTGAATATGTAGGTTAAATAGGTACCTAAAATGTGAAGGGTGGGCTTGTTTTTTATCATTGTAGCATTTCGAATTGATTTCTGGAGCAATTTTGGTCAATTTGATTCTTAATTCTGATTCAGCAATAAGTCGATATCTATATTTCGGTTTTATCATCATCACCAGCCTTTTTTACGTCCCACTGCTGGGCCAGGCCTCCTCTCAGAATTAGAGGGTTTGGGGCTATAGTTCCCACGCGGGCCCAGTGCGGATTGGGAACTTCACAAACATCATTGAATTACTTCGCAGGAGTGTGCAGGTTTCCTCACGATGTTTCCTTCACCGTAAAGCTCAAGATAAATTACAAATGTAATTCCGCACATAAATTCCGAAAAACTCAGTGATGCGAGCCGGGTTTGAACCCACGGCCCTCTGCTTGAGAGGCCATAGGTCAAACCCACTAGGCTATTACGGCTTTTTTACCATGATCATGTGTAAATCTTATCGCGGACCCTCTTCGATCATTGGTGAAACCCCGGGGGGTTCGCGTACCCCACTTTGTGAGACACTGGTCTAGACTAGAGTGTGCCAGCTAGCTAGGTGGAAAGGGCGGTTTACCGGTACAGATTTGTGCAGCACAGCGAGCGGGTAGAGCCCGGGGGGGCGCTCGGGATCCATCGACAACAGAGTATAGTTACCCTCTGCGTCGCCGGAGTCGTCCATGTGGATTGAGTACCTGCACAATTATAAATTAATATGTAAAATACTTAGTATTTGACGACCGGATCGCCTAGTGGTTGGAGACACTGACGAGGTCGAGGTCCCGGGTTCGATCTCCAGTCGGGGCAGATGTTTGTACGATGAATATGAATGTTTGTTCTCGGGTATAAGTATAGATTTATCTATATGAGTATGTTTATCCGTTGTCCGTAGTACCCATACCTAGGTAGTACAGGCTTAGAATAGTTTGGGACTCATGATATTTTATATTTATGTTTGTTGCCAGTTTTATGTACACTTAATATTAATGTTATGAATTCTTATAATAGTTGTATAACTTTATCTTGAAAAAACAATTTTATGACAATCTTCTTGCGGCGCATTCTTCCTGGATGATCGGTCTTTCTAAAAGTGCTGGTAAAAATAAGATGATGAATTTTACAGGATGTATGCATTGTGCTTGGCTAATAAAATAATACGGCAGCTTCAGGCGACATCTAGGTTACTTAGACATAAAAAATGTATGAAATAACAAAAGAAGCCATGTAGAGATAAAGGAGCGTCTGCTAGAGCACTAAATTGATGGCTTGCCTTATCTAAAAGATAAAGGAGCGTCTGCTAGAGCACTAAATTGATGGCTTGCCTTATCTAAAAGATAAAGGAGCGTCTGCTAGAGCACTAAATTGATGGCTTGCCTTATCTAAAAGATAAAGGAGCGTCTGCTAGAGCACTAAATTGATGGCTTGCCTTATCTAAAAGATAAAGGAGCGTCTGCTAGAGCACTAAATTGATGGCTTGCCTTATCTAAAACAAAAACATCGAGATAGCGTCATAGCGCCTCTGGTTGATGTAGTTACTTAGTGTAGGTATCGTAGCTCTTGAAGGATAGACTGCCCGTCCCCTGCGCCTTTTAGACGAGTGCAAAGTCTCCTATATATATGTATGAAGCGTATAATGTCACCTTAGTTTCTCTTCATCGCGTATATAAATAAAAGACAAAATCTATCCCTAGCGTAGTTTAAAGTGTCGATATTACTAGAATATGGTATAAATACATGATTTGGCTTTCATGAGACTATATAAAATCGAAAGTCAGTCCTGAGCGTTGTATAAAACATCGAACGCACCCCTCGTCGCTATCACTAGGGTTCATGACAAGAATTCATTTCGAGAAAAGATTTACTTGTATTTAAACTGTGGTGTATTTCGGATAAGCCGAAGTTATTGTAATTTATAATATTTATGATTGTACCTCCTTTGACATTTTTTATAATTTATGAGAAATGTAACGACGTGAAATTATGTATGCTTACTACTTACCTGTAATTTACCTTTTTAGAATTTTTGTATTAGTATAATTCTCTGAACTATAATGTATTCCATGGAAGTCTTTAAATAAATGACTGAATACTATTTATCTGTCACAATTAATCAATTTAGGAAACCTACTGAATTAACCTTACTCGTTCAATTCAACATTTCCTTCCTGTTCCTGAATTCCCCAGACCATTGCGAACATGTAAAAAGGAAGTAATATTAAAGTTCGCAATTGCAATTTTGCCTGGATGCCTGATTGTTTTTGTGATGTATATACTTAGTTAAGTCAAAACTGACACTCATATTTTCATCTCCTAATAGTCTTGTGGTCTAGTATTGATAGATATACGTGTATAGCTAGTTTTTTTATTCTTCATTTTTGACATTTAAAATATTACGGGGACATCGTCCCACTTAATTCAATTGTTCTATATTTTTTATTAATTAATGACGATCTTTTTGTGAATGAAGTATATTTTGACATGCCAAATAACATAGGTATTATATAATTTTCAAATTGAAATAAATTAATGTATTATAATCTAGATGAGATAGCAGAGCACCGCAAATGTCCAGAGTTATGTAAATAAAAGTAGTTACCCTATGTCCAATAGAGTAAACTTTAAAACGAAGCAATATAACTTTCAGAAAATGTATTGTGCGGTTAGTCCGAGTTAAAACGCAAATTAATTAAAGTTAAAGCCCGCTTAGGTACCTACAATTGGCTTGGCTGCGTTGTTGCGTCACATTCAGATGTGAGTTAAATATCGTGAGCAGCTTTTGCAACCTCGTAGGTACATGCAGTGGCTTACTAGTGAAGTTTATCATTTAATTGAATAGTAGAGATATGTAACCAGTAGTGTTATCAACAAAAACAAAAAATACATACACTCTCAGGCAGCCTTTTTCCTCAGCTTTTTTTTGTTAAATTGAGTTGAGTTCATACGGGCTGGGACGAATAAATTGATAGAAAATAACCATGTGTATCATATTTAATTACCTACCTACATTTCACACACATATGAAAATAGCAGACTTAAGTCTATCATAGTTTCATTCATTCTATTAACGCCAGCTCTTGTGAACTTCATGTGTACATTTTTTAGGGTTCCGTACCTCATAAGGAAAAAACGGAACCCTTATAGGATCACTTTGTTGTCCTTCTGTCTGTCTGTCTCTCTGTCAAGACATTTTTCTCTGGAACGCGTGGATGTAGCATGCTGAAATTAATATCAAATACTCAAGCCTGCGGTCCCTTGAAGCTGTCAAAAAATCAACCTTCTAAGTCAACGCAATCAAAAGATACAGTCATTAAAAAGGCTATTTCCATACAAATTGCCGAAATCCGAAAACCTAAAAGGTACTTCCAGTTGTCCTAGAAACTTAAAATTTGTTATGAAGGTAGCTATTACAGCACAACCACTCAGAAAATTCTCAATATCTGAAATTTTTATGTCTGTCTGTAGATTTCGCAGACCAATATAAGTTGACCCCACACTGCGTACATTATGCTTAGGAACAGGGCTCTACTAACACTGGACTTCTTAAAACACTGGAAAAAAGCGTTAAAATCTTTCTACGGAACCCTCGTGCGCGAGTCAGACTCACACTTGGCCGGTTTTAACTTTAGTCTCTATTAGTGTATTCGATTTATTATTGTTTTAATATCGTTGCTAAAACGGTACTTCTACTCATACTTAAATTGGAATAGTTTAATCCGTTTAATCGCGTACTGTGTATCAAAACCTTAATGTAGCAACAGGTGACACCGTATTGTGTCGACCGGAAATAGTTACAGCACAAAGTAGGAGTTAAGATTGTCTTTCTAGCCCGTTTTGAAAACAAAGACTTTGAAATAAAAACCGAAAGTTGAGCGTAAGTATACATATAGACTAACTAAAGTAGGTACCTAAAGCTATTGAAACTGACATCAAGTCAGTGACTTGGCGCCCTCCGAGTGGAACCCCAGACGGCGGCACGGTTCTCGGTCGCTGGACGTGAATTATTAGCCGGGAAGGACTGCAGTAGCAGTTTTAGTAAACGGCATCCTGAGCAAGACTGCTACTGCATGTTTTTGATCTGCACCCCAGACGGTGGTGAAACTGCGTCTTAAATTTAGGTAGTGAAGTGCTAGATCCATGCACTTATTCCTAGCAGGTATAATCGTTCATCGAGCTCAGGATCAGTTCCACATGCTACCTATTAAATACTTACCCCATGACGCTGCGGTAAGTGCAGTTGCGGATACGCTGGACGAGCGCGCGGCCGTCACGCGGCGACTCGCCGGCGAGCAAAGCTTCGGCCAGCGCGCGAGCATACACCCACACCGCGTCGTGTAGCCACGCCGCTTCCACTGGGATCTATACCAGACGACAAAATATTTATAATATTTATTTAGGACATAATCATGTCCTAATGCGTTCAAAAACCGTAAGAAATGACCATTTTACGAAAATCACTTTTCATTTTCAAAAACCAATATTGATTCTATATTAAGTCTATGATTATAAAAAACAGTTGAATTCGTGATATGTTTATTATGCCTTCGGTTTCTAAACCCATCTTAGAGTACTTATTATATGTGTGTAGATGCAACTCTACATAATTAGACCTTAAAGCAATCGTGTGATCCTATTATGAAACACACTCGTGTTTTAAGGACCCTCATTATGTAACAGTTTCATAAACTACTATAAAGGATATAGGTAGTACTTGATGGTTTTGACTAACATTTCAAACAGAAGGTCGTTCGAACCCAGATTCACACCCTAGTATAGCGCGGTGGATACATTAAAATTTGAGAGCGGTTATTAGGTAGGGTGGACGATGGCTATACAATGTCGATCGCCTAATATCACATTTGCTTTCTTCTTGAGTCTCCTATTTGCGTATTCTGGCTCTAAATTACTTTTTACACGTAGAGCTAGCTCGCAGCTCTACCTTTTTGAATATGTGCACAACTTCATTAATTTGTATAAACTTTTCGGTAGACGAAACTAGTACCACATAATTAGCGAAGTCATTTCATAATAAAGTGAAGTTTCCAATCAGCAGTGGGCTCACGACAAACTAGATACAAAGCCACATAAGCCAAATAAGCCCCTTTCATTGTGGCAATGCCAATGGACAATGATGATATTGATGATAAACTGAGAAACCGTGGAAATAATATCAAGGTATATGTAGATGTTTTAAATTTATTCTACGTTGATCTTGCTTTGCACTAGCTTGAAACCTAATAATGACCGAATCGAAGTGGAATATTAAACCACTTTCTTCATTGAAAAATACAAACATTGGAATAGATTGAAGGCAAACGTAAAGTAAAAAGTACTCGGCTTGCACGTAATTATATTATTACGTAAATACACTTCTGAATAAGTAGATAAAAAGACGTTTATTTTAATGAGAATTAATAAGCCCAAGCAGGCGACCGATGGATCTAGGTTTATAGTAGGCTTGATCTTAATAGATAAAGTTAAACCGTCTCGGCGCGTCCGACCATCAGTCTATAAGTGCCGCGTCATTAGCCGCTGGGCTATAAAAATACGTTATTTAAGGAATCACTTCACAGGGTAGGACGACAACGACATAAATTCTAATTTATTAGTGTAGGCAGTAGCAATGTAATTGAATTTGCCCTATTGGATCAACTCTCCCCACGTGTTATTCGAGAGGTATTTTGCCATCCCCTATCTCCTCGCAGGAAGTTTAAGGGCATTAATTATATCAGTTGTCGACAGATTTTCCTTGTCTTGTTTTTTTGTTGATAGAACTAGCTATGTTTTCTAGTCATGAATGTCATGTCATAATATAACATTGAATTGGTCACATGATTTCCCACATGAGTACCGCCTTACCGGTGTTCAGATAGCGATTTACAACAGTGTCCTCAATATGGGATCGTTTAATGATCGTGTTACGATTTGGCGACGTTGTTTTATATGATTATTTGATTTGAAACCGGTTTTCGATATAAATTGTATACCTAATATTCCGGATGGAGATAAAATATTACTTAGTAGGTATTAGTGTTAAGTGCAAAATTTGTATTGATTAAGATCTAAAAAAAGTGAGATATAGTTTGGAAAACCTTATAAAACTTGTAATAAAACAATATTGAAATCCACTATTGATTGATAAATTACAAAAAGGATTATACACGAAGTAGATAGCAAATTTACGATTAATAAGGAACCTATTCATTTTTTCATCTCTTAAGTATCAACAGCAAAAATCAACTACCTATAAAAAAATATGTCGATTCTACTCTACATATAAGAGTTTGCTAAGATGTGTATGTTTTAGACTTAAATAGCATCTTAATTTTTTATTTCACTTTACGTTACGAGGGGCGGCTGATAAGTAATCTCCTTGGTCAGAAATATATACAAAAATAATGCTGGCTGGTATGGATTTACATTCATTTGTTATTCTATTTTCAAAATGTATTACATTCATTTGTTTATTGCATCACGTTTATTTGTCTCCTACAATTGTTTCAAACATGTCGGTAGAAAAAGTGAAAATGGATAAAATCGAGCAGCGTGCGGTGATTAAGTTTTTGACTAAAGAAGGGAATACGCCTTCGGAAATCAGACAGCGTATGTTACGTGTGTTTGGCAGTTCGTGTTCTTCCGAATTTGTTATAAAGTTTTGGTCAAAGCAGTTTAAGTTAGGTCGTGAGAGCCTGGAAGATGATCCTCGTAGCGGAAGACAAGTTTCGGCCGTCGCCGATGAAAATGTAGCCAGGGTGAAAAAAATTATATTAGAGGACCGACGAGTGAAGCAGTGGGAGATAGCTAGAGATGTGGGCGTCAGTAAAGAGCGGTCAATACATGTCCAAGGTTAGTGCACGTTGGGTCCCCAGAATGTTGACTGCATTTGACATGGAGAGGCGTGTCAAATGTTGCGAAGAGTTTTTGGACATGAGTCGAGGGAAAGAGGAAGAAATAATTTCTAGAATTGTAACATGTGATGAGACTTGGAATTGGAAAGTAAGCAAGAGTCGTTACAGTGGAAATTCAAGGTCTGTCCATCGGCAGGTAAACTTATGGCTACAATCTTTTGGGACATAGAAGGGATTTTGCTCATAGATTATTTACCGAAGAAAACTACAATGAATGCTGATTATTACTCAAACTTACTATATCAACTAAGAGAGACAATAAAAGAAAAACGGCGAGGTAAACTAAGCAAAGGAGTTCTGATTTTGCACGATAACGCAACAGTGCATACCGCCCGCACAACGAAGCTAGCAATTAAAGACAATGGCTTCGAAACCATTGACCACCCCCCTTATAGTCCAGATTTAGCCCCCTGTGACTATTTTCTGTTTAGACTTCTCAAGAAAGACCTCAGGGGACGAAGGTTTATGACCGATGACGAAATGAAGGCTGCGGTTACTGACTTTTTTGACGACAAACCGAAAGTTTTTTTTTTAATGGTTTAAATTCTATATTTGAAAAATTTAATGAGTGCATTTTGCTAGCAGGGGACTATATAGAAAAATAAAAAAATTTAGCCACGACAGTCTTTTGTTTCATTGTTAGGTAGATTACTTTTCAGCCGCCCCTCGTAGGAACCGCAACTAACACTGTAAGCCTCTGTTAAAAGTGGTTTATCAGTTGTTTACAGCTGCACCAGTCCACCAGACATGTTTATAAAAATATTTTTTGAAGTGTTTAGATTGCCTGGTAGAGATCAATCTGTAGCGCTGAGGCCACCCATAGCTACCCTTGGTTTTCTTTGTAAACTTTTTTCTATTTTGTTTATATGGTATTCAATAAAGAGTTCTTTGGAGTTGAAAGAAGCTGGCGAGTGAGGGCTCTACCAGTGAAGAAGGATAGGAAAATCATGCCAGCGCCAGCTCTTATTAACTTAAAGTAAACAGAAGGATGATTGCATAACATTTTCGTAAAGCCTATCCACATGAACACATATTTATACATACACTACACTACCTGCATCCTCCCTCAGTAGGTTAAGTACTCTCTTGTAAAACGGCATTTGACTCACCATTTTGGTGCCTCTCGAGAACACACGCAGTACTGGATTACTGAAGTTAAATAGGGTGTGAGTCATTTCTTGACTTTGGCGGCGAAGCCTAAGCGCATGATACTAGGAAGTGGCGGGGGGCAAGCATCACAGCGATGGGGGATAGGGGGATGGCTTGCTCCGTATCACACTTACATTCATCCTTGTTATGAAATGCTCCTTATAAGGTGATTTCAACTCACCACTTTAGCGCCTTTCGAGGACACTTGCAGCAGCGGATTGCTGAAGTTGAAGGGTGGCTGCGTGAGCCGTTTGTTGACTTCAGTAGCAAAAGCGGAGTAGGACGGCGCGGGAGAGGGCGCCACGGCTAGGTAGGACCGGAAGACGCGAGCTGGTAGCGGCTCTTTGCGCAGTGGCCCGGACAGGTACGTCACGGCTTGCTCTGGGTCGTACTTTTCTATATCTACGCCAATGGCAGCGTATTCACCTGTGAGACGGTTCTTGTTAGACAAAAATATGGTACTTAGAAGGAATATACTGCCTAAATATTTCATTTGCTTAAGCTTAAATCTTTCTCCAGTAAAGTATGTTTCTATGGAGTAGGTTAGAGTATTATATAGCACCTTCTGTAGAGTCGTAGGAGTTACTCGTATCGTATTGAACTGTAACGTATCTCTATCGAGAAAGAGTGTAAAATCCCATATCAAGAGAGTTACCGATTATTTAGCTTTAAGAGATTCATTTACTATTAATTACTATTAATTATGTATTATTAATTGCACTTTAAATGTAAACTTGTACTTATGTTGTCAGAAAGACAACATAAGTACTTACATTTAACAGCTGCAACAGCTTTTGGCGATAGCTATGGGTGTGATTACTCGCAAAAGTAATTTCGACGTCCGAGATGCTCTGCACATCCTATATAAATAAACTGCTACCCGGCAAAGCAAACCCATTCGACTGTTCAATTCAAACTGCTCTATTTCTATTAAAACGAAAAGTACGTACGTATCGACTCAGAGATTTTTAAGCTTGTCACGAACTCATAAGAGTTTAAGAAAGGGCATTTTGATTTAAATCGCGCTAAAGTATATTGTTATTCCATGTAGGGTAAGAGTGTTTACTTGGTCGGCGAACGTGTGAATTACATTAGCAGCGGGTACGTAATCAGGGCTGCGTTGACCCGCGGTGTTAGCTTCATCGCCTGTGATCGATAGGTATGTGCTTAGCAATACAGGCTTCATCGTAAAACACAACATCTTGGAAGTTTCGTTAATTAAACGCAGCTTAGGTAATGCTACGTGTATTATAAGCGAATGTGACATTTTATGTAAATGATAACGCAGTGAAAATCAGTTCAATAAGTACGCCCAGATCTAAACAAAACTATTTCGAAATATTGTCAGCCAAGAATGTCAGCAACACATTTACAAAACTCTGAGGTTTAGTAAATAAACACCTAGCGCTAATGGGTTAGAAGAGTTGCAATGCAACCGAAGAGCGGACGCTTTTAGGAAGCGAGTAGTTTCATTCCAAAGGAAAAACAGATACCGAGACAACATAAACAGTAATGGTAAACAGTTTATACGTTTTCTCGGAGCATTTTACAACTTAGCGTAGTTTTCTATTATAGATAATGAATGGGTGTCGTAAAGCCTCCGAGGGCTGTTGCGCCGTGCTCGGGCTACAAAGGGGAGAGCTAGATGAATGTATCAGGCTCTCGGCTTATGGAAAGACGAGCACACGCGCATAGTTCTTTACTTAGCTTAGCCGTCTCGTAACATTTACTTATCCTGTTAAGACTATGAAGCAAAATGTACTACGAGTATGTACGGTCTTTAATTTTAGCGACTGTCTGTGTTAGACATGGACTGAATCTGTTTTTCTATTTTTGCAGCAAACAAGTAAATCTCGAAAATAATCCAACGCATACACTGAACATTTTGCTGAATTCAAATTATTTATAGAGGTTTTACTTGCTATTATGAGCTTGTAAAATAAAGTCTGTAAGTAAGCTTTATATACGTAAGTTCTGTTTGAGTTGGAAAATGTAATAATTCTTTCTTGATAGAAATGACTAGTTAATAAAGAGTAGGAACATGGATAGGATTTATGCATTAAAACCTGTTAAAATACTCACCAGAATCCAGAAGTTGCATAGCATCTAACGCCATCATGAGTCCCAGGTGGTCGTTGTACCGTCCCACCGATACATAAACTGCGAAGAAAATAAGTATTTGTCTACACAATTTCACAATTTTCGCTCGTAAATAAGGCTGTAATCCGCAATCGGTAGGCGTTTGAGCCCTTAAAAAAATTATTCAAAAAGTACCCAGGTTAGGTATGAAATCTTAGCTACAAAATTATCGCTCGAGTTTAAGTGTATTCTGGATTCCGAAAATCCACCGTCAGTCTGGCTTTACGAAAAACATTTCCAATTTCAAACAACGGAACTCTTTGCTATTGATATGCACAACTTTGTATACTCACTTCTGGTGTCTTTGTAAGTTTCCCGAACTATGTCCAGGAATGGGTTATTACGGGTGTGGTCTTCCTGATCAGTTACGAAGTGGTAGGCACGCTGGTATGATTGTATCTTTTGAACTGATATTTGTTTCTTTCTAACAGCAGCGACAATTGCGTTCGCAAGGCCAGTGAAGTCCTGGGTGGGCGCGTTAAGATACACAATTGATACCTATAACAAGATTCAAACCATTCATTCTCTTCTTCTTTAATTAAGGGTGCGCTACCATTGACACGGAGCGAAGTGGAGAAGTCGGGACTGAACCAATCACATTAGTCGAAATCTACATCTTGCTCCGCCCTTTCGGTTAATTTGATTGTATTTATATCGTTTTTTTTTAGATAAGTGGCATCCAGGGGAATGATAATTCTCAAGAATTCTGAATTACTTACCTAAGTAGTTCTGGTAATATGATTTATGAAATTGAAGGCTGTAAATCATGAATAAAAATTAGCGCATTTGTCTCTTCATCGTTCGTCTTTTTATTTCCTCGGCGCTTTCTGCGACTGGGAAATGCTGTGTGCAGAGAGTGCTGCAATATACTGCAGCTTCCTAATATAACATCTGGCCTTCTTTAAAAATTGTCCAAGTATTTTTAGCAGAAATAGCTACTCGAAGTCAATATTCAAGATTCATTAAGAGCAACACCTTTTACAGGAATGAAACAAAAACCTAAACGAGAAAGTAAACTTTTGCTGTAAGTTTTTTCTCAACAGTTTAGAAAAACAAATTTTTTTTTGGGCATACCTCTAGCTTTACCCTCTCAAGAAATAGCAACTAATTGATAAATTCCAAATCGTCTATGATAAACAGGTTACCCCTTGTTGAGGTTATCCCGTACGGTCCATGACGCGCAGGCCACGGCGCGCGCTTCTGCTACAGTAATTTCACTCAGCGTCGGTGCCAAATGGATGGCCAATAAAAGGAGCAGTCGAGAGGGATATCGAATCGCATGCTCTAATTTTACATATCGATAATGTTGTATTTATATTGAACGGATTTTACTTGTAATAAAATGCAAATTTAAACCGGGGCTTGCACTGAAGGTAATGTAGAGTAGAGCAAACTGACAATTTAAATTCAAACAGGGCTGGCATTTCACAAGAATAGGTACCTACCACGTTTTGCTTTAGTTTTTTTACATCAGGATTAACTCAACACACGGCTTAAAAACAGCGTCAATGGATTTTATAAAATTGCAATAGGGAAAATAGCTGTAGTGCTGCAAGTTACGCAAGGTGTGCTGGGTTTCAGACAAAATTCACTTATTAACTCTCGACGTTAATATTTTCCTCGTTCAGGATCTGAACCTATGGTTACAACAAAAGTCTTCTTAGGATACGTTTCATACCGTCTCTTTTTTCACGAAATGTCTACTATGGCTCTTAAAATTCCGTAAGCACATGGTAGACTGCAATGGACACGCCTGTTAAATCAGCACATCTTGTAAAACTAATAAAGCTTAAATTTGCGCTAGCCCGTGTTTCATAAAGCTACAAGTAACAATTTACAAGCGGAAGTCTCTTTCTAACAAAAGATGATAGAATTTGAGTCTACCAGTACTTTTTATTAGTCACGGATTAAGTACCTCGCTACTATGGAAACAGTGTCACAAGTTTACACCTTTTTCGTGCTCTAAGTATTTCTTTAGCCTCTTTTTAAATCTAACCGAGCTGACATAAATAAGTGATTACATGCATGAAGTTATAGTGCGTGAGCACGGCGACGACTGCGCGAGAGATGTCCGTGTCTGAAGGGCGCGTGCGCGCGAACGTCGCGTATTTCTGCTTGTTGGAGCACGCCTCGTCCCGGCAGTACTGGAGAAGAAAAAATATATTCTCACTGGGTGGATAGAAAAGGAGGTAAAACGCGAATTGTCGCTCAGCGCGTTCATTTGTTCCTAACGCAGTAGGGGAAGACGCACTGAGCGCCAACAGTGATAATGGCGCACGTAGCTAGTTTAAATTATGGGACATTACGTAATACTCACATAGCTGATCATGGGTAAGTTGAAAGCGGCAGCCATCCTGCCTTCGTGATCACAGGTCTCCTGCGGCCCGATGAACGCAGACACGTTGGCAGCCCACAGAGACGCCACCTAAATCAAGGAGACACACAAATGAAGCGTAAACACTCCACATCCTTAACCGATATTACGCTTATAGCCAGTAGGTATTTATTAACATCAAAAGAGGGCACGGCAGAGATTTATAGCGCTACTAGTGGCATCTGCCGATAGTCCGAAAGGTTTAACTTAAAAAGACTACGAAGCGCTTTTGTGGCAGTAAACTTTGGTGAAGCGCCATAAAACAAATTTTATGGCTGTCTAGTTTACGAGTTATAACTATGACAAACTGTGATAGAGATTTATAAACAGACTCAGTAGATGGACTGCTAATATCGCAGCACAAACGGACTCTTAGTTTAAATTGCACACGATCAACTTTTATAATGAAACGGGGGAATAAACTCCCAAATTACATTTTTAAACTTCCCCAAAACTATCAGGCAGATCGTAAACAAAGTTTTAAGTAGAAACTTCTATTCGCACCCGGTTAATGTTTCACTAATTTGGAACACGTTGGAGTTAACAGCTTGATTATTTCGACTGAAGAGTTGAGGCATTTCATTAAAAGGTCCGTTATTTACTTTCCTTTCATACCATTAAGTAAGTGCAATTCGTTTTCTGTCAGTTACCCTTTCGGCACAATGAGTAGCTATCAACAACAGGGCCGGAGTCAGAGCGCGCACCAGCGACACGGAACTACGACCCAAATGAATAAACATTATTATCTGCGAGAAGTTTCTAACAAACGAAGCAGAAAATTTATCACTTGCCCAAGTTATATTGTTAGAGAGGAACGAATAAATCTTGCTAGTTTCTTTTGGTGTCCCTAGTCAATCTAAATCTAATCTAAACCGAGCTTTCACTTGTCTTTGTTTTTTTTAACCTACGATGCTAGGCAAAGGAGGGATGTTAGGTATAAGAAACCTTTTTCTATGTGTGGCTGCGTACAAAATCGATACAGACTATTTACTTTCTTCGAGTCAGACATCATGACAAATGGTATTGTCACTTTTTATGCACAGCTATTTATTTTATTTTTTCTGTAACCAATTTCAAAATGCTCTGTCTAGGTATGAACCTAAGGCGCCATTTCATATAGAAAGGGGCTTAGTCCCTTCCATAATCTTTGATTACAATCGGAGTTATGTGGAAGACGAGCTTTTTTCCGAAGAACACTAAATAAGTGGGCATTTGTCCTTTAGGTCCAAGTCATTGTGTGAATATGAAACGACTCTTAAAAGTTAATGTACCTACAGTCGACGTCAAAGACAATTATGTATGTTTCATATGTTTACCTACATTTGAGAGCCGCAAAAATATGTAAGTTTATAGACCTCAATACCGCAGCAACAAGGTTGACGTAGGTATTCATAATTATTTTTGCAACTTTTGTGCGGATATAATATTTGTGACACGGCTGTACAGTATATACTTACCTACTATTGGATACCTTTCTAAGAATAGGTACCTAGTAGGGTCGTTTCGCCGGTTAGCGACCAGTTAGCTGAGTTGCCCACTTCAGATGAGTAAAAGAAAATGATATCTACAAGCAACATAGTATGTGTTTGTTTAAATTGGTTCCAAGTATAGTCTAGTTTGGTTATAAAACATAAAATATAATAGTTTCATCCATAACCGACGACCGGATGGCCTAGTGGTTAGCGACCCTGACTATGAAGCTTGAGGTCCCGGGTTCGAATCCCGGTCGGGGCAGATGTTTGTATGATGAATACGAATGTTTGTTCTCGGGTCTTGGATGTTTAACATGTATATAAGTATGTGTTTATCTATATATGTATGTTTATCCGTTGTCTAGCCACTAACACTAGTTATAACACTAGTTGGAGCAGTACCCATAGTACAGGCTTTGCCTAGTTTGGGACTAGGTCAATTGGTGTCAATTTGTCCCATGATATTTATTTATTATTTTATTTATAAAATGCTGAAAAAGTGAAAATATAGCCAAAACGCCTGTGGTCGCAATTCAACGTTTTTCGTAAATGTGCAATTCGGTTACCGACCACTTTATATTAATAACAAGTATAAAAATAGGAAAATATAACTAAATCATTACGAAAACTTAACCATTGCACTAATTAAACTTCTAACTTGTGTGTACAACATGAAATAAGTAATAACATTTGCCTTCTAACGCCGCGCGCCGCGCCATTTTTTTGTTTAAATCCCCACGCAAAAACACACTACTAAGTATCACGCGAATCGAGCAATTTTTCTTCGACACTGGGAAACCATTTGTTTCAAACTGTGTAAAATCTTATTTAATAATCATATAAAAATCGTGTAAGATTTTTTTTGTGTATATGTTGCGTCTAGAAATGCTATTATCTTGATTTAAAGAAACTGAGTCGGCCAAATAGTCGCCTACTGAAGGTGGTCGCGAAACCGGCGAAACGACCCTACCTATGTAACTAATACGCGCACGGAGGAGTGCGATATTTGGCATAGTTAAAGTGTACCTATACGGAGAAGAAGTGCAGGAAGATAAGATAAGAAAATAAATAATTTTATAAATTAAGGTCAAATTTCGACCTCTAGGCGATGTAAGTCTCTGAGTAAGTGACTCAGCCGATACGTCAAGCTACCCTAGGCGGGGGTTCTGTTATTGGCAGTCTAAATCTCCTTCAGCATAATACCTCACTTTTCATTGTTCTTCTTTAGCGATATAAATTGTAACGTACTAAAATCAATATACTGTATACTTTCAACAGTTTCGACGTACCTACCTAGACATCAAACCAGTTTACTCGCTGTTAGTTGAACGAAAACATTGAACGTTCTAAGTCGAATCAGACACTTCATAGTACGAACAGCTCTCTGTTTTCTTTCGATAGTTTTGCTAAGTGGAACTGCTTCAAGAGAAACGATTACAATGTAAACTCCATTTCCTTCTCTTTTGTTCGTAGCATTTTTAATAGCTCCTAACGAGCACGAGGAAATATTGCAAGTATCTATGTAATGTAGCATAGTAGCATATAGCATAAGTATAACAGTCTCTTGCGGGAAGTGCTGCAAAGGTTTAATTAAAATTGTTCTCATAGTTTTGAAGATTGGTACGCAGACGTACCCGTTACAGGGGTCGCGTTGAAACATAAAACTTATTATGGAATTTTGTTCAATTTGTCGAATTGACTGTAAAGTTGCTGAGAATACAATTCACAATGGAATTACGTTCCACTTTGCGAATTGATACTATACACCTTAAATATACCACTACATTAAAAACACATCTATATATATTCTGAGGTGCCACATAAGGAATTTAATTGGAAATAGAATCCCTAACACAGTCTGCTTAATGTTACTTTGTTTAATGTTGCCGGTAACAGATCGCAGCTACGCCAAGTGAATTAGACTAACGAGTGAAGAGGCTGGGACGAGCGCGCGTGCCGCCCTCCGATAGCACTATTACTGGGTCATTGCGATTCTCGGATCTCGGATATAAACGCATCGCAGAATTATTTCTGGAGTGCAACGGCGTGCCTGCGCATTTGATATTATAAAATAAAGTACCTAGTAAAACATGAAACATGTTTATTTCACGCAAAAGGGACGTAATAAATATATCAATATATATATACATATAATTCCGTTGACGTCCAACAAACACATTTGAATATCTGCGGCAAAGTTAAGGCTCATGGTGTCATATTTATACAGCTAAGTTTCCTTCCTGATGCATAATTGCAGCATTACAATTAAACTTCTATAATTAAGTATAACAAATATAAGTATCTTCCATGCATACAATGAGTAAGTATAGTCCCGTTTGTAATGCCCAAGCCCAGACATAAATTCAAGTAATTTTACAAATGAGAGTTCTGCTGGTTTATATTAGGCACCCACATCATCCGGAGGGGCGGTCGCAAAAAAGTTTGGGATATTTATTCGTGTTTCAAAATCGGAACTTTTTCGAAGGCAATTCGGGGACCTACAGAGCGAGCAAGCCGTTGAATGGAATACCACCATGCCATTTTAGGGTTCCGTACCTCAAAAGGAAAAAACTGAACCCTTATAGGATCACTTTGTTGTCCGTCTGTCTGTCAGTCAAGACCCTTTTTCTCTGGAACTCGTGTAGGTAGCATGCTGAAATTAATATCAAATACTCAAGCCTGTGGTCCCTTGAAGCTGTGAAAAAATCTACATTCTAAGTCAACGCAACTTTTGATTGCGTTGACTTAGAATGTAGATACAGTCATTTGAAAGGTGGTTTCCATACAAATCGCCGTACTGAGAAAACCTAAAGGGTACTTCCAGTTGTCCTAGAAACTTGAAATTTGGTATGAAGGTAGCTCTTACAGCACAACCACTCCAGAAAGTCTCAAAATCTTATTTTTTTATGTCTGTCTGTAGATTTCGCAGACCAATATAAGTTGACCCCACACTGCGTACATTTTGCTTAGGAGCAGGGCTCTGCTAACACTGGACTTTTTAAAACACTGGGGAAAAGCGTTAAAATCTTTCTACGGAACCCTCGTGCGCGAGTCCGACTCGCACTTGGCCGGTTTTTTTAACTTCTTCTTCAAGTGCCTCTCCATTACTGAAGGTCGGCAGTCAGTTTTTTGAATTTTTCTTTGTCCAGGGCTAGCCTGAACAGCTGTTCCACGGTTTTGATGCCGGTCCACTCTCTTATGTTGCGAAGCCAGGACATTTTCCTTCTTCCAACCTTCCGCTTCCCGGCCACTTTTCCCATCATTACAGTCTGCAATAGATGGTATCTATCATGTCGCAGTACATGACCTAAATAAGCAACCTTTCTCTGCTTGACAGTGCGCACCAGTTCCACCTTCTTCGCCATACTATTCAGTACCTTAATGTTTGCGACCTTGTCCGTCCAATTGATGCGTAGCATTCGACGGTAGCACCACATTTCAAACGCTTCAAGTTTCTTCCGGAGGTCTTCTTTTATGGTCCATGACTCACATCCATAAAGAACGACTGGCCATATGTAGCACTGCAGGAGCCTAGTGTGGAGTTCTATAGACAGCTGCCGGTTGCTTAAAACTTTTCTCATTGTTTCGAAAGATGACCTGGCAACTTCTATACGCACACGGATTTCGGTTTTTTTAACAGAAATCATCTAAGTTTCTAGTTGTATTAATGTCACAGAAACTGTTATCGATATACCTTGGATAGTTATTTGAGAGCGGTCATTTGTTAGCTGCGAGTTTAACAACTTCGAAATTATGATGAGCATAGTTAGCGGACCGGTCGATGGCTAATAAAATTGGCTCAACACGCCGGCGAAAATATCTTATCTTAAGTGTAGACGCAATTAATCGTTTATCTAGGGTTTGTTTATTTGATTTCGAAACACTGATGGTAAGTTTCCTATTCGGTCATATTTCCGATAAATAAATACATAGATAACTTTTAAATAGGTACAGCGTCAGTGACGTCAGCGCTTACAGACATAATATCTTGGTTGGTAGCAGTTGATAGGTAGGTAGGTACTTAAACGTTTAATTGGTAACACAGTAAAATTACCAGCATATTAAAACACTGTTTAAGAGACTAGCCCAACTCATAATTTACATAATAGCCACAGATCGTTCTTAGCAATTAAAATTTTCACTCTATTACTGAGTTCATCAATTACATAATATAGTAATTTTTTTGAAGAATGAATAAAACCATTAATTCTCACAGTGTGAACGCTCAGAGTTAAGCTGTGAGAGCACTCCACACATAGTGGGCCATTATTTATTTACATTAATCGTTCAAGATTTTAGTCGATTCAATAATGTCAATTCCTTCAACGCAGTTCCAATAATGCAGGTTCTTTTGTCCAAGACCATGAAACGCATAAAAATGTATTCGTAGTTTGCTGTTAAAAGGAGTTCAACAGACGGAGAAAACCCTAATGAAATATGTACGGTCAAGTGCAAAAATATGTATCGAATTAATAGACCACAACAACAATACCACAACTTTAATTCGCCTACATAAGAGCCATGGGACATATTTTTGAGTAAGTCGTATGCATCCATATTTTTCCACTTGACTGTATTGGGGCTCCCGGATCCTGTTTTGCTGATTTTAGCAAAAAAAAAGCCTTGATCGAAAAAAAAAACCGTTTAATGCGGTATTTACCTGACGGATTGATTTTTCTTCCTGGCCGTAAGTCTCGGCTGCGACGAAACGTAACGAATGATTCATGGGGCCCAGCAGTTTCTCGTTCACCTCTTCTACTGCCATCGTAATGGCACCTGTTACAAAAAATATACCGGAAAGTATTAATGAATTTGAAAGTAGAGATCAAATTAGACGCGAGTTTCAACTGCCAACCAGTGGCAAGTATTAATCGCGGCGGGTCAGACCGATTTGGCTGAGAAATACACTGTCGCATGTTGATATTGTGCAACAATTATAATTATATCGAATCGTAGGAAGTTACACGTACTTGTGGTAAGAACGGTTCTCCAGTAATCCCCGCAAAGGAACTTTTAAAGTGGAGCGAAGTGTTGCCTCAACACCTACGAACAACTTTCGTCATTGCGGCTGAGTCTTGACGTTAATGGACAATTTATCGACATAGCTGAACTTTGAAATTGAATGGAAAGTACCCATTTTAACATTGACACACATACAGATGTCTGCGAATAAAGTTGAGCGAACAGAATAGATCCTAAATTTTAGAGCTAACTTCTCTAAAATACGAATAAGTACATTCTAAAGCATAAACATTCCTAACTGTAGTCATGTTCTAAAAACGATTATGCGACAAAGTATTAATTTAAGTTGATTATGGCGCTGACCCTATACCTATACATAAGCACAAGCATCAATATCAGTTCCTTTTATAACACCAATTAACTCTCAACACCTCCTTATTGAAAACAATAAAACTAATAATAACTTGACATTGAAACACTCACAATTTATATACATAACCTACCTAACACACTACGGACACGCAGTATACGCTGTAAACAAGGAAAAAGAGCAAGCGTTTAGGGCTTGTGGCTGTAATCTTGAAATAATTCATTTAAATAAGTGGTTTATTTAATCTCAACTAAAACTAACTGCGCACTGAATTTAAATACTAATTCGGTAGGTACCTAGATACCTATTTAGGTACTTAAAGTGTCATTCTATGGAACTTGCTATGTAAACAATCCGCTCTAGTAAATTCATAATTCAGACAATTTCAGTATGGCGGTTTGTTTACATAGTTAGCAAGTTCCATAGAATGACAATAAAGCATTAAGGCGCTGTAGGTTTAGCGAAAAATATCGTGTCAGGGGTTGAGGCCCCCCGCGAGCGCGGGAAGCGCCCCGCGCGTCTCCCGCCGTGCGCGCCTACAGTAAAAATACACAGTACAGATATTAACAGTATTGCATCCAAGCAGCAATACCTAGTTATTTGTTAAGCAAGGCTGCAAAGTTATTGTTGGTGCGAGGTCTTGTATTGAAACCCGAGTAAGCGAAGGATTTTAGGATTCTGAGCGCAGCGAGTGTTCAAGGCACGAGATGCAAAACAAACTTTGCAGCCGAGCGAAACACACAACTTTTTCATCTCACTACAGCGAGGCAAATGGTAGATGAGAGAAAAACAT
This sequence comes from Clepsis dumicolana, assembly GCA_963691665.1. Classification (NCBI taxonomy): domain Eukaryota; kingdom Metazoa; phylum Arthropoda; class Insecta; order Lepidoptera; family Tortricidae; genus Clepsis; species Clepsis dumicolana. The sequence goes on from OY829509.1 coordinate 10,871,410, forward strand.
GTAATGGTTAAAAATACATTATTTTTGGATCCAAGATGGCAGATGATAGTTTGACGTAATTGGAAATTAAAGAAAGTCAACAAACAATCAAATTTGCGTTCCACCTCCGCCATACTGCATTCTAAATATAATGGCAGATTAGTTATCATCGGAGACCAGAACCGAATTACATTAAAATAAAAGTACTATTTTTTGTGTCAAAAGTGACAAACTGTCATCCGCCATCATGGATTAAAAAAATAATGCCAAAGTTGAGCGCACCGAGGTCAAATTATACGAAATCGACACCATGAGTATTTTTTTGTGTCAAAAGTGACAAAGTGTCATCCGTCATCTTGGATCCAAAAATGAATGTCAAATTTGAGCGCACCGAGGTCAAATTACACAAAATCGATAACCACGAGTATTTATTGTGTCAAAAGTGACAAACTGTCATTCGCCATCATAGATACAAAATACCAAATTTGAGTGCACCGAGGTCAAATTACACGAAATCGACACCCATGAGTATTTTTTGTGTCAAAAGTGACAAACTGTCATCCGCCATCTTGGATCCAAAAAATAATGCCAAATTTGAGCGAACTGAGGTCAAATTACATGAAATCCATGGTCAATTTTTACGTTAAAAATATCAAACCATCATCCGCCATCTTGGATCCAAAAATGAATGTCAAATTTGAGCGCACCGAGGTCAAATTACACGAAAGCGACACCCATGAGTATTTTTTGTGTCAAAAGTGACAAACTGTCATCCGCCATCTTGGATCCAAAAAATAATGCCAAATTTGAGCGAACCGAGGTCAAATTACATGAAATCCACGGTAAATTTTTACGTTAAAAATATCAAACTATCATCTGCCATCTTGGACCCAAAAAATGTTTTTCACTATTTTATATTTTTCTTCCTTCTGCCATTTTCCTCGCTGGAATGAGATAAGAAGTTCTGTATTATATTGCTTGGCAGCAAAGTTGTTTGTACCTCATGCCTTGAAAACCTCGCTGCGCTCAGGATTCTATTAATGACTTCAATTGAATTATAAAATCCATCGCTTGCTCGGGTTTCAAAACAATCTCTAGCGCCTAACAGTAGCTTTGAATATTTATTTATTTATTTTATACGACAAGGAAGACAAACGAGCGGGTGGGTCGCCCGATGGTAAGTAGTCGCCGCTGCCCATAGCCACCCGCAACCTCTGGGGGCTTGCAGATGCGTTGCCAAGCTAGAGAGCTAAGATGAAATGCCTCTTGTGCCTGTAACTACACCGGCTGTCTTTATCTCCACACCGGAACACAACAGTGCAAGAACTGCTTCTTAGCGGCAGGATTAGCGAGTAGGATGGTGGTAGCGATCCGGACGGACCTCCACAAGGCCCTACCACCCGCAAGGTAATACTACCTACTCGTACACATATAGTTAATAGCACTACCACTATCCCTATTATTTTTGTCTTACGCGAGTCGCACAGGTCTACATCTACCTGCCGTACTGCATTTCACCTACCGATTATTTATTCTGTGATTCTACTTGCCATATCGCAATTGTTATTCTAGCATTCGGTCTAGCAGTCATAAGGTGATTTCGACTCCTGCGTTTTCTTTTATTTTATTTATTCCCCTTAATAAAGAGTATTTTTATCTTAGATTTGCATTCAGCGGCACAGATTTAGGGTCCGAGCCGCGCGACACAGATCTTACCTCGATCGTAGCTCGCGCGGTACTGATACTGAGCGCCGACCAGTGTTGCCGCTGGTCATACATTGGTTTGCCGTACTCGAGAGAAAAAATTGCCCGTATTTAAACAAAAAATACCGTACAAAATAAATTATTATTTATTCCTAGAAATTAAATCAATATACATATTTATCACTCCTCCCTTCTTATCAAATATATAACATTGCCTAAAATAATTTCAGTTTCAGTAGCGTCAGCGACATCTTTTTCATAATCAGAAGGTTTATTTTATTTTATTAATCATTTCAAGGGGTTAGCGTAAAGCTCTCACAGTTCGAATGCTTTCTGGCAATGCACTGTTTTTAATAATGTTACATTTATGGTTAAGTTTGAAGCGCTGGAGATTCTTTCTGAATTGGTATTTGCATGTGGCAAGGAAAGAACTTCTAGATTTTATTGATTTTTTGATTGATGTACTGGTTGCCGTATTTTAGCGTACGGCAATGACCATTCTGCCGTATGCCGTACAATTTGCCTTAAAGAGGCGTGATTGCCGTACTAAACGGCAATTGCCGTACGTTTGGCAACACTGGCGCCGACAGTCGGAGCCCGTCCACGAGCGGGATCGCGGTTTTCATTGTTTTTGATTATTTCTAATAAAAAAAACGAATCGACGGTGGTCATCGAAAACAGAATTACGCAATTTTTGATACTATTTCCTTGCTAGTAGCAGGTCAAAAAAAATAGTTTCGATATATTATAACGTGTAATTGGAGGTGTGTTGGCGATTTTTTTCTATCGAGCGAAAAATGCTAAATCATTTTTTGAATCGACGCAAGACCTGCAGAAAGGTCTCAAGATTACTGTCAAATTTTTTCGTATTTTTTGGAAATCATGTTGTTATAGAAGAGGTGCCTCAAAATGTTTCAAAAACTCTGTTCGATACACCCACGGCGCCTTAAATTGTTTCTTAGTAGGTAATAAAAATATTCCGATGAATTGAAAACCTCTTCCTTTTTTTGAAGTCGGTTAGAAATGGGACGATAATCGTTATTGTTAATGTTTTATGTGTTAATAAAATTATTCGTGGTGTGTCTGTTAGTATAGCAAATCAATTATTCAAATGTAGCAAAAATAACATCGAATTATGAAACCAGTGTCAATTTCTTTCATTTAAACATTTCTCCACTGTAACTTGTTTATGACGTCGCCAGGAGTAATTCCATAGGTAATGAATTTTCATGTTAAAGTCTATCTATAGATAATAAATTTCTCAATTTATTTTTTATTGTGAATGTGACGACAAAATCATTTCTGGTAAGGTTCCTACTATTTAACATTTACCTGAAATAACCCGTCCAGGAGTCGAATACCTCTGGTCGTCTGGTAGCCTCTTCGAGCCAGTGATGTAGCCAAGCGTGAATTGCTCCCCGGACGAAACCGGCAGACCGACGAGCAGGCACCACCACCAGCTCCACTAGACATGGAAATATCTGACATTAAGTAACTATAAAAAGCTTAAATATTCAAAACATTATGAAAAATGCGATAATTTGAACTCCCGTCATTTGTCGGATTTAAGGTCCCAAAATCTCATAGTGAAATAAAATCGGATCAATCACGTATATAAGTCGAGTTTAGCCCGACATGTTTCGGACTAATTCGTAGTCCTTCCTCTGGGAGCGCACGACCCAGCGGCGGCGAGACGCACACTGCGCGCCGCGGCTTTGCTCGCGCGACTACTAGACGCAGCTGACAGCGGCACACAACTACCCTCGTTTTCATCGTCATTTTTATTATTTTTATATATATTAGCAGAGCCGCGGCGCGCAGTGTGCGTCTCGCCGCCGCTGGGTCGTGCGCTCCCAGAGGAAGGACTATGAATTAGTCCGAAACATGTCGGGCTAAACTCGACTTATATACGTGAGTGATCCGTTTTTATTTCACTATGATTGAGTCTCAGGGTAGTTTCATGTTAAAAGTCCCAAAATCTCATCAAAAAGAACGTGAAACTATCTATTGACTATGAAGCTTGAGGTCCCGGGTTCGATTCCCGGCCGGGGCAGATGTTTGTAAGATGAATACGAATGTTTGTACTCGGGTCTTGGATGTTTAATATGTATTTAAGTATATATTTATCCATATAAGTATGTTTATCCGTTGTCTAGTACCCATAGGACAGGGTTTGCCTAGTTTGGGACTAGGTCAATTGGTGTCAATTGTCTTATGATATTTATTTATTTATTTATTTTATTGTTGAAAACTATTAAGAACTACTCTACCTAAACAAGTATTATACAACTTAGTCATGCATAATGACAGTGTAATACGGTTTTATATATGAGTCATGTATTATAAGTAAAACCACAAAATACCCCGTGATCAAATCAATTGTTGTGGGTACGAGTACTAAGTACCTATAGTAGTTTCTACGAACGTTTACATCAACATTTATTGCATACTAACATACTAACACAGTCAACAGTCAGTTTTACTAACATAGTCAAGTGTGTGTAATTGTACCTACTAACAATTATATGGGTCATCTGGCCTGAAATAAAGGTTTTTTTTTTATTGCATTACGGTGACTTTTGTCCATAACGTGTTCGCATAAGCGAGCCGCGAATTATAGGTAGAGTCAGTAGATAAAAGGAACAGAGGAAATTGATCCGCTTTCAAATGTATAAGTTGCGAATCCCTAAAAAGGAGGGTTAGGAACTTAGGATTAGCTACTATTGAAAAAATTACATTCCAGTGAACTGTTTGTTCAGTCCGCACGTGCGACCAACATTTTTCCGATATTGCCTGCTCATAAACTGCCGTGGAGTGTGGATATGTAAGGCTTTTAAGTAGCGGCTTCGGTACAAGTCTGTGACATACAGCCTTCTGCTATTAACGCTTATAGCCGTTTTATGGACATAGCAATGTGCTGGCATTGTTTGCGAGATTTATTCGTAATCGAGGCTTGGCTAAAATAGCTCAATTGATTGCTACTCTGGTAACAGTTTTGATTGGCGAAATGTGTAAATATTTCGAAATAAGAGTTGTAGTGATTTCAGTTTAATACTAACCTTTATTTTGGTTATTTATGGTGTAAGTAGGTTTCAAAATCTTTGTAATAATGGAATAAGTCCAATTTAGTACAGCATCTCTTAGGAACTCCCAAGAATCTACAAAACTTTGCGTATTCTTGAGCCATTGAAATCCTTGAGCCATTGAGCCATTGAAGTCCTGTAAGGACTAAATTTTTACGTGTTAAGGTGCGACAATACGGAACCAATATCTGTAGGCGAAAATCGATCGATAAGATTCAAACAAACGTAAAAAAGAGCCGTTTCCTCGTTACAATATTATGGTAGAGTTACACAGTTTCGAATAACATCACGAACCAAACTACTAGGCAGTTGTCGGTAATAACTCTCGCCCTTTATTTGCCACCTAAGTATCTGCCCTTCAGATTCGCAATTTGGTTTTTACGTCGGGCCCATATGACCGGTGTTCGTGTGGAGGATTTTTACGCAACGGTAGGTGGGGAGGTGTACTATATGTATAGTGTGATATCGAGCATCGAAAGTTGCCGGCGACAGGTTCACAGTGCACGGAGTACACATGAATACAATTTGCCTAACATTTTGTGAAAGTTAACATCTCTATATGTACGTGGATGGTGCGGTGTAAGAATGGCTGCTAGAAGTTAATCTTGTTGTATAAGCACACTCGTCCTGATGAAACATATAATACTTACCTACCGTCGCAATTCCAAACAAAATAATTATTACAATCAAAACATACTGGTATGTTCGCTCCTATTTATACCTACAATTTTTGAGCGCATCCATCAGCACTGTAAAACAAAATTTAATTTCGGTTTATCGTCTAGCCAACGGGTTCAGTTCACATATTTCAGCACCTTACTTTTCTTTTTGAAGCATATCTCATATATGTATATATTGTAGATTTATTTCAGCTTGTGCTTTGCTCTACATAATAAATTTACAGTTTTTTTAGTTCACACGCCGTCACTGTCGGCAACATACTGTGGGTGTTTGCTCCCAGAAACTTAGTTTCTGTATATATCACGACGTACTTTTCTTATACTGGGTAGATAAGTAGGTAATAGTATATATTAGTATTTTAACAATAATGTTAAAATAAGGAGGCAGACGCGAACAGGTACATGTAGAGTTGTAGTTGTATGTGTTGCAGTTATGTAAAGAAAGTCTGACTAGAGACTAGACACTAGATGACTAATTTGTTTCAATGAGCGACATTGAAAAATGGATTCGGAACTCGAAAAGCAGGTGTTCAAATAAAATGACGGACCGTGAACCGAGAGAGTGACATTTTGTTTGTCGACACGCTCGGCCCACATAGTCGTGAGGGCGCGTTTTGTGTACAATGTCGTTATAAATAGAATTAGTGGGAGATATTTATGAAACTATGACCGGGTTAAAGTGTTAGAACTGCGAGTAACACAAATGGGTTCTGTCGTTATCTATCTGTAATTGCAATTTTTAGATTTATGTAGATGAACTCGAAGCGTGAAAGCGTGTTCACGCTCGCTTTTTTTTTAGATATATTTACGAATTCCCTTAATCGGTAGAAGGCCAAATTACCTCGTGTTACTCGATACCTATGTTGTATTCGGCAATGCGGTCGGTCTCCTGCCAAGTTTTGTTACTTGAGACTGGACAAGCTTATTCAGAATGTTTCTTTTTCAGAATAGCGTGAAAGGTCTTGAAATTGGTTGATATTAGAAGCCGTGTCATTACTATCACAACTATTCAAGTCTGATTGAAATGTCGGGATTTAGCAGTGGGAATTTTCACCGTTGTTTGGTCCTGTGATACTAATATTAATTACAATTATGCCGAATATTAGTTGTTAACCGCTGTTCACTTGATAAACGGAGCTATCTAAAACAAAAATCCTTTGCCTTTGATGCTGCAAACATCAAGTTTGACTTAACCGCAATAGCTTTGTGTTTATACTTACACTAAGTTCGAAACTACATCTTTATTTTATAATCAAACTGCAATTTTGAGTTAACGAGCATTAGAAGTATAAGTCTAAATCAGATTATCTCACGATAAGCAAATATTACATCTAATAATGTTTAAATGGCGCTAGAAGAAATTAAATAAATAAAAATTCAAAATTCAAAATTCAAAATTTTATTCAGCAAATAGGCAGTTGAATGCTCTTTTACACGTCATTTTTTTTGAGTCTACCAGCGCTTTCGGAAAGACCATGATTGCCAAGAAGAATGCGCCGCAAGAAACTTGGCACAAAGTCATTTTTTCTAAAAACAAGTTACATTAGCTCTTACAATACGCAACCACAGACAAACTACACAAAGAAACCTCACTCTGTCATTAAAAGATTAAGAGAGAAAAAAAAAACCGCATTTTAGAAACAAGTATAAAAAGTAATTATTAAAACAGCAAAACCAGAACACTTTACTTTACTGGCACGTTTTAATTGAGCAGGAGATGTATAGGGTCTCCAGGTCAAATATCTGTGAAAATTTAAATTACAAAGGGATGTATAGGGTCCCAGAATTAATACTATAATATAATACTTAATCTAAATGGCTTAGAGATGTATAGTCTCTAGGGTCAATTTAAACTAAATTTAAAATCAGCAGAGGTGTAAAACGCCTCCACGGTCAAATAATAAGTATAATAATACATATACATAAACTGGAGATGTATATGGTCTCCAAATGTCAAATAACAAAAATTGATGAAATATACATTTCATGTCATCATGTCAAATAAATAAAACATTATTTTTGTCAATTGTATTACAATTAGTACGCAGCGGACAACGGCAACAGAGCCGGACACCATACACGAATATCTTCGGGACGCAGCCAAGTCACATTGATGTCCTAATTATCTTCTGTTTTCAGCCTAGGCCAGGTGGTGCCATCACATAAGTATTCATCCACTTTGTAGTATGCTTTTTTCAAGAGAGCGGTCTTTATGTATCATTAAATGAATTGTGAGGCAATTCCCATGCATCTACAGGCACTTTATTGTAGAACCTCACGCAAATTCCCAAAAAAGACTTACTGACTTTTCGTAGACGAAATTTAGGGACGGCAAGTTTATGCTTATTCCGAGTGTTGAAACCATGCACATCCGACACTTTCTTGAAAGATTTGATGTTCTTGTGTGTATACAATATAACATCATATATATACTGAGAAGCTACTGTAAGGATGTCGATTTCTTTAAAGCGTTCTCTAAGTGAATCTCGGGAGCCTAGATTGTAAATAGACCGGACCGCCCTCTTCTGCAGGATAAAGATTGTCTCTATGTCGGCCGCCTTGCCCCAAATTAGGATGCCATAAGACCTGTACAATGTCTAGCAAATAGTTAATAGGGCTTGATTAGGTCTTGAATTCAATTTATATTCAATGGCTGAAGCGCAGCTCGAAATATACGTATTTTTTACTCTGTAATTCACTACTAGTTTTCCCATTAGCCACGTAATATTGAAACCCGTCATGGCGAGCTGTTTAATTAGTTTCTTGGTAACAAATAGTTACCACGTGATCGATGAAGACCTGAGGCTACATTAGAGGACCGGATGCTTAGGACGTTTTCAAAACAGTTATTTTGTTATTACTTACCAACAAACATTGAAAGTAGTTAGTCAAGTATTTTTTAAAGTTAAACAAATTAATGTGTGGTAACAATATTGTGTGCGTACTTAAGTTTAAGCTTTTAACCATCGATTTTTATGAATCATAGAGGGTTGTACTGAAAAACAGCGCAGTGATCATGCGCGCCCGCATGCACGCACCCACAGCACACGCTGAGTGCAATCCTTTTGGCACAATTGGTTTGTAAATTCAGAAATTATGCGGTTTTATTTGTTAATGTACGTTTGTATTCCAAAAGTGTCAATAAAGTATTATTCTATTCTATTCTATTCTAAAAACTAAGAACAACGGTTTTGTCAAACGAATTTTGAAGTTTCATTCCTTTCAGGGACTTAACTAGTGAAAAAATATAACGTCACAAAATATTGTGACGAACTGAGAACCTCCTCCTTTTCCGAAATCGGTTAAAATAAATACCGGTAAATATACCGCTACCTTAATATAACGGTAAAATTTAAACTTAACGGTATTTTGTGAAAACAAGTAGGGTTAGTAACGAAATGTTTTACCGGTAGGTACTTACTAATAACGGTACGTCTTGTCTGTCTCTTTTTTGTATCGGGACTGAGGGGCGAGAAGTGTGTTCTATGGAACTTACTAACAATGTAAATAAACCGCCATAGTAAATTCATCATTCAGAGACAATTTAAATATGGCGGTTTGTTTACATAGTTTTAGCAAGTTCCACAGAATGACACTATAGAGCTGCGTAGAATACGGTTACCGCTATCCCGCGAGAACTACCTATATAATTCTCCGGGATAAAAGACAGCGTACCTCTTATGCTTTATCTACCGTAAAAGCTATCTTCCATAAGTTTTGAACCAAATTCGTAAAGCCGTTTCAAAGAAGTAACTGACATTACATTCATACTCATTCACAAACTTTGGCATTTAGGTAATACTTAACATTAGTAGGATTTGTGGAATGGAATCGTTACCAAAATAACGTTACTTTGCAACATACCGGTAAAAATACGACAAGTACCGGGCACTTTTCCCGTTAAAGTTATCAGTCCCTGATTTGTTTATCGTTTAACGTTTATGGTCATTTCACGCGTTGATGTCTTATTTACTGCAATTGGGCAAAGTCACGTGAAGGTCGTTGAACAACCTTGACATATTTAAAAACGATATTTCTTAACTTGAATAGTTGTTAATGATTTCAACTTCAACTGGGTTAACCTAAGACGTTTTAAAGGTGAGATTAATAGAAGTTTGTTTCCATTTTCAAAGTAGGCTATCTTTTTCTTTCCCATGTTTGAAAATTGGTCATAATATTCAGGCAACGATTTGGAATAGGTACCTAGATATAAAAACTAAAGTAAAGAAGTAAATCAAAGCTGTAGAACATTTTATCAGCTTCCATTTTGTATAAGAGCTACCTTCATACCAAATTTCAAGTTTCTAGGACAACGAGATTAAGGGAAGCAAAGGTTGTATGTCAGGATCGTAGCAAGTGGAAGTACGTGGTCTCTGCCTACCCCTCCGGGAAACAGGCTTGACTGTATCTATGTATATATGTCTCCTAACTAGTTCAAACAAAATTCCGAAATCAAACTTTCTGCTTTCAACCTTTCCTTCACACAATCGTTCGTTGCCCGGACCCCAGACTACGTAGTTAACAAGTAATAATCATAGGTAACCATTTCATCAACTTACAAAATCTACCTTGTTACATAAAAAAAAACCTACTAAAATTAGATATTTATGCAAGGACCTTTTCGTAACTGGGCCCGTTTTTCGAATTTGGTTCAAAATAACCACTTAGTAGAGATAACGTGACACTGTTACAGTCTTAATGTAAATAAGCAGTAGTTGATGTAATTTTCCAATAATGGAATAGGTCGATAAGAGTATTCGCGATAGTGCGCGCTGGCATTGACATAGTTGCTGTGTCAGAGCGTCAATGGCCTGCACGCACGCGCTTGCGCACCCTATCTTTTGAACGTACATATCTTGAAATTCTGTCTGTTTAAATTTATTTACTTATTTATAGTTTAGTAATGATCAAAGCTCCTAATTATTAACGCGTACCACCTACGTAAATCTTTAACACCTTTAGGGGTATGTTATAAGTTTGACTTGTGTACCTGTGTGTCTGTGTATATGTCCGTGGCATTGTAGCTCCTAAACGGATGAACGGATTTGGTCGTGGTTTTTTTAATGGAAAACTAGTTTAATCGAGATGGTTCTTAGCTAGGTTTCATAAAAATCGGTTCAGCCGTTTTTGAGATAATACATTTTGAAAGAAAATGTCGGTGGGTTTTTTATAAAAAAAGTGGAGTCTTTGTCTGTCATTTGCGTTAAAGTTACGAAGCATTACAAGTAGGTAAGTATGTGTAAAACGTAAACATTAAAACATTTTTTTTTCTGAAAAAGGAATTAAGGCAAAAGAGGTGAAAGCAAATTAAACATTATTTTAAAGGCTTTTTATTAACTAAGTTGCAATGTTTTGTATGTTTGGGTCAAATTTTGCAAGTTGAAGACTCACTTCCAGTGGTCTGATTTACTTGGAGTTTGGTTTGGATATGTAAGTTGGATGACAATACAAGTACAACCAACAAAAAGTACAGTAAGCAAAAAAATGTGTTAAAAATGATTTTTTTCAACAGAAAACTTATTTAGCTAATAAAGAAGTCAGTGAAGCGTTTATAAATAAAGGATGTTCATTAAGCGATTGTGGAGCCGCCTGTACTTCCGACTACCATTAAAAGGAAGGATTTGCGTTATAGCGCCACACATAATATATGAATAATAAATTCATAATTTTTGGATAGAAAATAAATGGAGTTCCCGAAGGCCTTCGTCTTACATTCAGTAAGTACTTACTACATGAACGCAAACCATGTTCTATCGTAAAAAAACATCATTTGTATTCTGGCTGTGTGAACCCGTACCGTTGTATGTATGGAGCGATCGCACCCGCATCATCGAACAATGCGTCGCCCGCGCAGCCTAACAACGCGCTAGATACATGCTAATGTATGTTAGATGAGTGCCAAGTGCGGGATCCATAGTTAAATTACCCACTTAATTACCATAGATCAATAACACACGGTTTTACTATTGATTGCAACATGACAAACATGAATCGAGGTGTTGGGTGCTTCGATTGTGCTAGTGATGGACTGCTAATAAATCTATTACCCAAAATTCAGGTGTCCATAAAAGCACAACGCCAAGATTAAGTCGATTTGACCAAAATGGTATAGTTTTCAGGATATTGTCACTTTTATACAAATTCAGTTTTTGTTATTTAAAACAGCCAATAATATGTCGAAAACTATGACGTTGTTATTAAAGCCTAACTAATATGATAGCTGTAAGCTGTGACAGCTTGCGACCTGCACTATCAGTCCTCTCAATTCGTGCATTCGTTTTGGCGACATCTGTATAATTGTATAAATATATTGTGGCCGAAGACAAGATATCTAAAGCGTAAATTACGCTAGACGATGAAAGCGATATCCCATTTGACTCATAATGCTCTCTATATAATGAATCAATCCCCCTACTTGCTCACAAGAATCTTTATTTGTACAAATACGTTCTGGAAAATGGAACTCTTACTCTTATAGACACGGAAGTCTTAGTAAAAGCTTTCATTGATACATAAAAAAGTATTTTTCGTAGCAAAAGAATCGTGGTCTAAAACAATATTATGGATAAAGAGAAACCCAGTAGAATAAGAAACATGAAATAATATATGAAATTTGCGAAAGGCAAGAGTGTTAACTGTGGTAAGCTTCAATCCAAACTTAATGGAAGGACAACGTTTCGGCAAAAGGATAGTGGGTTGGGTTCCCGATGCCACGAAAATAAACGTTACATGAAATACAATACGATTATATTAGGTACCCGACTGCCGCCAGAAATTATGGTTATGTTTTTAGAGTGTATGTATGTCTTATGCTATGTGCCGCTCTGCAGCCTTAACGGCTTGATGGATTTTAACGTGTGAGATGTCATTACATTTGGCTTAATTGAAGGACTGTGTAGGCTATACTGTTTAGTAAAAATACAAGAGGGGAAGGGGGGCACCTTGAAAACTACTCTCATAACGATTATCTTGAAACTAGAGTCATAGGACATGATACATTTTACTGCATTTTAAGAGACCTAATCAGTGATACTAGGTTTAGGTATGGTCAAGTGCAAAAATAGGTATGTATCGAATTAAGTTTTTCCATTCTATTCTATAATAAACCACAACAATAATACCTACCACAGCTTTAATTCGCCGACATAAGAGTCAAGGGATATATGCATTGTAGGTTGTATGCATTCACATTTTTGCATTTGACTGTACATACAATACTTAAAATCCTACTTTTTCATCTACAACCTTGGGAAAAGTAAGATAGGTACAGCTAGTTTTAGTCGTCGAATGTCTGTTTAAAACGATGACAAATGTAGAGCCGAAATTTAAGCACCATTCGTTAATGCAGTTTATTTGAAGTAGCTATGTCTATATAAGATTCGTAGCTGGGATTTGATGAGTTTGATGGAAATTTCAATTCTTTCTTGTGGTATCTTTCTCATTCTTTTGTTATTTACACTTTCGGTTGTGTAGGTAGAGTTGACGCTAATGCATTAGCACCGTAAAACATGTATAGATATCTGTACTAAAAGGCTATTAAAATCTTCAACAATATTTCTATTACTACCTATCTAAGTAGGTACTTAACATAGCCTTCGATCGAATCTATAGATCTATCGTGTCTACAATGTCTGCCAATGGGTCTACAAAATGAGCCTACTGCAAGAAACGCGGAAATGCTACGAGCGCTACGTGTCGTAGCACTAGGTCACAGGGTGTCATCATCATCACAGGCACAGGAAATTTATGCTACCTGTGTAATTTTATAGTTGAGATTATTCCTACTGCGTGTATTTTTTATAAGAGTCAAATTCAATAAAAGGTTCGCAATTAATGATATTTCCTTTTTAAGAGTGCTAAGTAATTACAGAGTCGTTATAAGTACTTATTTAGTAAAATATGATATTTTTAATAACTTATTATCTTAACGTACTCTGATCCAGCCCGAAGTTTTCATTATGTCACCCAAAAACTTTCACTTCACAAACTTCTCACATACAATTAATTAAAAACTTTCTTAAATTAAAGTAAGTCATTCCAAGTAGGTAGTACAGGTCCGTATTTTTATTTCTGATTTTTTATTTTATTTTGTCATTTCGTAAAAGTTTTCGCGCGTCGCGGCGCCGAGCGGTGCGAGCGTCTTTATGCAGCCGTTGGCGGGAATAGACTGAGTAGCGACTGCCACTGCTTGTGCCTGTCACAGCGTGTCAACATCGCTGTGGCCGTTGTCTCGAGAGCAGTCTGCTATCACTCGCACTTTACTTTTCGACACAACGCTCAAGCTTTTCACCTGTACGGCCAATGTTTAAATTCTTGAAATCTTGACGTTAAAACGTATAAGTATCTATTTACGTCTCGTTTGCGTTTTTGATTAGAACTAAAAAAACGCCCGTGAATATGCAAATAACCTCAATTTTAGTTTCGTATTAAGAATAATTTAAAACGAAACCTCATAAAAAATTGAGTTCAAAATGTAGGTCCTGCGTACCCAATGAATGCAGGGATTTTGAAAAGAAAATGAGTAGGTAAATAATATAATACATTAAAGTTCTCATCGATTTTCACGTAAACATAATGCGTTAAACGTCAAAATGACCCCACCCCATTTGATATGCCATAGTTAGAGGCACAGACCTCTTGGCGTGCGGCATACTTCAAAATAATCCTGAATCAAAACAAACCTATTGAGAGCAGGCTAAGCCAATTCCCTTTAATCTTTTGACGAACTTGTAAACTACTCGTAAACCTGTGTCGTAAGCACTTGCTAAATCCGGAATATTAGGTTGAACTACTTTTACATAGAACTCTCTATAACGTGTAGGCAGCTAGGGACCTATGCTTTTTATGCCATCAATTGGCATGAGCGATGGTATGAATGAAATACATAAGCCGAGAGTGGTCAAGGTAAACCTGCTCTTGCTATAGGTACCTACTGCATATGCTGCATACGTTGTGTGTAATGCGTCATTAGGTTCCATACTCGTTTTACCATATGATATTCGTTTCAAATTGTTAACTTTTTACGTCGAGGGATAAGCTTAAAACACATCAGTTGATTGATGATTTAACCATCTTGGTTGGTTGGTTGGTTATAGTGAAGTTTTATTACAATGGCTTGGGTAAAATGTTTGCTAAGTACTTACCTATCTTGTTTAGGACCACATCCTTAACCAACCATTTGCTTGGGTTATCTCTCAAAACACGTAGGTATTCCTTTTTTAGATCATTACTGAAATAAACAAGAAAATACCTAATCACGCTTTCACATAAAAAAGTTTAATTTATCAATCGCAAGTTCCGTTTCTTTAAAAATCCGTTTGTTGATCAAAATAACTTAACCCAATTAAGGCACTTTCCCCAAAGTCCCAAATTACCTGAGGGTTTCGTTTTTGTTAATCAGGGCACCATTCTTATGATCAAAAGTAGACCCACTTTGATATCGTCATAGAGTGATTCTTTCGCAATTAAATTTTCGTAATTCAAACAGGATTATTTTTGTTAGGTAGATGATTGTTTTCAAAAGATTTCCTCGGGACAAGTCTCCGCTACAACCACAGAGCAGCCCGAATAGACTTTAGAAGTGTGGATAGAGTCTACTTAGTTGACTATGTAGCTAAGAAACAATTTTTTTAAAGCGGTAGGTACAATGCGTCCACAATTGCAACAATCACTTAGGCACTAGGTACTTTTAGTAAATCCATGAAATCAATATTATGAAAAAACAGTATTCAGGTATGAACTAAAAACAATTAATTTGCTTACCCGCGGTCACAAGTGCAAGATAGTTATACCTACTTCTATGCGACAAATCTGTTTTCATGCAACACAGACCCAAATATCATCCACCAGCCCACCATCACTACACTCTAACAGGTAGCAAGGTGAACGTTGGTTTTGATGCATTGAAAACGGGCTTGTATAGAGTATTTCGAAACTCGTCAGCGTATAGTGTAATGGTGGTAGTTATAGTCAGACCCAACTATATTGTCATAATGTGGCTTAGTGTGGTAGTGGAGCGGGAGGTGTTGCATCAAAACATACAATTATCGCACAGACGTAGCTATCTTACACGTGTGACCGCAGGTGATCAAATTAAATAATTAATAATTTTAGTTCATGCATTTGGACTTCCGCAAAGTAACGTCTACTGATTCAATCAATTAAGCATTTAGGTAGGTGTCGTGACCATATACCTACTACCTATACGAGTATTACTACCTAGGTACTTACTTCGTATACTTACTGTATGTAAAAATGTCTAAAACTTTGAAAACAACGACTGGAAGCTACTTATCTCTCTTAATTTCTTTTCCTTCTTTTTAATAGGCATTTAATCTTATCAGCTGGGCTCATTCCAAAAACTTCAGACAAAGAGGAAAGACTAGCCATAATCATAAATCATGTCTTTATCAGTACCGCTCCAAGATGCTTGGGGCTTGAAACCCATTAATATGAGATTACAAGTTTCTGATTTCAGCAATTTGACCGTTAATAGATATTAGCAAGATGCCGAAAATGGTCTGGAACAGCGATGGAGCGCTTGCGGCTTGCGTTAACAGTTCACTTTTATCGTAGGTAGTTACAGTAAGTAACCGATTGTATAAAAGGTTAAGTACTGCCTAGCTTAACTTCTTCTTTCTATATTTACTGTGTTAAAAACCGGGCAAGAGCGTGTCGGACGTGCCCAGGATAGGGTTCCTAAACCATTATGGAAAAGCCATGGCATATATACCTAATTTAATAGTATTTTATGCAACTGTAACGTAACCAAGGTCCATACATGAGTGTGTATGTTTATAAAACGAGCCCGAAGGGCGAGTTTTCATAATAAATCACACGAGTGTATAATTACCAGTTATGTACCGTTGCATACATTACTTTTTCTACGACTTCATTATAGAAATAAGAAATATTTGTAAAGAAATAGTTAGATAACATTTCTTCATTTTCAAATTTAAAGTTCCATAGTAAACCCGCGACCCGGTCGGTAAAGCAGAGTGCCGCTAAGGCGGAATAGTTTTACAGGTTATAAAGAGATTGTAAATAGAGATGATGATAATGGCGATGACTAAACCTTATTTACTTAATTTAATTTGTTTAGATTATTGCAAAAAGATCTATATATGAATTGACAATGTGAGTAAAAAACGGTAAATGTCGTTTCTTTGTTTACTTACATCAGGTAAGTTTTCCTTAAGTTCAGTGTAAAGTTTTCTCATTGAATATAACTCATTCAAATAAAACTTTAGAGAGCAACACATCGTTTAATTAATTGACAATGAGAAAAATAATGTTAAATAATGAAAAAGATGTAACACTTTTTTCAATTCACCATTTCAAGAAGTTGTTTATCTGTTTTTGTTATAAAGTTTTTGGACTTTTCCCGCAACACATTTTCCGTCACTGTTTGCGCCATTATTTTAATTTCTTCGGTATTACACAATACCTATCTCATTTTCATCACTCATTTAGAATTTCTTTTACTGAACCGAAACCAATCCGATAACTAATTAAGTGCAATTTTTGCATCAAAGAGAATTTATTTACTACGTTTTGCATTATCAGTAAAACTCGCCAGCTCTCTTTTTTTTTTTTTGCATCCGTACCACAGACCACAGCAGAGCTAGGATATTAGCGTGTTCTTAGTTACGAAATTTTGCTTAAAAATTCTCCTTAATTATGATTGGCTTACAGCTATTCTTATTCATGTTTAAGCAACCAATCACGATGCACATGCATGTTTAAAAAAACTCGATATCAGAATCGAACTTAGTATTCTTTTCTCAAATGCTATTATTTTACTCAATAAGTGTAACTTAGTGAAATTTATATGGGTTATTATGTTACTGTTTTTTTACCACAGAGCATAAAACTTACAACAGACTTATGACATTAGTTATTATTGTATACTTTTTTACCATTTAATTGACAGATTATAACATAGGAGTAGAAAAAGGTATTTTCATCACACCTATTCGAAACCAGTGTTAGCAGAGCCCTACTCCAAAGCAAACTACGCAGTGTGGGGTCAATTTATATCGGTTATTGACATAGACACACATAATTAACTATTACTCCCAAACCTGTAAAGCCTGCTTATCTCTGATAGTTTTCCTTTAAAATTCACTATATGCACTATTGCTCTGATTTTTCTCACATTTCCAAATATAACAGTTTCTCTGGTAGAGGGGGGGGGGGACACTGGACTCCAACAAAAATAAGCACTTCAAAGCTAAATATTTCGCAAACTAATAACTTTATCGAAAAATGATCTTCGAACACCCCTAAGATTTGTGAAAGACCTGTTCAACGATACTATGGGGTAGCGAGAAATAAAAAAATCATCCCCACTTTTACGTGTAGGGGACGTACCCCAAAAAAATTTTTTTTCAAGATTTCAAGAAGTCTAGGAAACATGTTTAATGGACAGGTATGTCATTCAGAAGTAATAAAATTCAAAAAGAAGAAATACATGAAAAATAAATTCCTATCTAATAACGGCAACACCACATGCATCTAAGTATGGTTTTTCTCCTATGCATAAGTGACAAGCTTGATCTACATGGCCTTGTACGAGTATTATGTACTTATAGGATTTTTCCAAAAATCAGGTCGCGAGGTCTACACGTCAGAGCCACTACTTAGTATTATATTTTGATTGTTTTAAACCATGTATGTGCGTCCGCCTTGTCGTTCCTTACTGGAAATAAAACATGTCAGTAGGTACGAGTAGGTATGTGGATTAAAAACTTTTTGCCATATAGAGCTTAGAGCAGAGCAAAGGTCTAGTCTAGTCTAATGCACAGGGTCTGTTGATTGTGTGCGTATTTTTGGTATTTGTGAGTTTTGTCAGGGCGGTCCAACTCCGCGCTTAGGTAAGATTTTACAAGTACGCGGCGAGTCCTATCCATAGGACTAAATTCACAGGACCGCCCGCGCGCAACCAGTCGCGCGCCGGCCGGGTCGCATGTCGGATGTTGCTTACTCACGCGCCGCGCATTGTCCGTGGAGTGCGAATTACGACAATTGAAATTGCGAAATTGAAAGGTAAAGAAATGCACGTAAAACCTATACTTAATTAAGTAGGTAGGTACCTACTTACCAAAGGTTTACTTTTGTTATTTTTATTTATGTCACATGTATTACAATTATTAATTATTACAAGGTTTTATTTTAATTTGCAATGTTTTTGTACATATATAGGTACGAGTATAGGTACTGTATACTCAGAGGCAAAATTAATCGCCCACCATTTTTTCCTTCATTAATGTAAAAACTGTTAGTTAAATAAATACTGCTTTTACAATAAATGGTAAAAAAAAATAGGGTGGGCTATTTATTGTGCCGCTGAGTAGGTATATGTAGCTATGTATGTTCGGGTTATATCTTGCGAGATAAATTTCTTGTTTGCGTCGCGTCATATCAAGTCGTATATCATTTATTTACAAAATTAGAGTAATAAATAATAATAATAAATAAATAAATATCACGGGACAATTTGACACCAATTGACCTAGTCCCAAACTAGGCAAAGCCTGTACTATGGGTACTAGACAACAGATAAACATACATATATATAAATAAATACATACTTATATACATATTAAACATCCAAGACCCGAGAACAAACATTCGTATTCATCATACAAACATCTGCCCCGACCGGGATTTGAACCCGGGACCTCAAGCTTCATAGTCAGGGTCTCTAACCACTAGGCTATCCGGTCGTCAGTCAGGGTCTCTAACCAATAGGCATGTAACCTTGTACTATAATGTATTCTGTGACTTAACTTATTAAATATTCAGTTTCATTATTTTTAAAAGAAGGCAACCCTAACGTAGTTAGAAGAGATAAGAGATACACGATAGAAAGAGAGGTAACTTGTAGGTGAATATAACTGTAGGCAATTAGCGCTGTGCGACCTGAATTGCGCTTTATTGTGTCGTAGCAAGAGTCGCTATTTATTTAAAGGATTTTGAGGAGTTGGACTTCTGTACTTGTACTATTATGTAGTCTGTGGTTTTGTTACAGTGTGAGTTAATAGGAACGTAACAAATTTTCACACTAGCGTAGACGTGTGGAAACTATAGCCCAAGCCCTCTCATTCTGAGAGGAGGCCTGTGCTCAGCAGTAGGACGTAAAAAAGGCTGGTGATGATGATCCTCGTCCCCCTCAAAAACTGGCAGAAAATTTGTGGTGCATAGATAAGCCAAAGGCGCTACCCGTCTGTCTGCTGTATGGTATAGCGCCTTGGCTTAGGGTAATAATAAACATGAGTAGTTAAGGTAGGCACCCAAAAGGTAGGTAAGTAGGTATATATTTCACGGAATAGCAAGCCCACCACGACTGTTATGAACGAGCTTAGTCACTTCCTGAAGTAATTCCAAGTCCCAACATTAGGAAGGTACTTATGCAATCAATAAATTCACCATCTGTAGCCGGCATTTTTATAACACGAAAGGAAAGAGAAATGTAGGTCACATAGAGATTTATTCCTAACAGAAATATCAACGTTTTATTCAGAGATAAAAGATATTGCCAGACGCGTTGGATATTGTAATTTTACTTTTATTTACTCGTGGAAAAGTGGTCGTTCTAGAAAGCATTTAGTATTTTCAGTTTTATGAGCTTTTGATGTTTCCTGAAGCTTATTTCAGACATTGAAACTAAAAAAAAAAACGTGGTACAACTTACAATAAATGTAGGTCTACCAGAAAAGTAAGTAAGTAGGTATCATAAAACTAAAGTTGTAGCGCAATCTCTCGTTGCCTTTATTTAGTCTGGCAGAACGGAGGACATGGTACAAATATAGCCAAATAACTTAATATAAACATATCAAGCCATATTTATCAAGTCTTGGGTCATAGTGAAATAAATGGATCACTCACGTATGTCAGTCGAGTATAGCCTGACATGTCATTCAAGTATTGTTAAGTCTTGGGTCATTATGAGCGACATTTAAGAGCGTACAAACATTTTGTGACAACTCGTTAATGCCGCGATCGCTGAGCGATCGTCTTTTTAACAACTCACACTACGATGTTTACAGGTGTGCGTGTGCCCTGAGCGCTGTGGACGGGACCGACGCTTCTTGATCATTGTTATCATTATACTTTTTACTGGGCTTAGGAAAAAATATTCTCATGAACTTTAACTATTTTTATTTCGTAATAAGCAATAACTTAGTGATATAACATAAGTTTTAAATGATTCGCGGTTAATTGCATTAGACGTAATGAAAACGGGATATTGACCGCGATTACCTTATAGGTTTCATGAGCTCCCGATATTTCGACGCAGTTAAATGCATCATGATCCCGGGCAAACTGACGAAACGAGGGTAGGTAGATACTAATGTTGCGCGGACCGGTTTCTGTCTACCCGCACCTATAATACCTATAAGATAATCGCCGTCAATATCCTGTTTTCATTATGTCTTAATAAAACATAATTTATAACTTACATACATACGCGCTTAGTAACTAGTAACTTTTAGCAAAAGACATTTTTGATAAAAAACCTTACAAAAAAAAAGTAAAATAATCCTCTAAAGACTAAAGTTTTATGGCCTAGCACTAAGTAGCAGAAATATGAAGTCGGTGCGGTGCTTTGAATGAAGCACCGACTTCATATAACCATCTATGGACATGTGTTCGCAATAAATGATTTATTATTATTATTATTATTATATTTCTGCTACTTAGTGCTAGGCCATAAAACTTTAGGCCTTAGAGATTATTTTACGGTTTTTTTAAGGCGGTTTTACTTTTTTGTTAAAATATTTTTATTTCACAATTTTATGTTGATTCAACATATTTAGAATTATCCTCCAACTCCTAACCGTTAAGGAGTTGGACCTTCCATCATCAGCTCATCAACATGAGATGATAACTACCGGATGCAAATACTTAATTAGCCTTAGAAAATATATGAAACACATAATACGTGCCTATAAAATTTGAGGGTTGCCCTCGATTTCCCTGGGATCCTATTATCAGATCATGACTTGAGATTTTCAAAATCGGTCTACAATTGACGGAGTAATCAATGTACATAAATAAAAAAAAATACATATAGTGGAACGTAGAACCTCCTCCTTTTTTGAAATCGGTTAAAAAATAGCAATTTTGTCTCCATTTTCACTTTCTAAAACAGATGATCTGAAATAATATTTGCGGTCTTGAGCTGAAACTTTGCACCTGTCCACACTGCACACAAACAATCTGGCTGAAAAAAAAAATCAACCCACTACAACTACAGCCCAAACCCTCTTATTCAGGTATGAGGCCTGTGCCGAGCAGCTGTGGGACATCAAATAATATACTAGGTTACTACTATTTATTTTATCTACACACATATCACAGGGTCGAGCACGACTTTACGAAAGCTGCGTAACGTTACGGTTATCGTATCGAGATCGAGAAACCTCATACTAAATTTTAGTTCCAAATACGCTCACGGACGGGCGCTGTTCCAAACGTCATACAAACTCGGCAACGTTTACTATTCGACTTTACGTTACGCAGCATTCGTGAAGTCGTGCTCGGCCCTCATAAGTCCTCTATAATGCGTTCAGAAACCGTAGAAAATGACCAGCATTGCAGTACATCGTCGCCTCCGCCCGCCCTGCAGGTCCAGCGGTAAAGTAATAGTCATTACGACATCGAATTCGATGTACCGAATTTGACAACCAACGTAATTTACAATCATAGTCAAATAAAACGGATCACTCACGTATATAAGTCGAGTTCAGTCCGACATGTATAATTAACAATGTGATATATTTTGATTTTTTTTTACAAAAAAAACAGTTCACGAAACGTCAGCTCGGTATGTTTGTCTATGATTAAAAAAAAACAGTCAAATTCGTGACAGATATGGGTATGATATAAGTCTTCGGCTTCTGAACCCATCTTAGAGTACTTATAATATGTGTGTAGATAAAGTAATGTATGCAACTGTACATAATTAAAACACTCGTGTGATCCTATTATGAAACTCAGCTTCGCCTCGTTTCATAAAAACACACTCGTGTTTTAAGGACCCTCATTGTGTAGCAGTTGCATAAACTAGTATTATCTACACACATATCATAAGTCCTCTATAATGCGTTCAGAAACCGTAGAAAATGACCAGCATTTCAGTACTTCGTCGCCTACTCGCCGACAGCGCCAGCCCCAGCACCTCCTCCACCACCAGCAGTAAAGTAATAGTCAACCAACGTAATTTACAATCATAGTGAAATAAAACGGATCACTCACGTATATAAGTCGAGTTCAGTCCGACATGTATAATTAACAATGACATATTTTTTTTTTTTTTTTTTACAAAAAAAAAACAGTTCACGAAACGTCAGCTCAGTATGTTTGTCTATGATTTAAAAAACATCACAATTCCGAATAAAACACAGTCGATATCGAAATAGCAGTAATGTATTTACGTTTTATTTTTTAATACGACCGGGTTCGATTCCCGAACAGAGTACAAGCACAGTCTATACAGTCATCCGACGAAAGCGTCTAGACAGGGCAATTGTGCGGGATGAGGGGCGGGCAGGGCGGACCCCCCTTGCATACGCCACGACTGCCCGATTAGTTAGGTACTTTAGGTCTGGGCTTTCAGGGCTAACGGTCACGCGTGTGACGAGCTTTAATTATACACACAAGAGCAAATAAAACGGGTCACTTTGTATGGAAATGATCATACAAAGTGACCCGTTTTTATTGCTCTTGAGTATATTTAATTAAAATAAAACATCGCAAAAAAATATTGGACAGAAATTTGGCTAATTGTTTTGTCTGTAGACAAAAAATTACATGCGATTTCAAATTCAAGATGGCGGGCACGTTTTTTTTATAAAATGTTATGGGTTTAACTTTCTATGTTTTCAGGGGTGCTTTCTATGTTTTCAGGGGGGATTACGAAAATGACATCTATTTTCAAATCCAAGATGGCTTACACATTTTTTTGTTCAAAATCGATATGGGTGTCATTTTCTATGTTTTCAGGGGTGCTGATTACGAAAATGACGCTCATGTCGATTTTTAACAAAAACCATGTGACCACCATCTTGGATTTGAAAATAAATGTCATTTTCGTAATCAGCACCCCCGAAACATAGAAAATGACACCCATATTCATTTTTAAGAAAAAAATATGTCCACCATCTTGGATTTGAAAATGGGTGTCATTTTCGTAATCAGCATCCCCAGAAACCTAGAAAATGACACCCATAATGATTTCTAACAAAAAAATGTGTCCACCATCTCGGATTTGAAAACGGATGCTATTTTCGTAATCAGCACCCCTGAAAACCTAGAAAATAGCACCCATTCGATTTTAAGAAAAAAAAACATAACCGCCATCTTGGATTTGAAAGTGGGTATCATTTTCGTAATCAGCACCCCCAGAAACCTAGAAAATGATACCCATATTGATTCGAAAAAATTGCCCGCAATTTTGGATTTGAAAATGGAAATATTTTGTTTACACAGAAACAAAAAAAAAATCGTAAGTTTAAATTTAAAATCAGAGAGATGTGGTAACCCTTGGTGCTTTGGCCATGCTGGTGCGGTGTCGGCATTTACGCACACATCAAAGGCGTCGGACCACTGTTAGATTATAATCTTTTAACATGAAACTACCGTGAGATTCAATCATTGTGAAATAAACGGATCACTCACGTATGTCAGCCGAGTAGTCGAGTATAGTTCGGCATGTTTCGGACTAATCCCAGACGTAATATGGCGTGTGCTCCCAGAGGAAGGACTACGGATTAGTTCGAAACATGTCGAGCTATACTCGACTGATATACGTGAGTGATCCGTTTATTTCACAAAGATTATAATCTCTTTACACTGTGGTACAGGCTTCATTTTAAATCTATGTATGCAGTTTTTCTTGCCACTAAAATCGATTACATGTGACCTATATGTATAAGTGTGCCACCCTGTATATACAGGTTTCGTTTTAATGAAGCCGGTATAATATTAGGAATATGGTAACTAACCTATTAACGTGTGTGGCCGTAGTAACATTGGATTTTTACGTTCCAATCAATTTGCGTTTATTGCTCATTTTCGAAAAAGTCATATCAGACAAAGTGAGGTTAGAGAAAAATTCAATACATAAAACTTCAAATTACCATGTAAAGTTACTTAGGTACCAAGTATAAATTTTTAGCGGACACGCTATAGCTGATCAGGTAACGCGCGATGGGTAGGCTCGGTCACCGACCTTTAGCCGGCGTCGAGAGCGATACGTCCGTTCCTTGGGAGCGCTCGGCGCTTTCTGAATCGAAGAACGTTTATGCGCTCGGTTATGTAGTGGTTTAAAAAAAATATATTAATTTAATTGAGTGATCCATACCCGTTTAAAAAAACACACATACTGAAAAAATCCTGTAGTTTCATAATAAAAATATTTTATTGGCAAAACGTTTTCAAATATGTGAGAAAAAAAATGTTTTAACTGACCGAATTACACATTCCGTCGTATCGTTTTTAGATGATAAAAAACCATATTTCGAGAATTGTTCGATCGCGATGTACTAAAAGACTATATACCCTATAGCAAAATGCAACAATTACAACATTTTTGGAAGTTTAGAATGGAAGCATTCCACCTGAAAGATAGCTCTGACGCGTATTTTTCGAAAACTATACGAAGAAAACCGTCTTGTTTGAAAGAACCTTTAATAATAATTTGATTATAGCAAGGCTATGTCTAGAATAAGAGTTTATCTGTTTAAAACAGTGGTTTTTCTTTAAAAAATTAAGCATTTAAATACAAATATAGCCTTTGACAAGTCTAAAATCTTCTAAAACAGCAACTTTTTGTTCGTACGCTCTTAATTCGTCGCTCTTATAAAGGTAGACCCAAATCTGTCCCTAAGTGAAATACGGTCAGTGATACTTTGTTATAATGCAGAAAATCGTAGAAACTATAATTTATTCTGTGTCTGTATTTAGATACGGTAAAAGTGGTAAACTAGTGTAATTTAACTATCATAATGATGACGGACTCTTGGGACTATGAATACATAATATAATTATGGTGTAAGGATAAGAAATGCTTACTCACTAGTAAAAGGCATGCACTGCTTCTTCAGGAATATATGGATAATCTGTGAGAGTAAATAATTGGTCAACATTACAAACATTTTATTTAAATCTTCTGTTAAATACTTATATACCTACATCATAATTATATTAAATCACAGTTACATAAGTTGATGCGTATACCAAACTGGCTAAGTCTGCCAAAATACGACGTAGAGAAACCTTCAGTTTAGTGGTTTGAGAGGAAGCTTCGAAAACGTTTTCATTACTGCACTTTCTGAAACGAAACAAATCACTTAAGTGTAAAGCAAGTTGATTATAATTACAAACGCTTGTAGCTTTATGATGTTAATGTACGGGTATGACGACGATGGTACAATCTTTTATCTATTTTAAAGTGTTCCCTGCTAATGCTAAGGAAAATAATACGTATATTCATACATAAATGACGGCAGTGGCAATAAATAGAGGAAGCCCTCCCTCAACACAAATGATCGCATCGTTTCCCAGACAGTTAATTGTTACACTACTGTAATTAACTCACCATTGTTATCTCCGGGAATATAGTGCTAAGGTTGAAGTTGGCTCGTGAGGTGGCTGGGAAGGTGGCAAGCGCGCGGTCGGCGCCGGCGCCGGCCTGCACGCCCGCCACCAGGTGGCTGTTGAACAGCTCGTGCTGGTACTGAGGCGCCATCTGGTTACCCACATAGTTCGCAAACGTAAACTCCTCAGACATCAAGTTCGGGTGCTTCTTATTCTGGCCCTTGTTCTGCCAAAACAAATTAGACGTATCGTTCCACTCCTCGACCTCGTTACTCAACTTAGCTCGCTTATTTTGGTATTTCTTACTAGACTCCTTTTTAGAGCATTCGAGTTTATGTTTCGCTCCTGACTCTCTTCTAGAGCTCTTGCAATTGGAAGGTACCTTATCTTGGAAGACTGGAGGATTAGTCCGCATTTTAAACTCTTCATATTTATTGTTGGTGTAATTGCACTCGGCCTGATTGTAATCCATGAACTCACCCGTAAACGGCGCGCTCGTGTAGCTTCCCGACATTATATTCGCACTTGACGACATGAAGTTGGAATAAAATGAATTAGATATTGTATTCGTGGTTGAGTTATATAAAGTCGTGCCAGAAAACTGTTGTCCAGCGAAGCTATTATCAGAATAATCGAGTATGGGCGGAAAGTGAGAGACTTGTGCCACACTCGTGTCCTGTGTGTTATTGAAGTCGCTGTATTTCTGGGATGGAGTCATGAATTTGAGACCAACTTGATCTTGGACTTTTTGCGTGCAATTACCGCTTCGAATCAAAGCTTCAGCTGAGTAGCTATGTTTGTGTACTTTGGCACTTTTGTCGTTTTTATTAGTTTTAGGTTTTGGTTGTGAAAATTGACCCATGTTTTCATAGGAATTCATTGGCTTTAAATCGTTGAAAACATAACATGGCTGCGGTATGTTGCTATCGACGCGCGTTGTCATTGTTTTACGGTTGCTCTCATTAGCAAATGGTGTATTGGTATGTTTAGTTGGAGCCGATTTTGGCGTTTCGGTATTAGAGCCATGATATCGTGAAGTTGCATTATCAGAAGAACGGTTCATAAGCTGAGTAACGGATAAGAAGTTACTGCAGTTTTGAATATCAGTTTGGGCGCCCACTCTATTTGTTAGGTCTGCGTTTTTCTTTTTGTCATGTGGACCAAGGGCCAAATCGCCCACTAATGTCGGTAAATTAATAGGAGGAGGTTCAATGCTTATCTCTGTAGTGCCAAGAGGTCTCGCCGACGGCCAGACTTGGAAATCTTCCTGCGGTGGTTGAGTAGGGAAATTTTGCATTGTAATAGGGAAATAATTTCCCTCATTGTGTTCTTGCTTCTTGGCATTGTGATCTACTTGGATGTATGTCTGCTTGTGGGGCTCTTTCATTCCGGTCTGGGGTGGATTACAATTCTGCATTGGCCTCAGTTCGGACGTCATCCAGTTAATGTGCATTTTGCTTGGCGATTTTTTGTGGTACTTATCGTGTATTTGCTGGCTTTGCGGCTTCACAACATTACTCAAACCGGTATCTGGTTTGGTATCGTACTGTTTAGTTACGATTGGCTTGATCGAAGTATTTGTTTGTGCATGATCAAGATGCAGATAATTTTGATGTTTGTTGGGCAATGACTTAGGAGCACTGTTATTGTTGTAAAAGCACATGTCTTCTGACCACAGGTTTGCAGGTTGTGGTGCTGAATAAAAGCTCGTAATAGTATCAGCGAATGAAGAAATCGGCTTGTTTGAAGTATCTTTCTTACTGGAGCTTGATACCAAGGGGACATGGAATTCTGGGTTGAAAGGGTTGTAAGTCGACGAGTATGACGGAGCCGTTGCAGTAGTTAATATATCTTTACTAAATGTGTTAGCATTAGTAGTGCAGTTGACGAAATCAAATCCTTTATGCGACCAACCAAGATCAATATCATATGTTAATCTTGAAGACCCAATCTTCATAAGGTTATCTTCAACATTTGTGTAATCTGTTTTATTTTTGCTATATTTCTCCATCGCGCAAGGATACAATCCAAGGCTATTATATTCATGACCCGAAGCTATACTGCTTGTACTATAGATAGTACTTTTGACAGTATTGAAGGGGTCACCTTTGTAGAACAAGTTACTGTTAGTAACATAACTAGATGATTGACTGGGTATTGTTTTACTCATACTGCAGTCAAAGTCCAGAGTGAATGTATCAGGTTGAGTCGTCGTACTGATGATTGACGGCATCGGCAGACTCAGGAATGGGTTGTCACTAGAGGCATTTGATATAGGTATTGAACTTGATTTTACTTCGGCTGGCTTGCTGATCATATTGTTGTCAACATATTTTTGTTGTGCTGGTGGTTTATTAGATGTATTGGATGACGTTTGAAGTTGTTTATGTATTGTTTTAGTTTTAACGTCACTAGAGCTGGGTTTTTCGAAGTAAGTATTGGTTGAGGGGGGTGGTATTGTTAACTGCGCTGTTGCGCTTTCTTTAATACTGGGTTGAACTGTGTTGGGTGTGTCTTCTGCAGGGCTATCAGCCCGATTTCCACTGACGAGCGGAAACGACATGAGGAAAGCCGCCGTAGGAGACGCAGCCAGGAATTCCTCTGCTAGTTCAAGCCGCGCATTCCCGCCATCTACTCCATTCTCACATAAAGTAGTATCCAGAATATTTGGTAATTTATTTTCTTTGTCTTTATCCTCTACTGGCGTTGCTTTGATGCATACATTCACTTCTTTGTGGATTTCACTCTGATTTGTCTGAGCAAGTTGAGGAAGAGATTTTTGATTGATATCTACGTTTTCAGTAATTTTCTTAATATCATTGTTTGAGGTTTCCACCACTTTAGAGCTGTCAATACTCTCTTTGTTTTTAGAAAAAGCTTCATCATTCACTTTATTTTTATGAGCACTGTCATAATTTTTAGTTTGGGGCATAATTTTCGGCGATGTTATAACACATTTTGACGCTGTGTTAGGTACCAACACTTCTTTTGGTTTTTCTGATTCCAATATTTCAACATTGTCTTTTTTACTGTCTTTTAATGATTCATTTGTATTATTTATTTCAGTATCGCTCACTGTAGGTTCTTTGACAATGGATGTTGATTTAGCTTTCTTCTTATTTCTTTTTTGTGTGTCACACTTAAGTTTCATACTTGTCTTTTTCGATTTTGTTGCTGATAAAGGTCGAGAATATGCAGATATGGGTAAAATATTCACCATTGTTGTTTTAGTTGTATCTCCACCAGTTCTGTTGACTATGGGTACAGATGTTTTGTTCAATGATTGAATGTTAGGGTCTACTATAACAAATGCAGGTGGTACTGCGGGCAAGAATAATGGCCTTTGAGGGAACAGGTATGGAGCTGCTGGTAAAACCACAATTGTATTTTCTGTTCCTGGAAAACAAAAACAAGTTAAATAAATTATGAGTTATCCATTCTCAATTTATTTTTTAATGTTTGTGGTAATTACTTACTTTTCTTGGTATTTAAGTCGCATTTGGGCAAAAGCTTAGGAGGTGTAACATTATTTACTGTAGGTTTAGCTTTCCTTGTTTTTGATTCAACTGTGACATTTGTAGTAAGCACAGACTTTTCTTTGAGCGCATTGCGTTTTGATTTCTTGAGCATTAATAATTTGACATATTTATCATCTGGAAAAGAAAATTGATATTAAGTAATTCATATCATTCTATTTCAGGGTTCTATTAAGTACATCAGTGGCTGTATGAAAAACTTACTTTGATTTTTTTTACAAAAACTTATGTGAGCTTGTGTGGACGCATCTTTCCTGGTTACCTTAATTACATTGGTTGCTTCAATTTTAACTTGCAATGCAAGTATTTCTGCCTCTGAAATAAATTTTTGAATAAAAGTCAATACAGAGAAAAGGAATTAGGTTGAAAATAGCAAAAAAGATAGTTATTATAAAAGTG
The DNA here is from genome assembly GCA_963691665.1 of Clepsis dumicolana. Taxonomy (NCBI): domain Eukaryota; kingdom Metazoa; phylum Arthropoda; class Insecta; order Lepidoptera; family Tortricidae; genus Clepsis; species Clepsis dumicolana. The sequence goes on from OY829509.1 coordinate 10,901,395, forward strand.
CTTCTTAACTAATACCCAGGTATTATCATATCAATTTTATCAGCAATATTAACTTATCTGTATAATATTAATATATTAATTGTAGGAGATAGAAGATATTTATAGGCCTATATAATGTATGTGCAAATATTGAATCCCATTCTGATTGTCCTTGTGCAAGACATTATTTACTGTGAAAGTCAAATCTAGTCTAACTTAAACTCTTGCAGTGGCTGAGGATGAATTAATTCAAAACACACAAATTTTAACTTTCACCATTCAAAGTGGTAAATTTAATACCCTCACTTAATAGCCAGTTGTTCATAACTATGCCTGCCACCTTCATGTACCTAGCACCAAGTGAGTGTCATACCCAGCATCACAATAGCCCTGCTGGGTTTGAAAAATCTATTAAACTTAATAGGTGGAAGTAGCAAGACTATTAAATCAATTTGGTATGCTCGAATTGGCTTGTATCATATTGAATTTAGAAAATTCAATTCACATATAATTTACACTATATTTAGGTAGGTAAGTACTTACACGAAATTTAAGTAATTGAATCAAATGTTAATGTGTTACCTCTCCATCAGACTTACTCAGTTGTGTTTTTTCTTGTGCACAATTTGTGAGGCATACAATGGCTTGTTGAACAATTTCAATCTTAGGCAGTTGCACATTTTCAGTGTCTTTTTCGCTGGAATCATTGGCTTTGTTGACGGCTCGCACAGCTTCACCGAGTCTCGTAATAGCGTCATTAAATTTATTACGTCTTTGACGCTCCCACTCACGGCAACGGCTAAAAACAAATATTTTATCAAGACTCCACTATACTAAAGTTGTACCTAAGCGACAAAACTTAAGTTAGAAAATAAATACAGCTTCAATCGAGTTCTAACCTTGGCGTACGGGTTTTAGATGTAGTTTCCATGGTAAACTGTATTAAATAAAATATGACGGCTTCCTTATTTAACAGTGGTTTTATGATACAAAACCATCTTTTCTACTCTGAATTCAATTTAGAATTCTTGTAAACATTGACAGTGACATGATTTTTTTTTTTTTTTTTAATTCATCCCATAAGGGATAGGCAAAGGAACTGAGTCCATACAGCCACGTCTGATGTGTTTTATAAATTTCTGTATATTAAAGTCCTGTCACCGTCAGAGTTGTGTCAGTCTGTCCTAGTCACGTCCTGTCAGCTGCTCATGCCTTCCGTAAAGCGATAGTGTACTTTACGGCGAGCTACGGCGAACAGCAGCCGGCGGATATTTGGGGGTCACAAACAGAGGGAATACGCGTTTTCACTTGAATTCTTCATTTGCTGGGCACTGTCACGTTAATTTGTTGTATAACACACTATCTTTATTATCCACCAAACAACATTAAGCACAGAAACTAAGATTCAATTAACGACACGATCCACTCTCATCGGTTTCCCGCCAAAAAAAAAATCACAGTGACATGAATTGTCAATACATTTTTTTTTTATAAAATTCATCTCATTATGGATAGGCAAAGGAAACAAGATCCATACAGTCAGAGATCCCGTCACAGTCAGTCATCAATCTATCCTAGTCACGTCCTGTCGGCTGTTCATGGTTTTCGTAACCCCGGTCACTCATACAAATGAGGTCTTAGGTTGACTACAGTTTCGGCAATAGCGATTAGATGTTTCTGAAAAGGGTTTTTTTTCTTTTTCTAAATCATTTCCTTGTTGCTGCTGCTGTTGGCGTTTCTAAGCAGAATCTACCAAACACCTGGGCAGTGTTTTATAAAGCTACAAGTTACAATTTACAAGCGGAAGTTTCGTTCTATCACTTTTTATGAACTAAAAACAATTACTTTGCTCACCCGCGACCACAAGTGACAAATAGTTATATCTGTGCGGCAAATGTATGTTTCCATGCAACACCTCCGCCTCCACTGCTACACGAATCAACACATGCTACACAGACCCAACTATCACCACCACCACTAAACTAAACGCTGACGTGTTTCGGCGCTCTCCACGAGGCCATTAACGAAGCACAACAACAACCGCTCAACATGCCACCACTTCCACTACGTAGTGGAAACTTTCTGATGAAACCCGAGGCTTACTAAAAAAGAGAAGCACTACGAATTGGAACACCAGCGCCGTGTTTTATAAAGCTACAAGTACTTGAAAGGCAATGAGAGCAGTGTAATGTTGCAGTATTTAGTTTATTTAATTGTACAATAAAATCTGGCTTACAGCATGACAGACACTTTTAGACATCTATTCTAGAAGTAATAAAAATAATAAAACGAACCAAAGATAACACAAGTTACAATTTACAAGCGGAAGTGTCTTTCTAATAAAAGGTGATAGAATGAGACTTCCGCTTGTAAATTGTAACTTGTAGCTTTATAAAACACGGCCCAGAATTTAAGAACTTCGACAGACATGTAAAACGTAATATCAGAGGGGACATAGGTACGCCATTTAAATTCTGAGCTTGTTAAATTTGCACTTGTAAACAATTGCTCCCTTAGAGTAGCAAAACAGGGCATAACACGATCGACGTTCTGGATCACGGGCTTGAGGGATGAAAATAGTACACTTCACAAAAATAGACTGAAAATACAAAGTATATGCACACAAATTTTACGAGAAACTGTACACCAACTCAACTCAAGACAGCAGTAGTGTTGAATACTCCTGCCCTGACACCATTCCCTTTATAACGGATATGGAGGTAACCTATGCTCTCAAGAGTATGGATTACGGAAAAAACCCTGGGCCGTGTTTTATAAAGTCACAAGTTACAATTTACAAGCAGAAGTCTCATTCTGTCACCCACTTTTTATTAGAAAGAGACTTCCGCTTGTAAACTGTAACTTGCAGCTTTATAAAACACGGCGCTGGAATCGATGGTGTCACCACAGAAGCGTTAAAACTGGGCAGTCCAACTCTTATCCCACATTTGACAAATCTCTTTAGCATTATGTTACGTACAAGCAATCTACCATCAACTCTATGTCACTCTAATATCATTTTGCTGTTTAAAAAGGGTGACAAGAGCGATATCGGCAACTACCGTCCCATAAATCTGGTGTCCAAATGGACCAACCACCTTCTGGACACCAAATGTCAGGGCGAACGTTTCCGAAACGCATATGCTCATCTGCGCCTACAAATCTTACTAGCCACCAATCGTGGCTCACTTTGACCAGATGACAAGCGACATGACAAGCTATGAACCAATCACGACACATTTCCCCGGCCAGCTCAACGCGGCTTTTTTCGTAATGACTTTCCAAGTAAATTATAGAAGATGCGGTGTCCAGAGGGTGGTTGGTCCGAGGGTGTCCCATATTTATCATTCATCCATCCATTTATCAATCATTACATGTCCCATATTTATATACTTGACCAATATCAGCCAGTCGAACAAGCTGGATTCAGACCTGGTTTCTCCACAACAGACCAACTCCATACAGTCAACCAGATTATTGAGAAATCCAACGAGCATAACAAAACCCTATACCTAGCTTTCGTCGACTATGCTAAAGCATTCGATAGCGTTCATCACTCCGCAATAGTCGCAGCCTTCCACAGCCAAAATATAGAGCCTACCTACATTTAAACTTAATACGGATCATTTATAATAGCAGCACTGCCGATACCAAATTACAGTCTTCTGGCCAATCCTGTCGAATTGAACGGGGTGTAAAACAAGTGGATCCGCTGTTTCCAAAATTATTTACTTGTGTCTTGGAAAACGTCTTTAGGAGCTATGCGGTTTTATGGGAGTCAAAGGGTGTCGTCGTCGGGGAGAGAAGGTTGACTAACCTTCGATTTGCCGACGACATTATCCTATTCTATGAACTAAAAAACAATTACTTTGCTCACCCGCGACCACTAATGACAAATAGTTATATCTGTGCGGCAAATGTATGTTTCCATGCAACACCTCCACCTCCACTGCTACACGAATCAACACATGCCACACAGACCCAACTATCACCACCACCACTATACTAAACGCTGACGCGTTTCGGCACTCTCCACGAGGCCATTTACGAAGCACAACAACAACCGCTCAACATGCCACCACTTCCACTACTGACATATGTAAACCATGTACTCAACTTAGTTAATGACAAAACCAACGTACCCACTAATATTTTATAAATTCCAAACTACCCTTTTATGTAAGTCCTAAACTACCCTTTTTTAAGAAATGAATTCCAAACTACCCTTTTTATTTTTAATCTACGCCAGGTACCCCGTTATTTTTAACCGAGTACGGTAAAAAGAGAAGTCATGTTCTCATTATTACTATGACACATTATTAAAATTAGAACCAAGTCGTAACAAAGGCGAAGAAACCAAATTAACTTGTTCATTAATAATAGACCCCATGTTGTTGTACCTAATTATTTCCAATTGTTCTAAAACCGATAGCCGCAAACCCTTATCACAATAATGTAAAATTTCGTACGTATCTGAGTCTAACAACGAATGATTCGTTTCTAATAAATGCTTGGCAAAGTTTGATTTCTCTGGATGATCATGCCTATATGACGAGACATGCTCTTTAAATCTAGTATCAAAGCTTCGACCGGTTTGTCCAATGTATACTTGACTACAGTCGCCACAAGTGAGTTTATATACGCCCGACCTGTTCCCTTTATCCACCTTTTCTTTGTTATAACAAAGTCTAGAACGTAAAGAATTAGTAGTCTTAAAGGCAACATTGATGTTATTTGATTTTAAAATATTATAAATCTTGTCAGACAACCGGCCAACATAAGTAATACTAGATCTAAATTTGTTAGTAGGCTGAGATGGCAACGCAGAGTAAAGCATGCTATTCACTATCCGTCCCTGCTTCTTTTGAACCAGACTATTAACCATTGCTGTACTATAACCATTTGTTGTTGCTATCTGATATATAGTATGTAACTCAGAATCATAATGCTCTTTCGAAAGAGGTACAGTTAGTAGTCTATGTACATAACAATGGAAAGCAGCCAGTTTATGCTGCCATGGGTGAGTAGAATTTGCAGGTATGACAGTATCTGTGTACGTAGGCTTACGGTAAATTTGAAACTGGTGCCTATTATTTACTCTTGTAATAGTTAAATCCAGAAAATTTAATGAACGATTTTCCTCTAATTCTCGTTTGAACTTTATTTTTGGATGTTTGTTATTGAGAGCACTAATAAACAAATCTAGCTGCCTCATACTCCCCTTCCAACATAAAATTAAATCATCAACATACCTATAATAATATACTAAATTGCTGTTCCCCACTATATATTGTTTTTCAAAGTTATCCATAAAAACGTCAGCCATTAAAGGACTAAGAGGTGACCCCATTGCTAAACCATCACTCTGCAAATAATATTGACCATTAAATCTGAAATAATTTTGTTTCATGCATAAAGTTACTAATTCTATTAACTCACAAACCTCCCCCGGATGTAAACGCTTCCTTTCTAAGTGACATCTAAGAATATTTAAGGTTTCACTATATGGTACGTTGGTAAACAAACTATCCACATCTAAAGAAAGTAATGTTGAGTTTGGCGGTATATTAATGTCTTTAATTTTATTTACTAAATCTGAACTATTCTTTAAACTATATATTGGCTTAAAAGAAGATTTTTCCCGAACAATGCTATTTAACTTCCTCGCTACTTTATACGCTGGAGCACTCACGTATGAAACAACAGGGCGAACAGGAACACCATCCTTGTGAATTTTAGGTAAACCATATAAAATTGGTGCCTGCGGATTCATAGGAATCACATTGCTCCTCTTTTGTTCGGTGTCAAAGGTAAATGCAGAATTTTTCAGAAGGTTTTTTAGGTCTTTATGAAACGCGGCGGTGGGATCCCTACGTAAATTCAAAAAACCCTCTCCTTGAATGATGTCATTTACTTTATCATTATATTGACCCCTTTCTAAAACAACAATACAATTGCCCTTATCGGCCTTAGAAATTACCAAATCATTGTCATGGACCTTTTGCTGAATAGAACGTAATGAATGCAAGTCACCAACATCCGAAATACCCCCAGTAGAAGTTGTATTTTTTAATGAATTAGCAACCAAAACCTTAGTATCAAAGTCACCGCGATTACAAACAATCGCAACCTCAGAATCTACCGCCAAACCCTCCACTAATTTCTGACTAAATTTAGAGGGTAAGTTATATTTCAAACCTTTTTCCAATAACTGCACTTCACCTTCTACAAATTCGACATTAGTGAGATTTTTAACTCGAGGGTAGAAACCGTTACCGTTACTTGACTCACTATTATTGTTGTTCAAAAGAGACTGAGTTCCATTTCACGTAAGCCTACGCAATTTATTAGTTTGGGTAACATACTTTTTATGTGCCTGCACCGAAGCAAAATATCTCGCCTTTTGGTCCAAAGTATCAAACTCAATATTATGCAATTTAAATACCAGTTCCGAATGTAGTACTCTAAGATGTAATTTTAAATTATCTCTAACACAAAACCAATGACGAGACTCCTCATTTAACCAAATCTTGCGAGCCTTATTTATTGCTATCGTAGCGGCCCTACTAGTGTTATTGCTATGTAAATTTATATAATTTGGTACAACATTTAAATGCTTACAACGTTGATTAAACCAAATGTTTTGAACAGCTAAACGGTGTTGTTTTGT